>CM037088.1:82544587-83131897 GCA_020916435.1 Oxytropis ochrocephala
ATAACCATCTCCCTCATCAAAGAAGACAAGGCTAGACCCAATTTCTTAACACATATAGCAGCAATGAATGAATGCGTGGCACCGGTATCAACAATAGCAATCAAAGGAATACCATTAATAAAGCATGTACCTCTTATCTCATTAACCACCTCGGATCCCGCGAGAGCAAACACCTTTCCACCACTCTTCTCTGCTTCCGGCTTAGAACACTTGGTGCTAATATGACCCACCTCGCCACAGTTGAAGCAAACTACGTCCTTGCGCTCACATTCAGCAGCCATGTGACCCTCCTTGCCACACCGGTAACACCTCTTCTCACCGACCTTGCACTCATTCTTCCTGTGACCAGGCATCCCACACTTGAAACACACTACGCTAGCACGAGCATCTCCCCCACTAGGCTTCTTTCCCGAACTAACTTTCGACTTACCTTTTCCACCAGAAACATCATAAGGCTTACCACGATGTTGAGACTGATTCCTCTTGTCCTTCATCACCCTGCAATTCGCGTTGCTATCCCCCTCAAAAATTCTGCAACTGTCAACCAACTCGGAGAACACTCGAATCTTTTGGTATCCAATTGCCTTCTTGATGTCAGGCCTCAGACCATTTTCAAACTTGATACACTTAGAGAATTCAGCAGTAGCATCATTGTAGTGAGGGTAGAACTTAACTAACTCTACAAACTTCGTCGCATACTCGGCCACCGACTTGTTCCCCGCTTCTTGATTCTAAAAATTCCATCTCTTTCTTGCCCCTCGAACATCTTCGTGGTAATACTTTCTCATAAATTCTCTCTTGAAGACATCCCACGTGATCTCATCACCAGCATTCTCCAACCTCTGCAGAACCTCAAGCCACCAATCGTCGGCTTCCTCGGCCAACATGTGAGTACCATACCTCACCTTCTGAGAAGTCGTACAATCCATAACACGGAAAATCCTCTCAATTTCCTTCAACCGTGCAAGAGCCCCATCGGGGTCATACCTTCCCTTGAAAGTAGGAGGGTTCTCCCTCTGGAAAGTAGCTAATCTACGAGCTCCAGCATCCTCGGCAGCTTGCTGATTTCCCACAGCATTTGCCATAGCCTCCAACGCAGCAGTAAGAGCAGCGTCATTCCTTCCGGCTCTTTCGGCCATCTCACTAATCACTTAAACAAGATCAATTTAGAACGAGCCACAAGACTCGAGGATTAGGAAACTGAAGACCCAACAACTTGGTCGGACAGACCAAACTTTTGCTCTGATACCACTAATGTAACACCCCCTTCTAATTACTACTATGTAATTGACAAAATCAGAGTTTTCGAAAACCACCCACAAGGGAGTGCTACATTTACTTCATTTAAAAACCAAACAAACAAACGTCAATGGCGCAATACAACAAATAGCAGTATGATACATAGCACCACAGTCAAAGGGACAAAGTCCCAACAACACCGGTTTAGGGACATAACAGTCCACATAATCACCACACAACAGAATAAAACATGTTTCGAATATCACCAAGTTACAGTTCAACAACTTAAATTAAAACAACTAATAGACTACTCGTCCCCCAAGTGCTACATATCAGAGCAAGACGCCACAACCAGACTGAGGAAGGAAGAACCTTCACTCGGGATCACTTGCACGTTGCCGACATAAGAAGCAACATAAAAAGCAGAAGGGTGAGTCTCTAACACACATAATAGGATGTATGATAAACATCATGTTAGAGAAAAGCAACTAGAAACACCACCGCTCAATAAACAAACACACATCATCAAGTTATAACACATCAACTCATAATCAACAAGAAACATCACCAATCGCATGAGTATATGCATGAATGCAACCCAACACCAAGGGTATAATGCATGTGGTACCATCACCGTCATTATTTCGCCATTCGGGCATGTCCGTCATTAATGATATGAAGACCGAAGTCAACAATATCGAGGCCGAAGCCTATAACCGTCCTTTAATGCATATGAGACATGTGACTCCATGAACAATGCATCAACCACAAACAATCATACCATGTATGAATTGACACCGTCACTGGATTTACCTCTGTCATTTAATCCACCGTCATTACACCGCCACAACACTGTCGTTACACCGTCATTTAATTCACCAAGACATCATCAATAGCGCTATGGCTAACCTCAAACACACCGGTCAATAGCTCTATGACTAACATCAATTTCACCGGACACATCGACACCAAAAATAGTGGACAACACTGTCACTACAAGGACCAAACCGTCACCTAAGGACTAAACTGTCACATAAAGACCAACTGGACTTCACAATTCAGCAACTTAGACGCACTCGGCGCCAAACAACACCCAAAATTGCGCCTGGCAGCAACCTACGCCACATTGGCGTCAAAACAGCACCTCGGCACACTCACATTGCACCTCGGCACACCACACTGCACCTCGGTACACTACACTGCACCTCGGTACACTACACTTCGACACACTACGCTTCGATACACCTACATTTCAACACACCTACACCTCGACAACACTAGCTTCGACATACATACACTACACCTCGGTACATCCACACCTCGGTAGATATACACTATACCTCGACAACTACACTTCAGCAACTACACTTCGGTATATATACGCTACACTTCGGCAACTACACTTCGGTATATATACGCTACACTTCGCCAACTACACTTCGGTATACATACTCTACACTTCGGTAACTACAAGTCGACACCTACACTTCGACTCACACACACTTACACTTCGTCACCTACACCTCGTCGCCTACACATCGACACCTACACTTCGACCCACATATACGTCGACTCCCATATACTTCGACACATCTACACGTCGACTCCCATATACTTTAACACATCTACAGTTAGGCAGCTACACTTCGGCTCATATGTCACCCTAGGCACCTAACCTTCATCTTCCCTCTTATCTTTGATTCTCATACTATGATCAAACTTAAACCACAATTACTACAACACATATTCATTCTAAATTTGTCCAACACACATCAACGTAATCAATGAAGGTACCAACACCAACAATAGCGTCCTTGCGCTTAGGGTTCCTTAGATCCCATTTCTTTTCTATGTTTTTCATATGACCAACCATCAACAACTCATACACACATCACAATTTCACCAAATTGACTCAACCACAACATCATTCATACAATCAACAACACAATCAATTCAACAATCATCCTAGAGTCTAACCCATACATAACACTCATCATATACTCTATTATAGGTGAAAGAGAGCGCCCTTACCTCAATAGATTGAAGAACAAGTACTCTCTCCACCAAGACTCCAAGATCGACCAACAAGCAAGCTTCTCTTCCTTGAACTTGAACTCTCCACGCCAATATCTTCTCTTCTTCTTCCTTAAGCTGTCACACCTCTCTATTACTTTCTCTTTCTCTCTCTATGACTTTTCTTTGCTTTTGGTTGCAAATGAACTCTCTCACCACCGACACCTAACTTATATCATGGATATGGGCCTAACTAATGGATCATGGGCCTCTATTCACACCTCCTCCATTACTCAAACACCTCCTAAATAAAATAAAACTTCAAATTAGTTATTTGACTTAATAAAATGTTGTAAGCCTTAAATAAACCAATTAAATACATAATTGAATTATTTTTGGGGCGTTACAAAGCTCGTCCATCACGAAGAGCCAGAACGCCCCCTCGAAGGAATGTTCGTCCTAGGGGAAGCACCTCTCGCCATTCCCCAGCAAGAAGAGTCCGGGCACGCAGATCGCCCGCCCGCAGGAACGCGCGCAGTCATCGTTCCCCCTCCTACGACTACGATTATTCAGACTCCATCTACCATCCTGAGTCGGACCGTTCGTCTACGAAATATTCCTCGTGTGAATCCTCTGGCTCCCGTAGATCTAGAAGCCGCTCCTGGGACCCCTACGACGAACTCAACGATTATCGCAATGGGGAAATCAGAGATGTTTCCCGGCGACCTAGAAGGCATCACTCCGTCCGAAGTAGAGGGCGATCGCCCCAGGTGCCTCCTATCTATGGCCATCCGATCGGTGGTGGTTTCTACGGGATGCCCACTGAGGCATACCTTACCATGCAGCCCTTTGGGCCGAGTGATATCCCGACCGGCCACGGCCCATTCACGAGGGAGATCCGGCGTTACCGTATCCCAAGGGATCTCAGGAAGCCGCCCAATCTTAATAAATTCGACGGGCGGGGAGATCCTGATAAGCACATCAGGTACTTCAACAACTACTGCAGCTACAGGGAGCTGGGTTCCACAATGAAGTGTCGTTTGTTTCCTTAGTCGCTCGATGGCCGGACACTAGAATGGTGGGAGTCACTGCGATCGAACACCATTTCCTCTTGGGAAGGCCTGATCAGAGTTTTCCTAGCGAACTACACTGCCAACAGGTGCCAATACCGCTATGAGGAACACTTGGACACGGTCATCCAAGGCGACAATGAATCGTTAAGGCAATACATAGACTGCTTCAACACTGAGGCTGATACTATTCGCGACTTGACAGACAAGGACAAGCTGAAGTACCTCAAGCGGGGCATCAGGCCGGACCATAGGTTCGCTGAAGAATTTACTTTGAACCACTACACTGATCTCAGCACGTTCCTTCGCAGAGCCAACGACCACATGGCTTACTAGGAGACTCTTGCTGCAAGGAAGGCCGCCCGCGTGCGACCTAGAGAAGAGCAAAGTAAGCCGTTCAAGGCTCAAGAAAATCACCGTGACAACAAGCCGGAGTTCCAACCTAAGAAGTACGAGCACCGAACGAGGCTCAATACTCCCATCGCCCAGATATTTTCTGAGTGTCAGAACAATGAATTCATTGATGTGAAGCGGCCCGATCCGTTAGTGCTCAAGAAGGGTGCCCGGGCGACCAAGAAGTATTGCTGGTACCATAAACGCAAGGGGCACGACACGAATGACTGCATGGCCCTAAAGGATGACATAGAAGATCTCATCCAAAAGGGCAAGTTAAAGTAGTATGTCCGGGCTGAAGGTGCCGATCGGACTGAAGAAAGAGTCGGGGGACAGCCCCCTCAACCAAAAGGCAAAGCCACGATCGCAGCAGCCATAGAAGCAATCGCGGACAAGGACACCTCCGAAGAGGACGCCCGGTTGTCCAAAGGCCGCAGGGTGGCCATGGTCATCCATGGTGGGAACCCTTTGGATAAAAGGGAATCAAAGAAGGCGATGAAGAGAAAGTGGAACGATCTTATGATGGTTGGAACGACATCTGCAGAGCGACCGGCTTCGAATAGGCCGCCTATTTCCTTTGGAGATGAAGACTTGCTGGATGGAAGGACCAATAGCTACGTTTCGTTGGTGGTCATGGCGGTCATGGCCAACACCGAAGTCCGCAGAATTTTGGTCGACCAAGGTAGTTCGGCCGACATTATGTTCGAAGAGTTAATCGACAAGCTCAGTGTAGATCGGAGTGAGATCATCCCAGAGGCCGATCCAACTCCACTGACAAGGTTTAACGGGGCGGTCACCTACCCCTTGGGGACGATAGAACTCTTGGTCACTTTTGGAGATGACACACGAGCAAGCACCCTATATAGGACGGTCAAGAACACATTCCTGGTCCTTCCTATCAAGTCCTGCTACCAGTGCATCATAGGCCGGCCGACTCTTGGAAAGCTGGAGGCCGTTGCCTCCACAGTCCACCAGAAAATGAAGTTCTACAGTAAGGACGATCAAGTTGTGACCCTGATGGCTGACATAGAAGCGGCCAAACGGAGCCATTACTTGTACCAAGACATCTGCGACGAGCAAGATAAGAGTCTTGACCGCGCAGTCTCGAAGAAAGACACCAAGTTAACCTTGCTGACCTGGACGCCCGGTATGATCGTGACAGCGACCCAGAGGACGGTGATGACGATTTAGCCCGTGAGCTAAAAAACAGATTGAAGAGGCCCGAGCCACATGGAGAATTGATTGACGTCCAACTGGGGGACGACCCAGAAAAGACGGTCAAGCTTGGAAGCGGCCTGCCTGAGCAGGTCGAGCAGGATCTCATAGCCTGCCTTAAGGAGTATGCAAATTTGTTTGCGTGGCAGGCATCTGACATGTCTGGTATTCCAATAGAGATTGCGTGTCATCAACTCTCAGTGGATGAGACAGCTAGGCCGGTCGCCCAGAGAAGACGAACTCAGAATGAAGAGAAGGCTCAAGCAGCAGCGCAGGCCATTGACGACCTGATCAAGGCCAACTTCATTGAAGAAATCAAATACACGACCTAGCTGTCTAACGTTGTGTTAGTAAAAAAGAAGAATGGCAAGTGGCGCATGTGCGTCGACTACACCGATCTGAATAAGGCATGCACGAAGGATGCCTTCCCGGTGCCCAGCATTGACAAGTTGGTCGATGGAGCATCGGGCTACAAGTTGCTATCATTCCTGGATGCTTATTCTGGGTACAACCAAATCACAATGTATCCTCCAGACCGTCACAAGACCGCATTCATGACCGATCGGGGGAACTTCCAATACAAGGTCATGCCCTTCGGCCTGAAGAACGCTGGAGCGACCTACCAGCGAATGATGAACAAAATATTCAAGAAGCAGATCGGTCGGGTAGCTGAGGTATATCTAGATGATATGATCATCAAGAGCAAGGCCGACCAAGATCATGCGACCGACCTGTGAGAGGTCTTTGAAGAAACAAGGAGGAATTCCTTAAGGCTGAACCCAGAGAAATGCACCTTTGGAGTCAGGGCCGACAAGTTTCTTGGGTTCCATCTTACTGAAAGGGGGATAGAGGCTAACCCGGATAAATGCAGGGCGGTCGCCGATATGAGGCCGCCCACCACAAAGAAAGAGATCCAACGGTTGAACGGCATGGTCGCTGCCCTGTCAAGGTTCATACCTAAGTCTTCATGCAAATCGCTCCTCCTATTTAAGCCGCAGTTAAGAAGGAGGCGAGATTTGAATGGACCAAACCCGATGCCGAGCATTGGAGGAGTTGAAGGAAGCTCTGACCAACCCGCCCATAATGACCAAGCCGCAGCCGGGGGAAACCCTATACCTATACTTGGCAATAACAGAAGAGGTTTTGAGTTTCGTCCTGGTCAGAGAGAACGACACAAGCAAAACCAGTCTATTTCACTGCCAGGTGCTCGAGGACCGTGAGTTAAGATATCGAGAGATCGAGAAGTTAGCCTCTTGCGCTCATCGGTAGTTGCCGAGGTTGAGACCTTACTTCGTGGCTCACCAGGTCGTGGTAAGAACGGACCAGCCAATAAGGCAAGTCATTCATCGACCGGACTTGGCGGGACGCATGATCAAATGGGCGGTTGAACTCAGCGAGTTCGGAATCAAGTTCGAGTCCAGGTCGGCCGCTAAAGCTCAAGTGTTAGCCGACTTTATTGCTGAAATGACTCCAACTCAAGACGGCCAACCAGGAACGACCTGGACATTGCATGTGGACGGCTCTTCCAATAGCAAAGGCAGTGGAGCGGGCTTAATCCTAGAAAATTCAGAAGGCCTTGCAGTAGAAGTGTCTTTGACGTTCGCATTCCACACCTCCAACAATCAAGCTGAGAACGAGGCATGCATAGCCGGGCTACAGCTCGCCAAGGAATTCAACGTCGACCGAGTCGAGTTAAACTCAGACTCCCTGCTGGTCGTTTCCCAAATCCAAGAATTGTATGACGCGAAGGACGAAGTGTTGAAGAGCTACTTGGCCAAAGTGAGGGAGCTACTCCGACAATTCGACCGGGCAGAGGTCAAGCACGTGCCGAGGACCGAAAACGTCCGGGCTGACATCCTGTCGAAGTTGGCCAGCATAAAGACCCCCGGCAATCACAGAAGTTTGATCCAAGAAACCCTAACTCGGCCGAGCTTCTCAATCAAGCCAAGTCTATCCGTGGCCGTCCTCACTATTGAAGTGGAAGAAGAGTGGGTCGCTCCAATATTGCGCTACATCACGACGGGCGAAGAGCCGACCGATCCAAAAAAGGCCAAGACCTTGAGATTGCGGTCTACCAAATATTCCGTGATCGAAGGGAAGTTATATCGAAGAGGGTTTTTTTCATGCCTGTTATTAAGATGTTTGTCGTCGATCGAAGCCGACCATGTCTTAAGAGATATTCATGAGGGACTGTGTGGCAGCCATCGTATGGCGATCGGTTCAGAGTAAAGAAAGCGCTGTAGTCGCTACTCTTTGCCGACCATGGACGAAGATACAAAGAAGCCGGTGCGAGATGCAAAAGTGCCAAGTGCATGCAGACGCTCACGCCGCCCCTCATCCGAGGCTGCAAAGCCTCACCTCACCTTGATCGTTCGCTTGGTGGGGATGGATCTGCTAGGTCTTTTTCCACCTACCCGTGCCGCCAAGTTCTTGATCGTGGCGATGAGACTATTTTACGAAAGTGGATAGAGGCCGAGCCTCTGGCGACCATAACCTCGGCCGAAGGTGAACAAGTTCTTCTACGAATGTTTTGGCCTGGTTCGATCCTCAACAACTCATTACGAGATAATGGTACCCACTTTGCGCACAAGAAGTTCGGGAGATGTTGTTAGGCCAGGAGTGAAACAGTGTTTCACTTCGGTCGAACAACCACGCATTTAACGACTGCCCGGCGCCGGCAGCGAGTCATCCTGCGTGGGTTGAAGAGAAGACTGGATGAAGCAAAGGGAAATTGGGTCGAAGAGCTGCAGTCCGTCCTTTGGGCGTATAGAACGACCCCCCATTCATCGACCGGGGAGTCGCCTTTCAAACTTGTCTACAGAATGGACGCTGTGATTCCCATACAGATGAGCGAGCTAAACTGGAGAACGGCCAATCCCCCAACAGCAGACGACAACGACCGATCGATACGAGAAGAATTGGACCTGGTTGAGGAGCTGCGCACCCAAGCATCCCTTAGGGAAGCGTTGATAAAACAGAAGGTCGCTGCCAGGTACAACGCCCGTGTGCAAAAGTCAGATTTCTCCATCGGACAGTTGGTTCTCAGGCGTGCAGATGTTGGTAACAAGAATGCTCGCCAAGGAAAGCTCGCCCCTAATTGGGAAGGACCTTATCGAGTCGTCAAAAAGACCGGCCGTGGGGAGTATGAGCTAGAGACCATGGAGGGGGCGACCATCCCCAGAACATGGAACAGTGTTAAATTGAAGCAGTACTACGTTTAGTGTACCAATTTGTAACCGAGCAACAATTGAATGAATAAATGTCAAGCGGGCGCTCTTTTTCCCCACTGGGGTTTTTTACATAGGCTCGTTCTTTAAATTGTTACTTGTACTTTAATTTCAGGCAAACCTGTATGACCAGCCGCTCACCACGCGCGTTGCAACGGAGCGACCGTAGGGCCACCGAGTTGGCCCAAAACGAGAGCCACCAAGTTGGCCCACAAAGAGTGTCGTCGAACGGCCCAGAACGAGTCAACGAATGACCTAAGGGTCAAGTAATGACCCACCAATGAATGCTTTCGAAAAGCATATAATGGTCGACGATCGGCCTAACACGAGAGCCTGCGAAAGGCCCAAAATAGCGGCCTACGATCGGCCTAGAATTCGTAACTTAGAAAAGTGCAAACGAATAAGGTATGTAAATTCAAACAAACGTGATAAACAAGTTAAAAAGTAATTCAATACAAAACGAGACGCCCGGTCGAAGCCGAGCGCCCAAAATATTCAACCGCTCGGCGCGGTTAATGTGATGGGATTACGGACAATACACCGCTCGCGCGGCAAAGAAAGGTGTGCTCATTTCTTGGAGCGACCAAGGATCATCGATCGCTTTGCGAATCACCTTGCCTTCATCATCCATCTTCACAGGCAAGACGATCTCATCGCCCTCGACCACGTGATCGGGCTGCACCACCCTGTTGTCGTACTGAAGACCACGGGCTGCGAGCAACTTCATCTAAGACACGGCGTTGTCAAACTGATATATGGCCGCTCCTCTTGCCACCCCAGCTACCTCAGCGATCTTGGTGTTGATGGCCGCCTGCTTGTCCTCCTCAAAGCGAGCGATCTTGGCTTTAAGGGTCTTCACCACTTCAAAGAAGCTCTTGTTCTGGTCGCCATTCTGGCCTTGTCTTCCTCCGCCAGCTGTTTGTCTTTTTCAGCGGCCACCAGCTTAGCCTTAGTCTGGTCCAGAGCGGCAATCTCAGGTTCAAGCTCTTTAAGCTTTCGATCGGTCACATCCTCTCGCTTCAAAGACTAAAAAAAACGAGTGGTCACGGACGGTCTAGATACATACGGTCGAGATGTCAGCAAATTACGCAACTTACGTGCTTGATTGGTCCTCAACTCCTTCAAAGACTTCATCGGAAGATTTGCATAGGTCGCCACGTAAGTCCGAGGGTCCTTCTTAAAGCGCCCGACATCCTCCTCGATCAAGTCTTCTATCTCGAAGGTGGGGACTCGACCCGCATTTCTTCTTCTCTCTAGGCCGCTTAATTGGGGTACGCCCATCTTTGCCTTGGGAGCCACCCCCAGCATTTCTGCAGGACGGGGAGTGTTCTGCCTTTGGGTAGCGTCATTAGCAGGAGTCTTCTTTTGCCCGCTAGAGGTGACGAGCTTCTCGAGGCTAAGCCAGTCAGAGCCTGACATTTTCAAATTTTTTCCTACAAGTGACAAAAGGGCGTTAGCCGGCCGACCAAAGAAAAGGAATCAAATATAATAAGGCGAATTAACCGACCGAGCTCGGACAGCAGCTTATCTCCTCGTGACAGTGCAAAGTGGCCGATGGGATGTCCCCTCGATTCTCGTGGCGATGAGAGCGGACAACTCCGTAATCATGCCCCAAGGTAGCAGCGTCTTCTTCATCTAGGGTCGACACAGCGAAAGTATACTCGCCCGACTTTTGAGTAAAATGGGCCGCCCGCCAGGAGAGTGGAAAGAAAGGCACCCCTGCCATGCCGTCCAGGAAGACTTCCACGATGTCCTTGGCGGCATTCACATCGGGGATGACCCAGAAGTACTGATTCTTCCAACCGCCCGACAGGGAGTCCGAGTAAGCCTTGAAGAATTTTCGGGGGAACGCTTTCTGGTTTTTGAAGGACACTTGTTCTTTGCGGGCCATGTTGGTGCCGTACTCGCCGTGCCAGCTTAACTCGAACAAGGTAAGAAAGAGTTGTGTCGATACCCTTCGGTCCAACCGGTCGCATAGGTGCTCGAAGGCCTTCATGAAACCCCATCCGTTTGGATGCACTTGAGATGGGGCGACACCCAGGTAGTTGAGGAGGTCCCGCTGGAACACAGTGAAAGGGGGGAGATCCCCATCTTCTCAAAAACGACCCGGTGCATGGTAAACTACACGTTTGAAGCGACGGTCGCAATATTCTCATCGTCCTGCATGCTCTTCACTTTCCACCCCGGCTTCTTTGACAGGGGCTGCGCAGTCGTCTAAGGATGGTGGTCCGCCGATGAAGCTCTTAACAGCTCTCATCTTCTCGACACCCGAAATGTCCGCCGGTCAATGACCGAGGACGGCCCAAAGATCTTCCTCCATTCGCCGCGGCTTGCTTGCTCGGCGCCATCGCTGACATCTTCATTTCGGCCGACCACTTCGTCATCAGCCGCCCGATCTTCATAACGAATTGGTTCAGGTTCTTGGGGATCGGCATCCAGATCTATCACCTCATCATGGAGACTCCCAGGGACGGACTGAGCAACGTCAGCCATATCTTTGTCGCTCTCTATGTCGACCAAACGGTCGCTTCCTTCGTCAACCCATACGGTGGATAGAGGTGGTGGCAGGGGAGACCACGATCCGTCGAGGAGGAGATTGAAATGATGTCGCTTGAATCGGAGCTAGAAGAGCTGGACGGTGAAGCGCCCTCGGGAGAACGCATTTGTACTTCAAAAATCTGGGAGGGTCCGGACGACCTTGATTCGGCCCGCTCTACCTCTTGTGAAGGTTGCGCCATCTTGCGCGCAAGACTTTGCAGGGGGGCACCAGCTATCCGGGTAGTTTGCTTTGTTCTGGCCAGATCCACCTATGAAAGGGAAAATACGTCAGGTCGACCGAGCCAGCGCGCTCGAGAAAAAGGGGTGACGTGGTCGTCCCCCGACCGGACACCTCCCCTTTTATGAGGCGTGGAAACTAATTCTAAAGCAAGGAAGCTAAAGTAAAGCGCGAAAGCTAAAGTAAATAAAGAAAGCTAAAAGGAGCGGCTTACCTGGAGAAAAGTAACTGGAGAAGGAAGGAGCGGACAGGGAACTCTCGCACAACAGCTCTCAGGTCGCTTGCAGATGGCTCGGTCGCTTGCAAGTGCTCTATTTATAGAGGGGCCACCAGGCGAAACGACGCGACGCGACTGCTCGCATTCCCCCCATCCGTTGCATTGGGAATCCCAAAAGGTGACGTGAGACACGCAAAGGTCACCTCATTCATTGCGCATTAATGGCAGGGTCGAAACCCAAACGCCACGCCACGGCGACCGAAGACGCAATGGCAAATGACCGCCCATTTCTAATGAAGACGTCTTGATGTCACCACACCGGGGGCATCGATTCAAGCCTCAACCCGCCCAGGCGACCTGAGGCTCGGGGGCAACTGCTCGGGGTGTATCGAAAATAACGGAGGTGCGATCGAAATGCATCACCGGCCCATTCCAACGAAATGGCCCAAGCCCATGGCTTGGAGCGCAATTCTCGGCGACCGGCCGGATTTTTCGCAACGGCCAGGTCGCCCTAGTGGTATAAGTACCACCTCCATCCACAGTACCAGGTACGTTTTCCTACCCAGTGATACCCTTCCGGTTAGCACACCTCTGACTCGAGCGTCGGAGTGTCTTTGCAGGTACCACCCGAGGTGCTCTCAAGACTGGTCCTCATCCATACTCAACAACCGGACGACGGGGTAGCGAACGACATCAACCCTCAGAGATCCAGGTACGATCAAATGGGATTTTGGCAGTCTAACAATAGAATTCATCATTCATCTTTAAATGTGGCATTTATTCCTTTTCTTGAACCATTTCCTTTTAGTCCACGTTTTGTAAGTTGTTCCACTTTTTAGTTAGTTTGTTTTTGGAAAAATTATGAGTTATGGAATGATCCTTGAATTTTTAGTAAACTTACGTCTATAGTTTACAACACCATTTCAAATCTCAAAGAATCTCCACTCTAGATTTTTCGATCGCTACATCCAGAACCGCTACTTTATGGTTATCTCATCTGGAATACATAGAATATTCCAATTGAATTCGGCATGAATCATGTAAAAGAAATAAAACAACAATTAATTAGTGTTTCACTTGTTGTCCTCGTCTTTACAGCTCAGCATAGATATAAATGAAATTGATGGAAGATTCCACTTACCCAGTGCTCTCTAACAACATGTGCAAGACGTGCTTCCGCACAGGGCTCAACCTCAAAAAAAAAATTAGGGCCCCAAAAATTAAAACTAATACATAACCCATAATTATCGGCAGCTTAAAATAGTCTGAAGTTTAGTATCTTTATAATTATTGGTGACCACTCAATACAATATGAGACTTGGTTGATGAATTTGCTTCAAAAACTGCTCGAAGAATGACTCTTTTTAAGTAACTAGAAGATTGATATTATTTTGAAATTATATCAAAATGTTATTTACAATTTATTTAATAATGTAGTTTACGGTTTGTGGTGATTTATTTGATTTTTAAAAAATTTGGGGCCCAAATTTTAAGATTTGCCCGAGACCCCCAATTTGTTTGAGACGCCCTGCACATACCTAAACGACACGTTTTGACAGACTTGCACTACGCTGCACAAACACTTCATTTTGTCTTTGACCATCCATCCATACTATGAATAAAAAGTTCTGATTAATCCTGAGTTTAGTTTAATTAGATGAAAAGTAAAAGGATTACTTGTACCACCTTTTTCCTTAAATAATTCTAAGAATCTTTGTCACACAATCGCTTTCTTTAAAATGGATATTCATCGACCACAAGGGGTTGGTTTGGCCGATTGGTTTACCATCTTCAAATTGTTGTTATAGTGAAATATAATAACTAATGTATTTGATTCTATCACAAAAGAAACATCCTATTTAGTTAGATAATTTCTATTAAAATGAGCAAAAAAATATTTTTTCGTTTTCAAAAAAGGAAAATAAAATCATTTCCATAATTTTTTTTAAATAAATAGTTTTTGTTCAATTAATTAAATTCTAAATATCAAATAATCAATCTTTAAACTTTTTTCTTTTCTTTTTTTTTTGACCAAAAACTTTTTTCTTTTCTGAAAGTAATCATTAGTTTTAAATAATTTCTAAATCAATAATTTCTAAATAAATAAATTATTTTCTTTCTCTCAATAGAACTTGAATCTAGACAACATTTGACTATCGATCTGTCAATTATTATTAAATCTAAGAAATTTTAATATTTTTTAAAATTTATATACATAACATATTAAATAATAAAATAATCATAATATTATGCTCAATTTTGTTCCCCAAAACAACAAATGTTGAATTACAAATATATTTCATTATAATGTTATATTTCAAAATTATCTGTGACTTACAAAAAGAACAGAGAAAGACAAACAAAATAGCACAGAAACCACCCACCCATATCTCAAATTGCATTGATTTTTTTTTTTTCTGAAGATTTTTAATGTCTCATCTTGGTAGAGATGCAGCTGGAATTGCTGGTACTTCTTATTTCATACTCTTAGTTTCTCAAATACTTTGAATTATCATAATTTATAATATATGCTTTTTTTATTTGAAGGGAATATCTTTGCTATTGGGTTATTTGTATCCCCAATGTAAGTTTTTTTAAAGTTATTAATGTAGCTTAGAAGAATTTGATGTTTATTATCTTAATTAACTATTTTGTTGTTCTGTTTTTGTGAATTATAGACCAACATTTAGAAGAATTATCAGAAATGGGTCAACAGAAATGTTCTCAGGGTTACCATATATTTATTCACTATTGAACTGTTTGATCTGCTTGTGGTATGGAACACCTCTTATATCACCTGATAATCTCTTGCTTGCTACTGTTAATTCAATTGGAGCAGCTTTTCAACTTGTCTACATTCTCCTTTTCTTAATCTATGCTGAGAAACCAAGAAAGGTTATTACTATTCTTCTGATAAATGTGCATAAAACATTAATTGGTTTGTTAATTAATTGGGTTACTAAGTTGTCTAAAATTGTAATTTGATAGGTGAGGATGTTTGGATTAGTGCTGGCAGTTTTGGGTGTATTTGTGATCATATTAGTTGGAAGCTTGCAAATTGATGATACTTCAATTAGAAGGATGTTTGTTGGATTCATAAGTTGTGCATCTCTCATTTCAATGTTTGCTTCTCCATTGTTTATAATTGTAAGTTTCACAGTTCTTGCATACCGATGTAATATTAGTTTATCTAGTTTGTATGACTCTGTAGCACCAACACTTCGCGTTAAAGACGCGTGTGCGGTGTTCGACATTGATCTTCGACACTTCAATTAATTCTATTCTCAATTTAAAATCAATGTCGTGTTCGATATTTGTGTCTGTGTCCGTGCTTTATTGGCTGCGATGATTGGTAGTGCTTGGAATGCCAACATAGATGCTTTTGCATGTCATTTTGTTAAAAATATCGATTCGCTTGGTGATTTTGTTTATCTACATAATTTCGCAGAGATTGGTGATTCGGACGAAGAGCGTTGAGTTTATGCCGTTTTATCTTTCGCTTTCAACCTTCCTAATGAGCACCTCATTCTTTCTTTATGGACTGTTTAGTGATGATGCCTTCATTTTTGTAAGACTACTTTCAGCTCATTTTTCTATTTATTTTCAGACAATTCATATGTTTGTTTATTATCTACATTTGTGTTTGGTTTTGTAGGTACCAAATGGGATAGGCACTGTTTTGGGAATGATACAATTGGTGTTGTATTTTTACTATAACAGTTCATCATCTAGTGAAAACTCTAGAGAACCTTTGATAGTGTCATATTAATATACATGATCAAGGTAAAGGCAAACACACAATTTGTGAGTCAAATTAATTGTCTTTGACTTTCAGTATGAGGTGATTCTGTGGAAATAATCACAGACATTCATTATAAATGAAATACTTTCCATGAGTTGAATAAGTTAGTATATGGTTTTGAACAATCAAGTTTTTCAACTCAATTTCAATTTATAGGGTTATTTGAGTTTTCCCTTTTATCATATTTAGTTCCATTTTGTGCATTTTCTTTTCTCAGATCAAGTCTGAGTGTTGTCATTTTTTCTTATTTGTGAAGTACTACTGATTAGCAAAACTATCTATATCTTAGAATTTGAGTTGGCCGAACTAAACCCTACAAAATTGGTCTGTAAAGTTAGGGATGCCTCCCACGTATTCACTTTTTTTTAGGCAATATCAAATCCGATATAGGACTCTCAACACACTCCCCTCACGCTCAGAATTGGACAACTAGAACCTGACCTGAGTGTCCCAATAGCGGATGGCCCAACAGATCTTGGATTGACTCTGATACTATATTAGAATTTGGGTTGAACCTAACTCAACCCTACAAAACCGGCTTGTAAAGTGAGAGATGCCTCCCACTTATACACTTTTTTTTCCAGGCAATATCACATCAATCTAATGTGGACTCTCAACACTATTCCTCAATTAAACACCCCAAGATCTCTCCCACTTAGCATTTTTCTCTTTGCAAATCATGAACAATACAGTTAAAATATTGTTAAAAATAAGTTTAGGTGACTGAAGAGAAGCATCATTACAGAATAGTGTTAATATTACATCAAAGTTAAGACTTCCCTCTAATTAAATTGGCCAAAAAAATATTAATGATCTCCTTGATAACATTAGTTGAATTGAATATCATTTTGTGTCTGTTTTCATATTTTGCAGATACCCTTAAACTCTCTTTCATGTTTTCCTAAGGTGTATGTATTTAGAAATGAGTCATTTAGAAATAATAGAGAAAGTGAAAGAAGAGTGTATGGAAAGTAGTACCATTATCAAGGGAAAAACTGCAATTTTGTGACATGACAATGTCATGTTTAAATTACATCCCAACATGTCTGTCATTATAGTGAAACTTAATTGTCTGTCTCATACAAGAAGAAAACTAATCAATGCAGTAAATCTCTTAGAGTAGTTATCACTACTGTAACATCTCTTTCTTCCTGCACAAATAAAATCCAAGTTAGAAATAACAAATACAGTAAAAAAGTTTTCTGATACTAAAGGTTGTAACATTTTCTTTGACTCAACATCTTGGAGAAATTAATGTTGCATGCTACAGAGTGTCAAGAAGTTAAAGATCATGAGTAAACTTCAAACTTCTTGTGTATTTATTCATTCTCAGTTTCATTGTTTTCAATTTTCATCACAATTAATAGATAGACTTTTTTGCTTATATTTTGTTACGATGAATACTAAGATTACCTGTTTTGAAGCATCATTGCATTCTGTCTCATTGACCGAATCGCGAAGAAGTCTTCCTTTTTCATCATAGAGAATGAGACCACTAAAACTTGGTAACTCACATTTCTCCCCTCTCAATATTGGCCTTTTCCACACTGCTGATGTTGAATCATGGCTTGGCCACTCATGTCTTTGTAATCCAAGCAATGGTGATCCCCTCTCTCTATGCCATCCTCCAATATTCTCTTCAAATTTCCTTGCTTTACTCCAAAGCATTGACCCCATCAAAACCCTCTTCACCGAAACCCACCCGCAATCGGGTCCCAACCATTTCGTAGTAGTAGTGGTAGTAGCAGTTGTTGTAGTAGTCGTGGTCGTGGTCCTGGTCGTGGTCTCAACTTGATCTATAACACCCTCTTGATGCACAATCTTATTCTTACTACTATTACTAGCCTTCCTTTTAAGTACAATTACAATGCAAATGCAAACAAGTGCAAAGATTGCACATGCAAGTAAAAGTATAGCACCTAGTGTTGAAATCTTCAACTTCTCCTCTAAATCCCATAAAGCTTCTTTCATGATGAGTTGCTTGTTTTTTCTTTCAAGTGAGAAGAGTAGTAAATATATTTGGTAATGTTTTGTTTAGTAATAATAATGAAAATGAAAAATATATGCATATGAACATGTTAATGTTAGTTTGTGTTGTTGGGTTTTGGTTGGCAAGGTTCATATGAGGTACACCGCTGTTGAAACTTGAGTCAGAATTTACGTTTGTGGGGCTTACTTGGTATTGGAGCCGTTAATAGATGGCTCACCGTTCAAAGCTGATTAATGGCTTCTCACGGAGACTCTGTTTTTGCCATTAAAGTGATGGAAAGTGTAGTTAATGTATTTTTGGGAACTCGAAGCAGGGGAAGCAAACATGGGACAGGTTTTATGGTTACTGTAGTTCTCAGTTCTCACTTAGGGGTGGGAATAGCCTGCATCGCTTAACAGAGCCTTGCTGCACCACTTCTACACTGATAAGTAGCGTCGACTGCATTTTTTTTAAAGGATTTTTTTTTTGGACCCCCACCCTTTATACCCCCACTCACAATGAAAACCCCAAAATGCCCTTTGTAATCTATTTTTTTTTTTAAAAAACGCTCATCGTATATATATCATTTGGGACATATATACGATGCGTAGTTTTAGCACATCGTATATATGTCCCAAATGATATATATACGATGAGCCTGAAATTTGTTTTTTTTTTTTGCAGTAAAAAAAATTTTAACGGTCATGATTTCACTTTCAAAGTTGATCAACGTGTGGATTGCACGACAAAATCAACGGTTGATAATCTTTTACCTCAACTATAAATACCCACTCCCACCATCACTATTTTCACACCAAAAATTCAACTTCCTCCTTCTCTCACACAACACAAGTGAAGATGATGCAGGCTTCGCTAATGTCATACTACGAGTCTTCTTCCCTCACTCTCGTTCATTCTAATATGGTGTTTGCTGATCATCAGGGCATCATCTTAAGCATAAACTACTGCGGATGGTTCAACCAGAGAACGACGAGCATGAGATAATTCGTATCGTTTATCGGAAACCAGAATGGACTGATGAAAGTCTTCACTGGTCTGTCGTGGATGTCAACACCGAGGATGACCTCCGACAGATGATGTCCAATCATATTATGTTTAAATGGAAGAGTTACATTCATCTGTACGTCAAAACCAAAAGGACCGTCGCTGAGATCCTTCGTCGATTAACTCCACCATTTCAGTAGTTTCTATTGTATTTTCTTTTTATCTGTTTATTTTTATTCTAGTTGTTTAATTATGTTGTATCGCTTGTGTAACTTTGTTTTATCGAATTAATGAAATCAAAAAAAATTTAAAACTCGTAAAATATAACACCTGAAAAAAAAAGTAATAATAAAGTGCCAACATCAAAGTAATATGAGTTCAAATACATCAAAAAACAAATACAAAATCCCTAACGTCGTCGCCTCGCCTCGCCCCCGCTGCCTAAGCTCCCCGTAAATGTCATCCGGTCTCGCCATCCCCACCACCTATGGAGTGTCCGATACGCTGATCGCCATGCGTGATCTCGCCATCACGAATCCCCTCCCCTACAAGCAATCCACAACCTCCTCACCCACTCAAGATCGTCGTGATCGTAGCTCGAGGAGGTGTCCGAGCCTCGGCCATCGGTGATGGTGGAGCCGGTAATAGTCTGGACGTACCACTCTAAGTACCTACGTACATTCTCATCCGGCCGCCGAGCAACCCCCGAGTAGTGCGCAGGATGTCATCCACAGATGCCATGAAGTGGACGATCCGAAAGACGCAGCCAAGATGACTTCGGACGACCTCACGAGAGGGTCACGCGGGATGATCTCGAGAGTACCCAAACCGCCGCAGCACCTATCGTGCATGTAGGGAACTCAAGTCACCACCGATGAAGCCTCAGTAGAGAGATCTGCCAAAGAGTCTACCACCTGCCCTCCTCAAATGGTCGCCACAGACATCCTTCGGCCTCAGCTCATCAATCATCCTCCTGTAGTGGCTGAGCTTCAGGTGGTCTGACTTCTTCTTCCTGTAGCGCCCAGCCAGTGGCTCCGCACCCTGGATATGACCGGGCAACCTCTCTGCCATCCGGGGGAAATACCACATAATCCAAGCCTGAAATGCAAAAATAAACAACATATTTAATTCAAAAAAATTTACCCAAAGTCAGTGTGATTTAACAAAAAAAATGAAGTTAAAATGTGTAGGCATACCCTCCACACTGCTGCGTGACCCTCAAAGACGCAGTGTTCAAGGGCTCATACATGGCAGCTAGTGCACCTGCACCCCATGCATAGCCTCCAAGAACCTCTGCACTCAGATCATGCAGGTAGATCAGCCACTTAGCCTCAGCCCTGTCTCCAGTCTTCGTAGTGAAGATACTGTAGGTTAGAAGGCGAAGCAGATAAGCCCTCACAACAACTGTAATGTCACCCCCTCCTCCAAATTACGCTCACAGACCAGACTTTTTTTAATGGTTTTTTTTGGACCCCCGCCCTTTCCCTTTATACCCCCACCCACGATGAAAACCTCAAAATGCCCTTTGTAATCTATTTTTTTTTTTAAAAAGGCTCACTGCCAATCGTATATACTTCTTCAGGGCATATATACGATGTGTTAAAACTACGCATCGTATATATGTCCCAAATGATATATATACGATAAGCCTGAAATTTGTTTTTTTTTTGCAGTAAAGAAAATTTTAACGGTCATGATTTCACTTTCAAAGTTGATCAACGGTGTGGATTGCACGACAAAATCAACGGTTGATAATCTTTTACCTCAACTATAAATACCCACTCCCACTATCACTATTTTCACACCAAAAATTCAACTTCCTCCTTCTCTCACACAACACAAGTGAAGATGATGCAGGCTTCGCTAATGTCATACTACGAGCCTTCTTCCCTCACTCTCGTTCATTCTAATATGGGGTTTGCTGATCATCAGGGCATCATCTTGCAAGATGATGGTATAAGTTTCGATGGGAGAGATGTTGTATCGTGTAGGTTAAAACACTGCATATCATTTGCTGCTCTTAAGCGAAAAACTATCGCGATGGTTCAAACAGAGAACGACGAGCATGAGATAATTCGTATCGTTTATCGGAAACCGGAATGGACTGATGGAGGTCTTCACTGGTCTGTCGTGGATGTCAACACCGAGGAAGACCTCCGACAGATGATGTCCAATTCTTAAAGGTCTGTTTAGCTAAAAAGGTCAGACCACAGACCATCGAAAAAACCTTTAGGCCTACCCGGCCTATTTAAGTAAATATAAATAATATTTTTAATTGCTACTACTATTATTATATAAAAATTTCTACTTCGTGTTAAATCATTAATTTGCTAGTATTTTTAGTTAACTTAAGAAATTGACCTCACCAGGTTTTGACATATTTAACGTTATTATTATTATTATTATCTATCTAATCTAATCTAATATCTATTTATACAAACAAACAACTTACAAAATTACAATTTTAGACATCTTACTTTTTTGACACATCACCACTTTTATTTTATTTATCATTTTTTAATTCTACTTTCTTTTCCTTTCTCACTCACTCTTTTTCAATCTCACATTTCCCAATATTTCCTACTTCTTACACTTCTATTATTAGTGGTCCGACACCCTTTATTTAAAAATATTTATTTTCCCAATTTTTTTTAATCCACTATAAAATCTAATATATTTAAATTAATATTAAATAATCTACAATTTACTCCTATTTACTATCTAACCTAATATCTATTTATCTATTTATACAAACAAACCACATTTAATCTATTTATACAAACAAACCACATTTAAATTACTCAAGCAAGCCTCCCTATTTTTACTTGACAATTCATCTGACTAAGGACAACATTGTAATTTACTATCATACTTTTATCAAATTTCTTCTCTCAATGGATTTTCTTCTCACTCCCACTTTTTTCTAGCTTTCTCTTACTTTTTTTTTTCAAAAATCAAAATTCAATTTAAACTCACCAACTTTCTTTACCCACTATCTATTAATCTAATATCTATTTATACAAATAAGTCATACTTAAATTACTCAGACAAGTTTCCCTATTTATTTGACAACTCATCTAACTAAGGGCAACATTATAATTTACTATCACGTTTTTTTTTTCAAATTTATTCTCCCAATGCACTTTCTTCTCACTTTTTTTTTAACTTTCCCCTCTTTTTTTTTCCTTCAAATTTCAAAATTCAAATAAAATCAAATCTACTAATAAACTAAAATAATCAATCTAAACTACGAGATAACTGCACTAATATATAAAAATACGGGATAACTTCACGATATATAAAAAACACGATATCTAATCTAATATCTATTTATACAAACAAACAACTTACAAAATTACAATTTTAGACATCTTACTTTTTTGACATCATCACTTTTGTTTTATTTATCATTTTTTAATTCCACTTTCTCTTCCTTTCTCACTCACTCTCTTTCAATCTCACATCTCCCAATATTTTTTACTTCTTACACATCCATTATTAGTTGCCGCCACAACCTTTATTTAAAAATATTTATTTCCCATTTTTTTAATCCACTATATAATCTAATATAATTAAATTAATATTAAATAATCTACAATTTACTCTTATTTACTATCTAACCTAATATCTATTTATCTATTTATACAAACAAACTTAATTTATTTATACAAACAAACCACATTTAAACTACTCAAACAAGTCTCTCTATTTACTTGACAATTCATCTAACTAAGGACAACATTGTAATTTACTATCATACTTTTATCAAATTTCTTCTCTCAATGCATTTTCTTCTCACTCCCACTTTTTTCCTACTTTCTCTTACTTTTTTTTTTCAAAATTCAAAATTCAAATCAAACTCACCAACTTTCTTTACCCACTATCTACTAATCTAATCTAATATCTATTTATACAAACAAGTCATACTTAAATTCCTCAAACAAGTTTCCCTATTTATTTGACAACTCATCTAACTAAGGGCAACATTGTAATTTACTATCACATTCTTTTTCAATTTTTTTCTCCCAATGCATTTTCTTCTCACTCCCATTTTTTTAACACTTTCCCCTCTTTTTTTTTTTCAAATTTCAAAATTCAAATCAAATCTACTAATAAACTAAAATAATCAATATAAACTACGAGATAAATGCACTAATATATAAAAACACGGGATAACTTCACTGATATATAAAAAATAATATATCAAAAAAAAGGAAAACTTAATGACTATTTCAATTACTGAGTAATATTTAAAACAAAGGATAACTGTATTGATATACAAAAAATACGGGATAACTATACTGATATATAAAAAAACACGGGATAACTGCACTGATATATTTGATAATCTACTATCTACTATACTGTTGTTTGCTGGTGTTTTTAGCAAACAATCACTAGTTTTCAATATCGAGACTGTGAGATCAAACTAGAAAATCTCTTTGACAATTGCCATTGAGTTTGTGTTTTTTGAAGTACGTAAGAACAGAGAATGGTAGAAAGAGATAACTTGAAAGCGAAGTAAAAGCAATAAATGCAACAAACGTAAAAAGAAAGTAAAAATTGCATTAAGATGAGAGAAAGAAAAGTGGTTCACCAACACGTACAAAGGATCTGTTTCACTCGTGTTTCGCTTTGACTTGGAAGTTGAGTTTCCCGAGTTTTTGTAGAATGTGGTGACCCCGCTTCCTATTACAAAGGGGTATTTATACTCCTAGGAACAATCGTGGGGGAAAGGGTAACTGCCTCCTAAAACTACGGGAGAGTAACCGCCCACTACTTGCTGCTCTGCACTTTCGACTAGCCCGTTGTCAACCGCTTGACGAAATGTTGAGCCCAACTCCGTCGAAGTGTTGTGTCCTCTCTTGTCGAAGATTCCTTGCCTTACTCGCTTCATAGCTTTGAGAGCTAAGCTTGTCGAAGCTCACTTGCACTCCTTGCCCTTGTCCGCTTTTCTGTCCGAAATCATGGTGCACCGACTTGAATATTGACCTATGGCCCACGTAACAATATTAAATGTGAAGTCAACACCATTTAAAGCTTCATTTAATGCAATCGTCCGAAATTTTGAGGTAACAGATTGCCCCCAAAAATGCTTTTCGGACGGAATAAGGAAAGGAGTTAAGAAAAGGCATTTTTGAATATCGTGCAATGGTCACTTTTACCGCTTTTTGCACTTCAACAAAGGGTCGAAAAGATAATCATCATTATTACTTATGCAGTAAAACGAACCGCTTTATTGGCACACGCCGCATAGTTGGTGGGCCATCACGCCTCCCAAACGCCGCAAACGTGGCGAGTTATGGCGAACGTGCAATAATCGCTCACTTCCAAACATATATAAACGGCTACAACCCTTCAAATTCCTCTTTACTCGCTTTGAAACCTTGTGAAGTCTTTCTCGCGTTATTCATCCTGCGCTTTGCAAAACCTCAAATTTCACCAAAGTTTCAAACTTTCGTATTTTTCCTTTAATCTACCCCCATTTCAACTCGCACTCACTTTCTCTTACTTATGGCTTCATCATCCACGTAGTGACGCCGACTGAGAGTTCAAAGAGGAACGAAGAATCCGTAAACGCTCAAACCCTAGATGGCTTCGTTGATGAACCCGACATCAACGACGAACGATCTACTCACCGCGCACTCGGTACTAATCCTCTACCGAGGTTTATACCCATGCTTACTTGGGTCCTCCGCCCGATATCTTCTTTGGAAACTACCAAGTTTCGAGATTTTTCCTAGCCATGTTCGCTTTCAACCTAGAATCTTTGCTTTGAAACCCTTTTCACTTAGAGTTTCGACTAACCCTTCTAGGGTCTTTAGTCCGCTCTCCCAGGCTCGACCAACAAAACTACATAGACCGGCTTGACAAAGTAGAAGCTAAAAAGCCAAAGTCCGGAAAAACAGCAGGCATCTTCGACCTTATCCAACTATCTAGGTATGGGCCCAAATACAATAGCACCCTACTTTTGGTCGCTATGCGCTTCTGGGATCAGTACCACCCATAGCCTTCACTGAAATTTGGCATGTTATCCCCACTGCTAGATGTGGTCGCCATTACTGTGTCCGAAACCCTTAGGAGAGACCTTTGATCCCACACATCCCGACTATACATACGGTTTCAAATTCAACAATGCCACCTTTGCCCTTACATTGCCGAGCACCATAGGCTTTGACAATCGATGAAGTGTCCGCTATAGAACACGTAGCCTTTCTAACTCGTGGTTATCTATTTTCGCTTTCTCGCACACGCCCTCCAAGTTTCCAAAACTTACATCCCCCTGACATGTCAACTCCATGACCGAGAAGACATCAACCTTGCCAAGTTGATCTTAGGCTCTCTCTACCAGCAACTTGATAATGCTGTTATAGAGTTGAAAGAGAATGAACCGGCCACCAAATTTTTGGCCTCCGCCCACTATGGTCGTTGCAATTGTGGTCATTGGCCACTTTTTGAGTCTCGACTAAACTTGTATATCCCCAAGTCCGCTTTCGACTAACCGTGGAGACTAGCGATCATCAAGAAGGATTCGATTAGCGCAGCTTTAGGCCTAAGCAAGCAACCCTTTCTGCCAAAGAATCCTTTCTAGCCTATTTCGAAATCTTCTTGAAATGTGCCACTTTTACAGATTCTATGGCTCCCTTTGTCCAAAGGTCTTGTGGTCCATCATGGTTTAAACAACCATTTCCTTCTTCCTCTGTCGAGCCTGCTGAGGAAGTCAACCGAATTTGGCAAGCTTACCTCTCTCCTTCTGTCCTTTCCACTAGGCTCACCCCGAAAAAACAAAAATAGTTTGGGAATTACTAGATATTTCCCAAGTTATTTTGCTAGTGCGCTTTGGCCTTTGTCAAATTAAGCCGCACTGCAGGTGTGCTTTCACAAAGTAGAGTTTATAAGTCCAGAATCAGAGGCGGCTTATAAACAAGCCTTCAAGAGATTTCATTACAAAGCCTTGAACTTTGAACCTCTCAAATTCAATCCAAGGTTTTCATGTACTGAGAAATTTCATGAATGGTGGACCGGTTATTACACCAACGCTGCTGGGGAAGCCATTGATACTTTTGCTGACAACATTGTGAAGAAATTGGTAGCAGCTTTCCCTTCGAACAACACTGGTAAACACTTCTCGACACTCAAACTTTCTAGGTCTTAACCACTTTTAACTTGGCTTCATTTCCATTTGCTTACCAATGTTTTCGACATTTTTAGAAAAACCTGCAACAAAGTTGAAGGTCAAAGTAGGCAAAGCTACCACATCGAAACCTTCTCCCCAAGTCACGAAGAAAGTGGCAGCAAATCCCATTCCAGACAACACCCCAAAAAAGGTACGGCACTTTCCACTTGTCTTGAGTTGTCTGTTTACTGTGGTTTTTATTCATGTCGGAAATTTCTTCCAGGCAACAACCCAAGCGGCTAAACCCCTTCAAAAGTCTAAAGCCAAAAAGAAATTGGTTATTCCCTCCAGCTCTGAGGTACTCTATACACCTTATTACATGTCGAAATTTCTCTTCGATTTTATCATTCATTTTCTCGTGGCATCACCTGTACCATAACTTGGTTTCCTTTGCAGACAATCGAAAGTGATGACAACATCCTCTCACTCGTGAGGTCGAAGAAAGGGCCTTACTCGAATCTCAAAGGGCAGCCCAAGGCATCACCATCACCGAGCCTTCTGAGTCACCTTCTTCTCCTCCAATCAAGAGGCTTAAGGTACCTGAGGTAACTTTCCTTTCGACGTCATTTCGTACCTCTTTGATCTTCACCTTCCCAGTTCTAATTTAAATATTATCACCACCGTAAATGTGTAGGTGGGTTACTTGTCGACAATCCGCCGCCAATCTTTGATCGAGGTTGCCGAGCGGAGTTGTTGGCTCCAATACTCCCTTTTTCCTTCGCCGCCTCGCGGTGTAATCACAAGAAGTCTTCCAAGCACTTGCCGACCCACAGGATCCCTATTTTCAAGAACTTGCTCCGTGCCGATAATACGGAATCGTGAGGTCGCCGTCCGAAAATGTTCAAGTTCCGAACCCAAAGATCCCCAAACCGAAATGCAAGAAGTGGTGGCTACCTCGTTGAACTTCCCGCAGAATATGGTTAATCAAGAACAAGAGGAGCCTGTAATGAAGGAGTCTCGCAAATCAAGGCACTTCGCCAAAGAGTCGCCCAACAACGCTATTAGCGATCACGAGTTAGGTAGAAATGAAGAAGACAGATCCGCTGGCGACTTTGAAAATCATGCCGAGTCTTAAAAGCTCGCCGAGTCGCTGATTTGCAAAATTTCTTCAACAACTCTCTTAGTTCCGTTAATCGTGACACCATCGAAAGCCTACTTCGCCACCAAGACGCAGGTTTTAGAAGGGATTTGGTGGCGAATATTGAGGGTGATCCATCTCGTGTACCTTGAGGTGAAATCCTCATTCATAGAATCACTAAGTTGGATCCTCCCCAAGACCTCCTCACCTTTTCATGGAGTTCGCCCACTTCTTCAACAACTCTCCCTCCCGATCAAACAACGGCCGAATGTTCTCAAGCAAAAGGCTCAAGAAAATCAACTCTGCGAGCGGCGCTTGCCTCCTCAAAGTCGATCAAAATGACATAGAAGCTCTCGAAGCCCAAGCACCAATGATGAACAAGCAATTGCTGAATGGGATGCGAGATTACGCGTATTGACGAAGAGATCAAAGCACTCCAAACTAAGTTGTCAAACGCCAAGTATCAAAAGGGCTTGGTTGTCGAAAGAATGAAGGCCGCTTCTTCACAATCAAAACAACGAAAGCAATGACGGCCATAGAACATCCGAGAAAGCCGATCAAAGATCAAGCCAATCTTCTTTGAACTTGACCAAAATTTGCACCTTCTTGAAACTTCTATCTCTTTGAGCGCCAGCATTCTGGAGAGGCATAAGTCGACCTTGTCGAACTTCTAAGGTCTTGTAATAGTTTAGAACCTTTGAAATGGCTATGTAATTTTGACATTTCGTTATACATTGCCACTTATGAACGATTCTCGTTTTATCTATGCTTGTTCAATTTTTATTTCGGCCAATGTTGGCCTGTATTGCTTTAAATACTTGCCATTTATTCTAAAGATTCTATTTTTGTCACCTAGCTCTTCGACTTCATAAGCGCCATTCGAAAAGCATTGCAACACGCGAAATGGGCCTTCCCACCCCGTGACCATTTGCCTAAAACCCTATCTTTTTATCCATAGGTAATAGGACTTTCCACACTAACTCTCCTTCCTCAAAGGTTTTTAACTTAACCTTTTTGTTGTAGGCTTTAGCTACTCTCTCTTCTCGTCGAATAAGCATCTCTAAAGCTAACAACCTTTCTTCGCCTAAATCAACTAATTCATCAATCATCATATCACAATAATGATCAAAGGGAATTTCGCATTGTTTCGAATCCTTGTTGATTGTAAACAAATTTCAACAACAATAACACCGCATCATGTCCAAATGTCAACCTGTAAGGGGTAGTGTTTATAGACTCTTTAGGCGAAGTTCGACAAGCCCATAACACTTGGTCAAGAGAACTGTGCCAACTTTTAGGCTTACGTCCAACGTGCTTTTTGATCAAGTTAATGATGATTTTATTTGCAGCCTCTACTTGACCGTTGGCTTGCGCATAGTATGGTGTCGAAGTCAACAACTTGAAACCAATTTCAGCAGCAAAATCTACCATTTTTCGACCAGTAAAAACAGTGCCTTGGTCTGTAGTAATGATTTCTGGTATTCCATATCTGTAAATGATATGGTTTTGAATAAACCTTATCACTGCTTCTTGATCAACGTTGGTTAAAGGTATTGCCTCTACCCACTTAGTAAAGTAATCAATTCCTACCAAGATGTACCTGTGGCCTTTCGACGACGTTGGTTTTATTTCTCCAATTACATCTAGAGCCCAACCTCTAAATGGCCAAGGTTTCACTATATGTGGATATCTTGTGTTGCAGGTTAAGTTTTGATGATGAAGCATTCTAAATAAAGTGACAAAAGGGAACTCCAAGACACAACCAACTCAAGAAGAATGTTTGTGGTAAGGGTAGACGTTAGGAATTCAAGTCGTGTCTTAGGAATAAATTGTAAACCGCTGTTGAGGATCGGCTCAAATCACTCTACACACTAACACACACACAAGCAAGCCTAATATATGTCTTCAATTGATAAAAGCATGTCAAATAGGTTAGGTACTTGTTGAAATCGATTCATGGCTTGATTTTTGAGAAAAATTGTTTTTGGAAAGAAAGCAATCGATTCATGGCTTGTAACTTTAAAGCTAGAAATCGATTCATAGCTTGTTTAAAGCTAGAAATCGATTCATAGCCTATAAAATTAAAGCTAGAAATCGATTTGCATGTTGTTGGTTTTAAAAAGGAAATTGTTTTGGAAAGAAAACAATCGATTGATGGCTTGTTGTTCTTAAAGTGTAAAATCGATTTCTCTCTTGTTTTTAGAGTTAGAAATCGATTTCATTATTGTCTTTGAAGCTTGAAATCGATTTCACACTTGATTGGAAAGCAACAATCGATTGATGACTTTGTTTCTTAAAGCCAACAATCGATTCTTCTCTTATTTCATTAAAGCACACAATCGATTCTTCTCTCTTGTTTCTTAAAGCACTAAATCGATTCCTCACTTGTTCCCACAAGCAAGAAATCGATTTCCAACTTATTATCTTAGAAGCAATCAATCGATCATTCACTTATCAAAATAGAGTTACAATTTGCTTCAACGGTCATATTTTTACAAACTCTATAAATAGGATTTAGGGCTTCACAGATCATCACAACCAACCAACACATAACAAAGAACAAATCAAATCCTATTACACAATCACACTTGCTCTTCACTTGTTCCTATCAATTTGAGCTGATCTCTCTCAAGGGTTAGGTTGAGAACTTCAATTTGTTGTATTCACCTATCTTAGAGTTATTGCTATTTTTCTTGTAATTTGATTTTATCAGTAATTGGTTTTTCTAGAGAGTGAGGAATCTCTCTAGGGTTTTGATTGCAACAAGGGTGGGGGTATCTCTTGTTTGTAAATTGGTTGTACTAGAGAGTGGGGTATCTCTCTAGGGTGTTTGATTGTAACAAGGGTGGGGTATCTCTTGTTTGTCAATTGTAATTGTTTTGAGGGCTCTTGCACAAAGGTGGGGATCCTAAGTGTGAAGAGTGCCCGAGTTTTGTAAGGGTTTCAAAGCACCCGCTTAAGCTTTGTTTGATAGTGAAAATCTCACAAAGGGTTTGTGAGGACTGGAGTAGGTCACTAGGAGGTGGTGACCAAGATAAATATCTTGTGTTCTTTCTCGCTTATATTTCTAATTGCTCATTTCATAAACTCCGCAAAAACTAATCTAAGTCATTAAAAAGGGGAAAAGTTTTTAAAGTCTCAATTCACCCCCTCTTGAGACTGAAGCCACTTGGTAACAAGTGGTATCGAAGCTAGACTCTTGTTTAAAGGGCCTAGCAGCCTTCAAGAGAAATGGCTTCAGTGTTGGTCTACGCAGCAGGGTGCATCTCTTACCCGCCCTCCGGATTCAACGGAAAGATTATGCATATTGGAAAGAAAGAATGAGAATATTCATTGAAGCTGGTTGATATCGATGTTTGGGATGTCAGGGAAAATGGACCCTATGTCCCCACACACTTGGTAAACGGTATTCTCACCACAAAGAAAGAGCTGAATGGACTGATGATGATAAGAAAAAGGTTCAACACAATCTCCGGGCCAAAAACATTATTACTTCCGCAATAAGCCCTGATGAGTTCTTTAGGGTGTCGAATTGCAAAACCGCTCAAGAAATGTGGGACAATCTTCAAGTCACTCATGAAGGTACTAGTGAGGTAAAAGGGCAAGAACAAACACTCTTATCCGAGAATATGAATTATTCGTAATGAATGCAGGAGAAACCATACAAGAAATGCAAAAGAGGTTCACTCACATAGTGAATCAATTGGGTTCTTTAGGAAAATCATTTCTGTTGAAGACTTGATCAACAAAGTGCTAAGGTGTTTGAATAGAGAATGGCAACCGAAGGTAATCGCTATAGCTGAATCAAGGAATTTAGCTACCATGACTCTTGCCACTCTTTTGGGAAACTACAAGAGCATGAGTTAGAGCTCACTCGCCTCTAGCTGAACATGAAGAAAAGACAAGAAAAAGAAAAGCTTAGCTCTCAAGGCTTCTAGTTCAAATCCATCTGATGATAGTGATGATTCGGAAAATGAAGATGATGAAGACGATGAGTATATAGATCTAATGGTTAGAAAATTCAAAAAGTTCATGAGAAGGAAAAGCTTCCCCAAGAAGAACTCTTCACCCAAAAGAGTTTCAAGCAAGGAAAACTTCTCAAGTCCTCCAACTTGCTACTTAATGTGGCAAATCCGGACACATGAAGATGGAGTGCCCGAACTTACAAAGAAAACTATCAAAGTCTAAGAAAAAGGTATCCAAAGGAAACAAGGGTAGAAAAGCTTACATAGCATGGGAAGAAAATGACATGGACTCATCAGATGATTCAGAAAGTGAAGAAGCTCAAATTGCTCTCATGGCCGACCACGACAGTGAAAATGAAACTGAGGTAGATTCTAACTCAAAACTTCACAAAATGCATATGATGAATTACATGAAGCATTTCTTGAATTGCATAATGATTCTCTAAAATTAGCTAAAGCATTAACCCAATCAAAGAAAATCGTTGCTCATCTTCAAAACGGTTATTGCTTTAACTAAGGAAAGATTAGAACTTAGAAATGAAAATTATAGTCTTAGTTGCTTTAAAGAAAATTATGTATGTGATAAGTGTGCTGAATATGAAAATAAAATTCATGAGCTTGAATGGACAATAGGAAAAATGTCCAACATACAACATGTGCATCCTAGGTCTCCAAGAAATAATTTCATGAAAAGACATGTGCATTATAGACCTAAGTTCACTACTAGTCCATATATTAGATGTTATTATCATGCCAAACTAGGACATATCGCATCTGTGTGTATGGCTAGAAGAAGACAAGTTGTGAAAAGGTCCGGGTTCCCAAAGGGACTCTACCAAGTACTAACCCACAAGGACCCAAAGAAATTTGGGTACCAAAATTTGCAACTTGATCTTAATGCGGGTATGCTTCAAGGTATGGGGAAAATCAATACCTTGATAGCAAATGTTCAAAGCACATGACTGAAGATATGACAAAGCTCTTAACACTCACCCCCGGAAAAAGCGGTCATGTGACTTGTGATAACAAAGAAAAGAGGAAGAATCCTCGGTGAAGGTAAGATTGGTAAAGACTTATTCACCTCTATTTGCATTGTGCTTTTATGTAGAATATCTTAAGCATAAGTTAATGAGCATTAGACAAATATGTGATTATCATTGTCCGATTTTGTTTTATGCACCATTGAGGACTAATCAATAAACAAGTTAGAATAATGGGAAATAGAGTAAATAACAACATCTCAACTATGGTGTCTATATATATCACATTCGATTATTTGCGACAACACAAACGATTAATCTATCAAAGAACCCCGCTCAATACTCTAGAACTAAGCATATCGATTTTAGACATCATTTTCTAGAGATCATGTTGAAAAAGTTGATTATGTGATTGTTTAGTTGAGCATTCAAAACCGCTTAGCTCATATTTTTACAAAACCATTGCAAAAGACAATTTATTTTTCATTCAAGAAAACTTGGAGTCATTAAGTTATCATTTAGCTTGAATGAAATATGAACTATTGATTGAATTATGTTTGGCTATCTTGTGTTGAAACCCGACTCTCATGTCATTTTGTGGTTTATGCCTATTTTTTTAAAATGCAATGGACTCATCATTATTATTAGTCTGCGTTTTTTGACTCACCAACTATGTTTCGCATTAACCCTTTTGATCATGACAAAAAGGGGAGAAATATAGGATTGTCACTTTGCATTTAGATAGGGGAGCATCAAGTAAGGGGGAGTCTAGATATATATCATTAATATTAGTGCATTGTTTTGCTTGATGAACTAACCTCCCACCTAAGATGAATCAAAATTTTGTCATCATCAAAAAGGGGAGAATGTGGATATCTTGTGTTGCGGGTTAAGTTTTGATGATGAAGCATTCTAAATAAAGTGACAAAAGGGAACTCCAAGACACAACCAACTCAAGAAGAATGTTTGTGGTAAGGGTAGACGTTAGGAATTCAAGTCGTGTCTTAGGAATAAATTGTAAACCGCTTTGTTGAGGATCGGCTCAAATCACTCTACACACTAACACACACACAAGCAAGCCTAATATATGTCTTCAATTGATAAAAGCATGTCAAATAGGTTAGGCACTTGTTGAAATCGATTCATGGCTTGATTTTTGAGAAAACTTGTTTTTGGAAAGAAAGCAATCGATTCATGGCTTGTAACTTTAAAGCTAGAAATCGATTCATAGCTTGTTTAAAGCTAGAAATCGATTCATAGCCTATAAAATTAAAGCTAGAAATCGATTTGCATGTTGTTGGTTTTAAAAGGAAATTGTTTTGGAAAGAAAACAATCGATTGATGGCTTGTTGTTCTTAAAGTGTAAAATCGATTTCTCTCTTGTTTTTAGAGTTAGAAATCGATTTCATTATTGTCTTTGAAGCTTGAAATCGATTTCACACTTGATTGAAAAGCAACAATCGATTGATGACTTTGTTTCTTAAAGCCAACAATCGATTCTTCTCTTATTTCATTAAAGCACACAATCGATTCTTCTCTCTTGTTTCTTAAAGCACTAAATCGATTCCTCACTTGTTCCCACAAGCAAGAAATCGATTTCCAACTTATTATCTTAGAAGCAATCAATCGATCATTCACTTATCAAAATAGAGTTACAATTTGCTTCAACGGTCATATTTTTACAAACTCTATAAATAGGATTTAGGGCTTCACAGATCATCACAACCAACCAACACATAACAAAGAACAAATCAAATCCTATTACACAATCACACTTGCTCTTCACTGCTCCTATCAATTTGAGCTGATCTCTCTCAAGGTTAGGTTGGAGAACTTCAATTTGTTGTATTCACCTATCTTAGAGTTATTGCTATTTTTCTTGTAATTTGATTTTCTTCAGTAATTGGTTTTTCTAGAGAGTGAGGAATCTCTCTAGGGTTTTGATTGCAACAAGGGTGGGGTATCTCTTGTTTGTAATTGGTTGTACTAGAGAGTGGGGTATCTCTCTAGGGTGTTTGATTGTAACAAGGGTGGGGTATCTCTTGTTTGTCAATTGTAATTGTTTTGAGGGCTCTTGCACAAAGGTGGGGATCCTAAGTGTGAAGAGTGCCCGAGTTTTGTAAGGGTTTCAAAGCACCCGCTTTAAGCTTTGTTTGATAGTGAAAATCTCACAAAGGGTTTGTGAGGACTGGAGTAGGTCACTAGGAGGTGGCTGAACCAAAGATAAATATATTGTGTTCTTTATCGCTTATATTTCTAATTGCTCATTTCATAAACTCTCGCGAAAACTAATCTAAGTCATTAAAAGGGGGAAAGTTTTTAAAGTCTCAATTCACCCCTATTGAGACCGAAGCCACTTGGTAACACTATAGAATGCAATTCATTCGCAGGTACATGCTGGATTCCAACATGTTTTTGGCATTCTTAGCGACCTTAGCAAATTCTATGCAATCTTTTAAAATGGTTGGCAAGACATTCCTTGTCGAAATAACAACCATTTCATTTTATGGCCTACTTGATGTGAGCCACATGCTCCATCGTGTGTATCGAAATCGCTAAATATGCCTCATTTTCACTAAGACATTTTAATAGTACCCTTCAGAGTTTGCTTGTACAATTCGTTTCCAATTAACACGTAACTTAGAGCTCAGACTTTACTTTTTATCGTTGTTCCTCGAGGATTTTGCAAATACTAAACAACATGCTTTCGCTAATCATCATCAACCATATTGTCAATAGCAAAAATTTCGCTAAGTCAATATTGTCAAAAATGTGACGCTTTTTTTACGCCAGCATTTCATTTGTATTTATTGCCCCCAATTTTTGGTGTTGACAATAACGTCGAAGGAGTATTATTATAAAGAGAGTCTTCCGAGATTAGTTTATCTTTTATCTCTATTAACTCTGCTAGGCTTTGCTTTGACACTTTGTAACCTGAGGCAATTTGTGCCAACTCATTTGCCACGTGATTTTCAACTCGTGGTAGATGTTCTAGGTGTACGAATGTAAACCTTTTTAGCAAAGTGTTGGCAATGACGAAATATTTAATAAGGTGTTCGTTGATGCATTTGTATTCTTTTGTCAATTGTTTGACAACTAGTTGAGAATCACCTTTTACTTCGACATGGCTTGCCCCCAATTCGAGTAAAATTTTAAGGCCTACTATTAGAGCCTCATACTCAGCTTCATTATTGGAGCAAGAGTCTCGAATTTTAAACTTATATTTCGTTGGAATGTTCTCTGGAGAGATAATCAAGATTCCAATACCTACCCCACTTTTATGGCTTGAGCCATCAAAGTACAATTTCCAAGGGCGTATGTCGAACGAATGTATTTCATATTCGACAACAGAATGGTCTACTATAAAGTCAGCAACCACTTGTCCTTTGATTGATTTAAGGGGCCGATAAGTCAAGTTGTACTCTAGCAAAGCCAAAGCCCATTTGCCAATTCGACTATGTAACATTGGTTTTGACAACATATGTTTAATAACATCAAAATGCGAATAAACATAAACATCTGCTGACTTTATATATTGCTTCAATTTTGTACAAGAGAAATATAAGCAAAGGCATAGTTTTTCTATTGGACTATACCTAGTTTCAGCATCAATCAAAACCCTACTAAGGTAATAAATGGCTCTTTCGACACCATTATCATCCTCTTGTGCTAACATGCTACCTATCGTGTTATCGTGTCGCTATATACAATTTTAGCAATTTGTTTCTAATAACAGCAATAAAATTGGTGGTTTGACTAAATAAGACTTAATTGCATCAAAGGCGTCTTGATGAACTTGCTCCCACTTGAATGCATCTTCTTTCTTCAGTCTCAGCAATGGCGAAAAAGCTTGTGTTTTGCCACTTAGATTTGAAATAAATCTGCGAAGGAAATTGATCTTTCCCAAAGAACGATCAAGTTCTTTCTTGGTCGAAGGAGCCTTCGTTTCCATAATTGCTTTAGTCTTATTTTGGTTGATCTCAATGCCTTTCTTGTGCACTACAAAACCCAAGAATTCACCGCACGCATACGTAAAGCACATTTGGTTGGATTCATTTTCAATCCATATTTCCTCATTCGCTCGAAAGAACGTTGAAGATGGTCTAAATGACCAATTTCGAGGATGACTTAACCACCACATCATCTATGTATACTTGCATAAAATCATCAATAAAATCATGAAACATAGAATTCATTGCTCTTTGATAAGTGGCACCAAAGATTTTTTAAACCAAAGGGCATTACTACCCATTCATAAACACCTAATGCCCCCGACATCGAAAAGTCAAGCTGACACGTCCTCTTCAAAGAATAAAGATTTGATTATACCACAATAGCCATCTAGCAAACCGAGATAATCAAATCCTGCTGCTGAATCTATTAGCATCTCTCGCTACGGGCATAGCGTACTGCGTCTTTAGGTGTTGCATTATTTAGATCCCTAAAGTCTACGCAAACTCTAAGTTTTCCATTTTTCTTCATTACTGGAACAATATTAGCTAACCAATCAACATACCTGACAGTTCTGATGAATTTGCTCTTGAACAGCCTCTCTATTTCTTCTTTGATCTTACCAATATCTGAGGAGCAAATCGTCTTGGTGTTTGCTTCACTGGTTTCTTCCCCGGTCGAATGGGTATTTGCAATTCCACCACTTCTCGACTCAACCCGGCATTTCGTTGTACTCCCAAGCAAAGCAATCTTTGAACTCCCGCAAGTGAAACAACTTGGGTTTTGAAGGCGCATCAAGGTGTGCACTAATATATGTTGGCCTTTTGACTAGGCCATCTCCCAAATCCACTTCTTCCACTGGATCTTGAGCTTGCATGCGCTTTGTCGAATCTTTAGGGTCTTTTTCAAAACCTAATGGTTCGTCATCATAAATGCAATCAAGATTGTCATCTATGACTTCACCATTTTCTTCAGATGAAGTTATGGCTTCGACAGCCATTGTTTGTTGATTTATTGCGGCTTCCAAAGCCGTTTTTACTTTATTTTCGGCCATGTAAGCCGTAATTCTATCCCAAGCATTGGGCACTGACATCTAAAATCTTTTAAGAATCAGTGTCCCATCCTGTTGGAGGTAACACACCCTCAGGATAGACATTTGCACCTTCTATCACCTCTCTTTCCCACACGAAACCATGTGTTGGGTATAGGCGCACAGAGGAAAGCACATTATCTGAAGAGATATATGTTTGACTAGAAGATGAACATGGCGCAATATTCGCCATTTGTTTCTCGAAATTTTCCTTGGTGACATTATTTACGTCAGCAAGGAAATAGCTTTGGTCTGCTTCAACATACTCCACCAGACCATCATCCTTCCACATCACTAGCTTCTGGTGTAGGCTTGAAGGGACAACTCCTACTCCATGTATCCACTCTCTCCCAAGGAGCAGATTATAGCTTGCTTTTGAAGCGATGACAAAGAACATGGTAGTCCTTCTGACAGTTCCTACCACCACTTCCACTTCGACGACCCCCAAAGACCGGCCAGATTTACCCTCATAATTAGTCAGCACAATATTATGGGGCCTAAGGTCTGTATCATACATCCCTATTGTCTTCACATTGCTTGAGGCATCAAATTAACAAAGAAACCTCCATCGACCAATATTTTATTGACACCCACACCATTAACTTTGGCTTGGACGTACAAAGGCTTCAGATGGTGTTGCATGCCTTCGTCTGGCCTTTCGAAAGTGGCCATCTGCTCTTCGACGCAGCCGTTGTTCATTACGTAATAGCACACTGGCTTGTGATTAGCCATATCTCCAACGAAGTCTTCTTCGACATCGTTTGGTACTGTAATGGCGTCATACTCACTAGGTAGAATGGACACCACGTTGCAGATGACGTCGAAACCGGCTTCAGAGTCTTCAAAATCTGAAGTAACGTCTTCATCCATGTCGAACGAAACGCTTTTCTTCTTCAACGATGTTAATGGAGGAAAAATTCTCTCCATTGCAGGCCTCCTTGGTTCCTCTATCACAATAGACTTACCCTTAGCCTTATTCCCAACCTTTACCTGATTGGTAGCACCGATGTTTACTTTTGTATCCCCCACGGCCTTAGGAGTCATATTCTTAGCCGTTTTTGCGTTCGCTCGTCAGCAACCAGTGTTGCTTTCTTTTTCGATCGTTGATAACGACGCCATTGGGTTTTAGTCATGGGATTCTTCCCTTTATAATTATTCTTATAATTATATTTTGCGGCCTCACCTGTATGTGGCTTGACCGTTTCAGCATTTTGAGCAGCATTCCTATAGTGTTTACACCCAGCATGTATCCACTTTTCGTTGGAGAGATTTGCTCTTGGCACAAATGGTTTGGCCGATGCTGATAGCACAAACTCCTTCTTCACAAGCTCTTGCCAAAGAAAGCGTGGTTTGCTTGTTGAAGGCCTGTTCGAACCCTTGACCTTGTAAGGCAAGTCTCCCCTTTTGAAGCTGAAATCTGGTTTTTTCTCCGGCCATTTCCTTTTTAGAGGTCATCGAACTGGCAAAGATTCGACACTTTTACCGCCTCCTTATCGAACACAAAGACTACATCTCTTGGGCACAACATGACCTCGAGTTTCTCGGTTTACACTGCTTAGGAAGTCTATCAATTCTTCCTCAGCTTTGGGGTACACAGATTGTACCTTCTCATTATATTCTTCCTGAGTGACATGTTGTACAGCAGCACCCTTTTGCACAACACTTTTGAGTTTGTCAACAGAAGGTTTGATAGGCTTTGGAGAATCCACCATTTTTGCATCCACCATATTGATATTCATCTCCACCTGTTCTCGCATACATAGCCTCCACTTGATGAAGTGGGTCGTCGATTTGCATTGGCGCTTTATTTTTCTTGTCCCCAAATTTGAGCCTTCCTTCTTCGATTGCTTTACAACCATGTCCCCGAAAAGTACACAATAGTCGATTGTATGTCCCAAAAAATTATGAAACTTACAATAACCCTTTTTCTTCCTCTGTCGAGAGGAGGAACTTTCGAACCATTTGGCACGATTATTTGGCCATCGATTACTAACAAATCGAAGATTTCATCACATTTCGTAACATCAAAAGTGTACGTTTTAGGCACAAATCTATCGTTTTTGGCTCTACAGATTATTCCCATTTGCGTGCCTCAACAATTTACGAGCATAGGGAGGACCGGGCTTAAGTTCAGCCACATCTATTTCCTCAGACTCGACATCACTAAATGCGAAGTCGAATTCCTCATCGACATAGGCTATTTTCTCTTTCTTATGAAACCCAACTGAGTTTTCTTTTCTATTGAACTTACTTACTCTAGCCTTTTCCTCTTTAAGCCTTTCGACTTGTCGAACTCTATCGGCTAACTGGGCCATGTCTCTCAAATGAGAGGTATCCAATTTCTTTCTAATTGAATAATCAAGGCCGCCTGCAGCCATTTCGACAAGCTCATGCTCAGGCACTTGTGTGAAGCACCTAGCCTTTAATAGCCTAAACCTATTCAGGTAGTCGTCGATAGCTTCAGGCACTTTACGTCGAACACTGGCCAATTCTTTAAGACTAATCTTCGACTGGCCCATGTAAAACTGTTCATGAAAAGCCTTTTCTAATTGCCCCCATGTATATATGGAACCAGGGGGTAGAGTGGTAAACCACGTAAAGGCATTCTTAGTTAGAGAATTTGGAAAATATTTCATTTTCAAACTCTCATTTTGGGCTATGTCCCCTGCCTCAGTCAGGTAACGGGCAATGTGTTCGACAGTAGACTCATTGGTATCACCCCCGAACTTAGTAAATTTAAGGATTTTCCAACCTCTTGGCAATTCTGCCTGTAAGACATATTCACACAGTGGTGATATGAAATTAGGCCTGTGTAAACCTACGTTAAGGCCATTCTGCGCCATTATGGTTTCTACCAAAGTGGCTATGTTGTCTTGAGCACAAACGTTATTTCGTTGCACTTGTCGAACAACTTCATCGGCATTTTGGTTTCGATTTACCATAACTACTTCAGGGACGTGGTTTCCCATCCCTTGTTGTTCGCCCATGACCGCTGGGCTTCGATGATGAATCGATCTCTCGTGGGGTATTAGGCGCATTATTCCCACAATTTGGTAATTGCCTATTATTCCCTGTAGGAGCCCCAAAGAAATCCGCTATCCTACCCATTTGATTTGCTAACATTTGGTAACTGGTATTGGTGTTCTGAATCAAAGGATTAAACACAGTACCAATTTGTTGAGTCGAGATATTAACCATATCATGATTGCTTTTTCTACTTGTTGTCTTAACGCCAACAAAGACGCATTGGTTAATGCGCAGGATTTCGACCAAATGCACCCCGTAAGAGACGTGTGAAGGAGAAAAGGTCGAGACATGTGGCATTCCAAAGAGGGCATGCCATATACCCCAAAAGGGGTATGGTGGTAGACTCATGTTCTGGAAACGTGTCTCCAAACTATTCCCTGTCGCCACATAAGGACTAGAAGGAAGTCCTATACTTTGTGGCAAGGACATAGACGGTGTCGAACCAACATTGGTCATTGACATCGTGGGAACGGTTATCGATGTTACTGGGGCCATGGTCCCTGTAAAATTTCCAACACTGACATTGACAGAATCTACCGTTGTTCCTTGCACCTGTGATATCACAGGGCTGGAACTAGAGGCGTTGTTAGAATTGGTGCGTACCATTCTACCACTCCTCAAGTGCATACAAACACATACACTAATAGAAAAGATACAAAATTAATGGCAAAGGTCCCACTGGGCGTGCCAATTTGTTTGCTGGTGTTTTTAGCAAACAATCACTAGTTTTCAATATCGAGACTGTGAGATCAAACTAGAAAATCTCTTTGACAATTGCCATTGAGTTTGTGTTTTTTGAAGTACGTAAGAACAGAGAATGGTAGAAAGAGATAACTTGAAAGCGAAGTAAAAGCAATAAATGCAACAAACGTAAAAAGAAAGTAAAAATTGCATTAAGATGAGAGAAAGAAAAGTGGTTCACCAACACGTACAAAGGATCTGTTTCACTCGTGTTTCGCTTTGACTTGGAAGTTGAGTTTCCCAGAGTTTTTTGTAGAATGTGGTGACCCCGGTTTCCTATTACAAAGGGGTATTTATACTCCTAGGAACAATCGTGGGGGAAAGGGTAACTGCCTCCTAAAACTACGGGAGAGTAACCGCCCACTACTTGCTGCTCTGCACTTTCGACTAGCCCGTTGTCAACCGCTTGACGAAATGTTGAGCCCAACTCTGTCGAAGTGTTGTGTCCTCTCTTGTCGAAAATTCCTTGCCTTACTCGCTTCATAGCTTTGAGAGCTAAGCTTGTCGAAGCTCACTTGCACTCCTTGCCCTTGTCTGCCTTTCCTGTCGAAATCATGGTGCACTGACTTGAATATTGGCCTATGGCCCACAGAACAATATTAAATGTGAAGTCAACACCATTTAAAGCTTCATTTAATGCACTATCGAAATTTTGAGGTAACAACGGTACTAATCAACTAAAATAATCGATTGAAACTATGAGATAACTGCACTGATATATAAAAAAACATTGGATAACTATACTAATATGTAAAAAAACGAGATAATCGCAATGATATGTATAAAAACAAGGGATAATCGACCGATATATAAAAACACTTCATGAAATATTTGATAATGTACCATCTATCAATTACTGTCTACTATAATTAATCAATTGAAACTATGAGATAACTTCACTGATATATTAAAAAACACATAATAACTTTAATGAAATATAAAAAAACATGGGATAATTGCAATGATGTATGTAAAAACACGAGATAGTTGCACTGATATATAAAAAAAACACGGGATAACAACATTGGCACTAATATATAAAAGAACATGGGATAAATGCACAGATTGTTTTTAAATATACTTTACATTTTTAGATTTTAATAATTATCTAATTTTTTTATTTGAGACTCTTTTTTAACTACTTTAAATTTGTCTTTTTTTTCAATAAGTGTTGTCCAGACTATTTAAATCATGTCTAAGTTCATTCATGAAAAAAATATGGCAGCACACGTGCGTATGCACGGGTATCCTACTAGTATCTATTCTATTTATACAAACAAACAACTTACAAAATTACAATTTTAGACATCTTACTTTTTTGACACATCACAACTTTTATTTATTTATCATTTTTTAATTCTACTTTCTTTTCCTTTCTCACTCACTCTTTTTTAATCTCACATTTCCCAATATTTCCTACTTCTTACACTTCTATTATTAGTGGCCCCACACCTTTTATTTAAAAATATTTCTTTTCCCAATTTTTTTTAATCCACTATAAAATCTAATATATTTAAATTAATATTAAATAATCTTCAATTTACTCCTATTTACTATCTAACCTAATATCTATTTATACAAACAAACCACACTTAATCTATTTATACAAACAAACCACATTTAAATTACTCAAGCAAACCTCCCTATTTACTTGACAATTCATCTGACTAAGGACAACATTGTAATTTACTATCATACTTTTATCATATTTCTTCTCTCGATGGATTTTCTTCTCACTCCCACATTTTTCCAACATTCTCTTACTTTTTTTTCAAAATTCAAAATTCAAATTAAACTCACCAACTTTCTTTACCCACTATCTACTAATCTAATATCTATTTATACAAACAAACCATACTTAAATTACTCAGACAAGTTTCCCTATTTATTTGACAACTCATTTAACTAAGGGCAACATTGTAATTTACTATCACTTTTTTTTCAAATTTCGAAATTCAAATCAAATCAAATCTACTAATAAACTAAAATAATCAATCTAAACTACGAGATAACTGCACTAATATATAAAAATACGGGATAACTTCGCTGATATATAAAAAAACACGATATTAATATATCACAAAAAGGAAAACTTAATGACTATTTCAACTACTGATTAATATTTAAAACACGGGATACCTGTACTGATATATAAAAAACACGGGATAACTATACTGATATATAAAAGAACATGGGATAACTGCACTGATATATTTGATAATCTACTATCTATCTTTTACTATCTACTATAATGTACTAATCAACTAAAATAATCAATTGAAACTATGGGATAACTGCACTGATACATGGGATAACTATACTAATATGTAAAAAAACACGAGATAACTGCACTGATATTTAAAAAACACTTCATAGAAATATTTGATAATCTACCATCCATCCGTTACTGTCTACTATAATTTATTAATCAACTAAAAATAATCAATTGAAACTATGAGATGACTTCAATGATATATTAAAAAACACGTGATAACTTTATTGAAATATAAAAAAAAAACACTGGATGATTACAATGATGTATGTAAAAACACGATATATATAGCTGCACTGATATATAAAAAAAAACACGGGATAACAACACTGACACTAATATATAAAAGAACACAGGATAAATGCACAGATTGTTTTTAAATAAAATTTTACATTTTTAGATTTTAATATTTATCTAATTTTTATTTGAGACTCATTTTTTAACTACTTTAAATTTGTATTTTTTTCACGAGGTGCTGTCCAGAATATTTAAATTATGTCTAAGTTCGTTCATAAAAATAATATGGCAGCACCTGTGCGTATGCACGGGTATGCTACTAGTTATAAAGTAAAATTTAAACAGAATGTCATATAAAAACATTTTCCTAAAAAACTTTGTTAGATCCCAACCTTATTGACCTATTAGCTTGTTAGTTTATTTACAAAACTTTACACCATTAAAAGGTTGTAGGTTTTGGTAAAAAAAAAAGTATTTAAATAGGCTTTTAAGCCTTACCGAGACTTTCCTAAAGGCCAGGCCAGGCGTAAAAAACCGGCCTCTGACAGGCCACAGGCCAGACTCAAGCCTAACATTTTCGATGCAGGCCAGACCCAGGCCATGCAAAGCCTCGCTCGGCCCAGCCTATTCCCATCCCTACCTCCGGTCCCTATTATAAGAAGAAAATACAAAAATCACCACTATCAAGGAGCTCATTTAATTCTTGTCATTTTTAAGTAAAGTCTCCAAAATATACCCTCCAATAAAATAACTCCACTCAAGTCAAATATATGTGCACTACTCCCTCTCACCTTGAAAACTGAAAAGACAAAACATTTAATGAGGGTAAAATTGGTATTTAACTTTGGTCACAAATATAAGAAACTATTATGGTTTTTTGTGTATATTTACTACTTAAATACCAATTGGTATTTAAGCAATAAATCTAATGTCTATTTATACAAACAAACAACTTACAAAATTACAATTTTAGACATCTTACTTTTTTGACACATCACCACTTTTATTTTATTTATCATTTTTTAATTCTACTTTTTTTTCCTTTCTCACTCACTCTTTTTCAATCTCACATTTCCCAATATTTCCTACTTCTTACACTTCTATTATTAGTGGTCCGACACCCTTTATTTAAAAATATTTATTTTCCCAATTTTTTTTAATCCACTATAAAATCTAATATATTTAAATTAATATTAAATAATCTACAATTTACTCCTATTTACTATCTAACCTAATATCTATTTATCTATTTATACAAACAAACCACATTTAATCTATTTATACAAACAAACCACATTTAAATTACTCAAGCAAGCCTCCCTATTTTTACTTGACAATTCATCTGACTAAGGACAACATTGTAATTTACTATCATACTTTTATCAAATTTCTTCTCTCAATGGATTTTCTTCTCACTCCCACTTTTTTCTAACTTTCTCTTACTTTTTTTTTCAAAATTTAAAATTCAATTTAAACTCACCAACTTTCTTTACCCACTATCTATTAATCTAATATCTATTTATACAAACAAGTCATACTTAAATTAATCAGACAAGTTTCCCTATTTATTTGACAACTCATCTAACTAAGGGCAACATTATAATTTACTATCACGTTTTTTTTTTTCAAATTTATTCTCCCAATGCACTTTCTTCTCACTTTTTTTTTTAACTTTCCCCTCTTTTTTTTTCCTTCAAATTTCAAAATTCAAATAAAATCAAATCTACTAATAAACTAAAATAATCAATCTAAACTACGAGATAACTGCACTAATATATAAAAATACGGGATAACTTCGCTGATATATAAAAAAACACGATATCTAATCTAATATCTATTTATACAAACAAACAACTTACAAAATTACAATTTTAGACATCTTACTTTTTTGACATCATCACTTTTGTTTTATTTATCATTTTTTAATTCCACTTTCTCTTCCTTTCTCACTCACTCTCTTTCAATCTCACATCTCCCAATATTTTTTACTTCTTACACATCCATTATTAGTTGCCGCCACAACCTTTATTTAAAAATATTTATTTCCCATTTTTTTATCCACTATATAATCTAATATAATTCAATTAATATTAAATAATCTACAATTTACTCTTATTTACTATCTAACCTAATATCTATTTATCTATTTATACAAACAAACTTAATTTATTTATACAAACAAACCACATTTAAACTACTCAAACAAGTCTCTCTATTTACTTGACAATTCATCTAACTAAGGACAACATTGTAATTTACTATCATACTTTTATCAAATTTCTTCTCTCAATGCATTTTCTTCTCACTCCCACTTTTTCCTACTTTCTCTTACTTTTTTTTTCAAAATTCAAAATTCAAATCAAACTCACCAACTTTCTTTACCCACTATCTACTAATCTAATCTAATATCTATTTATACAAACAAGTCATACTTAAATTCCTCAAACAAGTTTCCCTATTTATTTGACAACTCATCTAACTAAGGGCAACATTGTAATTTACTATCACATTCTTATTCAATTTTTTTCTCCCAATGCATTTTCTTCTCACTCCCATTTTTTTAACACTTTCCCCTCTTTTTTTTTCAAATTTCAAAATTCAAATCAAATCTACTAATAAACTAAAATAATCAATATAAACTACGAGATAAATGCACTAATATATAAAAACACGGGATAACTTCACTGATATATAAAAAATAATATATCAAAAAAAAGGAAAACTTAATGACTATTTCAATTACTGAGTAATATTTAAAACACAGGATAACTGTATTGATATACAAAAAATACGGGATAACTATACTGATATATAAAAAAACACGGGATAACTGCACTGATATATTTGATAATCTACTATCTACTATACTGTACTAATCAACTAAAATAATCGATTGAAACTATGAGATAACTGCACTGATATATAAAAAAACATGGGATAACTATACTAATATGTAAAAAAACGAGATAACTACAATGATATGTATAAAAACAAGGGATAACTGCACTGATATATAAAAAACACTTCATTGAAATATTTGATAATGTACCATCTATCAATTACTGTCTACTATAATTAATCAATTGAAACTATGAGATAACTTCACTGATATATTAAAAAACACATAATAACTTTAATGAAATATAAAAAAAAACATGGGATAATTGCAATGATGTATGTAAAAACACGAGATAGTTGCACTGATATATAAAAAAAACACGGGATAACAACATTGACACTAATATATAAAAGAACATGGGATAAATGCACAGATTGTTTTTAAATGATACTTTACATTTTTAGATTTTAATAATTATCTAATTTTTTTATTTGAGACTCTTTTTTAACTACTTTAAATTTGTCTTTTTTTTCAATAAGTGTTGTCCAGACTATTTAAATTATGTCTAAGTTCATTCATGAAAAAAATATGGCAGCACACGTGCGTATGCACGGGTATCCTACTAGTATACACTAAAAACCATAATAGTTTTTTATATTTGAGACCAAAATTAACTCCAAAAATCCTCTTAAATTGGTATTTAATTTTGGTCTCAAATATAAGAAACTTTATTTGCGTCAAAAAAAACAATGTTGTCCTACTTAGTCCAAAAAAACAATAGTGTCCTAAATTAAGTGTCACTTTTAATTTTTAATCTATGTTTTACTAATTTTACTCTCTAATTATTACTCCCTTCGGTCTACTCCATATAAGAGAAAAAACACAACATCGCACAGATCAATGGACAATGAATAACGTTAAAATCGACAATTTTCATTTAATTAGACTAAAAGTTCACATTCTTTCCAAGATTGCCCTTTACATTAAATGATGATTTACACTCCTAATTAATAACATTATTTTTAACTACACCAATTAAATAGGGGTAAATGTGGGATTGACCCTTTAATACACCTTAAATATTGTGCTTCTTTCTTATATTATAGACTATCAAAACACACTTTTTTTCTCTTATATTGAGGACCGAAGGGAGTACTATGTACATCAATCATATGTCATTATTATCTACTTTGCATTTATGATAGTTGTGAATACACCAATTATCGATAAAATTACTTTTATAAAGTTATCATTCTTTTTCTTCTTTCTTTTGGCAAATAGAAGGAAGGAAGCGTCATTAAAACCGTATGAGGTAAAAAACATCAAGAAGGAAAAAAAGTACTACACCCTGATTTTATTTAAAAGATAAAAAAGAAGGAAGACAAAAGAGAGCCCCAAGGGAGATTAGACCAATACCCTTGGCAAGAAGAGAAAAGCAAAGCAATAATCCAGCGTAGAGACAATTTAAAAGACTAATTTACATTAGTCGGGTCAACAAGAGAGAGAGACAAAATTTGTCTTGGAACGAGTATTATAGCCAAAAAATTTCTAGACCAATTTCTCTTTTTCCCGTAGTTTCTTCTTTTGGGTCTTGAATACAACCGGTTCAAGGATAGCGATCTGTGCAACTATTTATTGGGTATCACTAGCCACAAGATCACCAATGTCATCTAACACATCTCCCCAAAGCTTTTCATAATACACGTTCAAGGCTACGTCGGGGTAGTACGGAGGTCAAACATTTGATAAATCTTTTGCAACGTGACAACTAAGTGCAATGACATAGAGTTGCACATGGTACTGCTATTGTCATGGACATCTTCTGGGAACATCTAGAATCCATCGAGCTTCTAAATACATTCAACATCTTATTATTTATTGATTCCACTTAAGACCAACCCGTATAGGTCTCCATTGGTTGAGATCGTCGGTATAACCTCAACAGAGAAAATTTTCTCTGTTGCATTTGCTTGTGTCGAGGGGGAGAAATTGGACAGCTTTGTATGGGTTCTGGAAAATTTGGGATGGGATCAACAACATGATTAGGCTTCAACATACTGAGCTTAAGATGTCTTTTGAACATAGCCTCTGTAGAGTAAAATTTGATCACATGAAACCGACATATAATAACCGTATGCATCTAACAATTAATGCGATAGACTATATTTACGATGAGTTGTTGCGTGTTAACACGAGTGGTTTTGACTCATGTGCATGCGACTGCACGATCAAACCACACACGGTCTGCCATGTGCATGTGAGTTTGTCAGGTAAATATTATATTTGACCCATTAAGTACTCTATTCCGTTTCTTTAAATTATAAAAAAAAATCATATTTATATTGTAGGTGTATCATGGACTTCACCCCAATTCTGTTGGCTACGCTTTGTGCTCACTAGAAGAGATTGAATTTCAAAATACCCCATGTGGCTGCTGAGCAACCTTCTGGGAACCCAAGTGATGAGCTGAGTGTGAAGATTGAATTTGAAGCATTTGCACGAAGGTTTGAGGTGCCAGATTATGCTGGTAGAGTGGTGTTGAAGGAAAAACTACTTGAGTCAGCATTCCCAGACGCTATTTCCACGTGTCCTCCAGATAATGTCAACACAAAGGAGCGTCTAAAAAGGGCAAAAAGTGGAAATAACAGATCTCAACAATGCGAGAAAAGTCATACCGGGAACACGTAGATGACTGGACGACATCCCGGGGTGATAGCACATCCTCTTCTCAATCTCGTAAACGACCAACCCTACCACATGCATCCAAGACCCCAATTCCTACCCAAAGTAGAAGTTTCACTCCTACCCCAACACTAAGCCAACTCCAACTCAAACTAGAAGTTCCACGTCTATCCCGCCACTACGAAAGAAACCAACTAAAGATCAAACTAGAAGTTGCACTCCTACCCCGCTAGTACCAAAGAAGCCAACTCCCACACCAACCCCACCACTAGAAAAGAAGCAAAGTTCCACTTCTACTCATACCCCTATTCCTACTTCCACTCTAAGTACCTCCCAAGAGGAAGAGGCCATTGATAATTAATCCTTATATTGAAGATATGGTTAATGTAGGAGGTGATGTTAACTGTGGATTTCGCTGTGGGTGAGGAAGCTTGAGCTACTGTGAGACAAGGCTAAGCACATTGAGAATTGTTCCGGGGTGTGGATCAGCAAAACCGAGAGGTGCTACTAACATTGGGCCAGCGGCCCACATCGGTGTAACCGGCCCAAGCTTGGTTGCTTGGAGCGCACTTCGCGCTAGCCGACCGAAATTCTCGCATTACGGTCGGTACTCAACAGTATAAATGCCGCATGCATTCTCACTATCAGGTACGTTATCTATACCTTGTGATACCTTGCCCGAGCGACCAGTTCTGACTTGAGCGTTGGAGTGTCATTGCAGGTACCACCCGAGGCGCTCAGCGTGCAGCCAAGACCGGTCCTTTCCCTCTCTCAGCGACCGACCAATACAGCGAGCAACTACACTTCATTGGTCTAAGGTACGATCAATTGGCGACCACAGTGGGAGGCCCGAGCGCTATCCTACTTCGACTATGGCTCCATGCGACCGGCCCCAGACGTGGGCCTCATCTCGGCTGAACCACTCCGGGCAGCATCATCCTCAGCAGCAGACCCCGGAGGGCGTAGCCGTTACCGTTCATGAATCTCAAGGAAATCCGCGCCAAGAACCCTTAGTGCATGGCGGCCGCGGACCGATCGATCCTAGAGCAGGTGCAACCGCTGCTCCCATCGATCACCCGCCGAGTTGGCGGCGAAATTGCAGCCTCTGCCCGAGCACATCACTCAGGCCATTCTACAGGTTCTGCAGAACAAAAATCAGCTCATCGCAGATAGAGACGAGTTGATCTCACGTTATGAGAGAGGGTCAATTCCGGCCCGCCAGCGTGCGGAAGACGGAGAACCTTCTGCTCTAAGTCGTCCAGCTCATAGACACCGATCGCCTCCTCGAAGGAGCATTACTCGCCGGGGAAGTACTTCCCACCGATCCCCAAGACGACACAACCGTGGCGCATGTGTCGCCCCAGCGAGAACGTCGCGTGACGCCGTTCCCACTCTTATGATAATGAATACGAAGATTCCAGCTACCGTCCTGAATTCGGTCGCTCGCCCACCAGATATTCTTCATACGAGTCGTCCGGTTCACAGCGGTCAAGAAGTAGATCCTGGGATTCGCACGAAGAGTTTGAAGACTATCGAGATGGAGGAATTAGAGACGTCTCGCAGCGACCAAGAAGGGGGTAACGGCGGCGTCCTAGAAGGTGCCCTCTCAATCGCCACCTTCGGCCAACTCCGAGGATTCTACGGGATGGCGCAACGCGGCGTGCCTCACCATGCAGCCCTTTGGGTCGAGCGACATACCGAACGACCATGGACCATTTACTAGAGAGATCAGGCGCTACCGAATTCCAAGAGACTTGAGAAAGCCGCCCAATCTGAACAAATTTGATGGCCGTGGAGATCCGGATAAGCATATCCGATATTTCAACAACTATTGCAGCTATAGAGAGTTGGGATCGACCATGAAATGCCGGCTTTTCCCTCAGTCATTGGACGGCCGAGCATTAGAATGGTGGTAATCTCTACGACCCAACACCATCTCTTCATGGGAGGGCCTAATCAGAATTTTCTTAGCCCACTACACAGCCAACCGCTGCCAGTATCGGTACGAGGAGCACTTGGACACGGTCGTCCAAGGAGATAATGAAACGCTAAGGCAGTACATCGACCGATTCAACACTGAGGCGGAGAATATTCGCGACTTATTTGATAAGGACAAGTTGAAGTACCTCAAGCGTGGTATTCGACCAGACCATAGATTCGCAGAGGAATTCACCTTGAATCACTATCAAGACCTCAACATGTTCATAAGGCGGGTCAATGATCATATGGCCTACGAAGAAACCCTGGCTGCAAGAAAGGGCGCCCGTGCACGTCTTAAAGAAGATAAGAATAGACCGGCCAAGGGGCAAGAAGGCCGCCGAGACAATAGGCCGGACTATAGAGAGAAGAAGTACGAGCATCGTACTCGTTTGAACACGCCCATCGCATAGATCTACATGGAGTGCCAGAATAACGAGTTTGTGGGTGTGAAGCGACCTGACCCTCTTGTGCTCAAAAAGGGGGCACGACCGACCAAGAGATACTGCCGCTATCACAAGAGCAAATGACATGACACCAACGACTGCATGACCCTGAAAGACGACATTGAAGACCTTATCCAGAAGGGTAAGTTGAGTAAGTATGTGAGGTCTGAGGAAAGCGAGCGACCTCAAGAAAAGACAGGAGGACCTGCCCAGAACAGAGGAAAGGGCGTCATTGTTACGACGACCGCCCAAGACAAGGATGGATCTGAAGAAGATCGAGACACTCGGCAATCAAGAGGCCGCAATGTTGCTATGGTAATTCATGGTGGCAACCCTCTGGATCGCAGGGACTCAAACAAAGCCACAAAGAGGAAATGGAACGACATTCTTATGGTAGGGACGACCAATGAGCGACGGCAGGACTCGAATAGGCCGCCCATTTCTTTTGGGGATGAAGACCTGCTCGATGGCAGGACAAACAGCTACATTCCATTGGTGGTCAGAGCAGTTATGGCCAATACAGAGGTTCGAAGAATCCTGGTCGATCAAGGAAGCTCGGCCGATATTATGTTTGAAGAGCTGATCGACAAACTGAAGGTAGATCGAAGCGAAATAATCCCGCAGGCCGATCCTACTCCGTTAACTGGTTTCAACGGAGCGACCACTTATCCCTTGGGGACAATTGAACTCTTAGTCACATTTGGAGACGACACTGCAGAAAGCACCTTATACAGGACGGTCCAGACGACGTTCCTTGTACTTCCCATAAAGTCTTGCTACCAGTGTATCATCGGCAGACCGACCTTGGGTAAACTGGAGGCTGTTGCTTCCACGGTGCATCTAAAGATGAAGTTTTATAGCAAAGACGACCAAGTAGTTACTCTGATGGCCGACATGGAGGCGGCCAAAAGAAGCCATTACCTGTATCAGGATATTTGTGATGAACTAGACCATGGTCCCAACGCTCAGAGTTTCAGTGAAGGTCACCAAGTTAATCTCGCCGATCTGGACGCTCGTTATGATCCAGATAGCGACCCTGAGGACAATGATGACGACTTAGCCTGTGAGCTAAAGAACAGGTTGAAAAGGCCAGAGCCTCATGGGGAACTGACAGACATTCAGTTGGGTGATGACCCAGGGAAGATAGTGAAGCTAGGTAGCGACCTACCTGAGCAAGTTAAACAAGACCTCGTGGGATGCCTAAGGGATTATGCTGACCTGTTTGCATGGCAGGCTTCAGATATGCCAGGCATTCCCATAGAGATTGCATGTCACCAGCTTTCGGTCGACAAAGAAGCTAAGCCGATCGCCCAGAGAAGGCGAACACAAAGTGAAGAAAAGTCTCAAGCGACAGCAAAGGCCGTTGAGGACCTAGTGAAGGCCAACTTTGTCGAAGAGATTAAATACACGACCTGGTTGTCCAATGTCGTGCTGGTAAAGAAAAAGAATGGCAAGTGGTGTATGTGTGTGGACTACACCGACTTAAACAAGGCATGCCCGAAGGATGCCTTCCCTGTGCCCAACATTGACAAGCTGGTCGATGGTGCCTCGGGCTATAAACTATTATCTTTCCTGGATGCCTACTCGAGCTATAATCAGATCACGATGTATCCTCCTGATCGCCACAAGACTGCCTTTATGACGGATCGTGGCAATTTTCAGTATAAGGTGATGCCTTTCGGCCTGAAGAACGCTGGGGCGACATACCAGCGCATGATGAGTAAGGTCTTCAAGAAACATATTGGCCGAGTAGCTGAAGTTTACTTAGATGATATGATCATTAAAAGTACGACCGATCAAGACTTCTTAAGCGACTTAAGAGAGGTGTTCGATGAAGCCAGAAGGAACTCACTAAGGTTGAATCCAGAGAAGTGCACTTTTGGTGTGAGGGCCGGCAATTTTCGGGGCTTTCACCTAACAGAAAGGGGGATCGAAGCCAATCCCGATAAGTGTAGGGCGGTCGCCGACATGAGGCCTCCCACGACCAAGAAAGAGATTCAACAACTGAATGGCATGGTCGCTGCCTTGTCAAGATTCATACCCAAGGCGGCCTGCAAGTCGCTTCCTCTATTTAGACTCTTAAAGAAGGATGCAGAATTCGAGTGGACCGACCAATGCCAGCGAGCATTGGACGAGCTGAAAGAAGCCCTGACAAACCCGCCAATCATCAGCAAGGTACTGCAAGGGCCCGAGCAAAGATACCAGAAGATAGAAAAGTTAGCCCTTGCGCTCTTGGTGGCCACCCGAAGATTGAGGCCCTATTTCGTAGCCCACCAGGTCGTGGTGAGAACTGATCAACCAATAAGGCAAGTCCTTCATCGGCCAGACCTGGCGGGAAGAATGATAAAGTGGGCAGTGGAACTCAGTGAGTTCGGTATAAAGTTTGAATCCAGGTCGGCCGCTAAAACACAAGTGTTGGCCGACTTCATAGCCGAGATGACCCCAGTTCCAGATGATCGACCGGCGACGACCTGGACCTTGCATGTAGATGGCTCTTCTAATAGTAAAGGTAGTGGAGCGGGCCTGATCTTGGAAAATTCAGAAGGTCTTGCTGTGGAAGTGTCCTTAACCTTTGCTTTCCACACGTCAAATAATCAAGCCGAGTACGAGGCGTGCATAGCCGGGCTACAGCTCGCCAGAGATTTCAACGTCGAACGTGTGGAACTGCATTCAGATTCCTTACTGGTCGTTTCACAAATTAAAGAGCTGTACGATGCAAAAGACGACGTGCTCAAGAGCTATTTGGCCAGAGTAAGGGAGCTTCTCCAGCAATTCGACCGGGCTGAGGTAAGACATGTGCCGAGAACTCAGAATGTCCGAGCAGACATCCTCTCAAAGTTAGCATGCACCAAAACCCCTAGAAACCACAGAAGCTTGATCCAGGAGACTTTAAATCAGCCGAGCGTATCGACCAAACCCAGCCCATCATTGGCCGTTCTTTGTGTCGATCAAGATAATGATTGGATCGCCCCCATTCTGCGATACATTGTTGAAGGGCAAGAGCCAGGCGACCAAAAGCAGGCAAAATTGATCAGGTTAAGGGCGACCAAGTATTCAGTGATAGAAGGAAAGTTATATCGAAGAGGATTCTCATCTCCACTGCTGAGATGCCTGTCGTCGGTCGAAGCCGACCATGTGTTAAGAGACATCCACGAAGGTGTTTGTGGAAGCCATCAAGGTGCACGATCCATAGCGAAGAAAGCTCTTAGGGCCGGTTATTACTGGCTGACCATGGACGAAGACGCAAAGAAATTAGTTCAGAAATGCAAAAAATGTCAAGTGCATGCCGACGTCCATGTCGCACCTTCCTCAGAGTTACAAAGTCTTGTCTCACATTGGCCGTTCGACTGGTGGGGAATGGATCTGCTAGGCCCGTTTCCACCTGCTCCAAGCAAGTTCAAATTCTTGATCGTGGCGGTCGATTATTTTACGAAGTGGATCGAGGCCGAGCCTCTTGCGACTATCACATCAGCAAAAGTTAGCAAATTCTTCGGTCGAAATGTGCTAGCCCGTTTTGGAATTCCCCAGCAGTTAATAACAGATAATGGTACGCAGTTTGCGGACAAGAGGTTCAGAGAAATGTTGGCCGACTTAGGAGTGAAACAGCGTTTCACTTCGGTCGAACACCCACAGACAAACGGTCAAGCTGAAGCGGCCAACAGAGTCCTCCTGCATGGTTTAAAGAGAAGGCTAGACGAAGCAAATGGGAATTGGGTCGAAGGGTTGCAATCCGTTCTCTGGGCGTATAGGACGACCCCCCATTCATCGACCGGGGAGTCGCTCTTCAGGCTTGTGTATGGAACTGATGCAGTTATCCCCATAGAGATGGGCGAGCTGAACTGGAGAACTATGAATCCCCCAGCAATGGCCGACAACGACCAAGCCATACGAGAAGAGTTGGATCTGATCGAAGAACTGCGCACCCAAGCATCACTTAGAGAGCAACTGATAAAGCAGAAGGTCGCAGCTAGGTACAACGCTCGTGTTCAGAAGAGAGACTTCTCAATCGGCCAACTCGTTCTGAGACGTGCAGATGTCGGAAACAAGAATGCTCGCCAGGGAAAGCTAGCACCTAATTGGGAAGGTCCATACCGGGTCGTTAAGAAGACCGGCAAGGGGGCATACGAGCCGGAGACCATGGAAGGCGACTATCCCTGCAACATGGAACGATAAACTTAGAAAGTACTATGTTTGAATGTAACGAACGACTTATCAATGAATGAAAGACAGGTAGGCGCTCTTTTTCCCACTGGGTTTTTTACTGAGGCCTGACCTTGGAAATATGAATTGTACTTTACTTTTGCAAAGAATGTATGCCCGGTCGCTCAACATGCCCGTGGCAGAGGAGCGACCGAAGGATCACAAAAACGAACGTGGGCCAACGAAACGGCCTACAACGAGCGCCACCGAGTTGGCCCAAACAAGTGCCACCGAGTTGGCCCAAACGAGTGCCATCGAATTGGCCCAAACGAGTGCCATCGAATTGGCCTAATCGAGTGCCACCGAGTTGACCAAATCGAGCGCCATCGAAGTGGCCCAATCGAAGGTCGCCGAGTGGACCTAAATCGAGTGTCATCGAATGACCCAAGGGTCAAGCAACGACCCATCAAACACGAACTGGTCGACGATCGACCTAAAACGAGAACCTTTACAAGGCCCTATGCAGTGGCCCCTGATCGGCCTAAAGGTCGTAAACTTAGAAAAATGCGAACAAATAAAGCAAGTAAATCACAACGAGTAAAATAAGCAATGTGAAAAGCTGTTCATTACAAAACGAGACGCCCGGTCGAAACCGAGCTCCCAAACTACTCAAAGGCAGGCAAAGAATATTGTTATGCCCGAAGGCTAGTCAAAAGGTTACAAGAGATACACCGCTCGTAGGCGGGCTTCAAAACAGGACCGAGCGCGGCCGAATGATGTTACCTTGCTCGTCCGTCTCCTCAAGAAGCACGAGCTCGTTGCCTTCCACCCAGTGCTCAGGCTTCAACATCTGATTATCAAATTTGATTCTCAGATCAGAATTCAGCACGTGCACCTGGTCGAGAGCATTTTGGAATTGGTAGACCGCTGCATCCTTAGCCAGCCCGGCCACCTCCTTCACTCTATCCTCCAGTTTAGCCTTCTCTGTTTCCAGATCGGCCTTGTCTTTCTCCAGGGCGTCCGCATGGTTCTTCAATTCCTTCACCTGAGCAGAGAGCTCTTTGTTCCTCTTCTCCAGCTTACCCTTGTCCTCCTCGGTCTGGTTCAAAGCCTCCTTCTTCGAAGTAACGGCTTTCTCCAATTTCTTCTTCACGGCCTCAAGGTTGGCAAGGGCTGTGTCCCTTTCAGCTCGAGCCTCTGCAAAGAAAAGCAACGAAGGTTATTTAAGACGACCGACAGTAAGCGAAATCAAGGCGAGCTAGAAAATTAAAATACCTTGGATCTCGTTGGACATTTCCTGCATGGCTTTCCCAACGCCCATGCACATGGAAGCACAGACTTCCATGGGCTCCTTCTTGAATCGCTCGAAGTCGATCAGCCCCAAGCTCTCAATCGAGATGACAGGAGTCTCAGCATCAGGAACCTCACGGACATGCTCGATAATCTGCACTCTGCTTCGCTTACGGGTTCGAGCGTCCTGATGAGGAGGGGACCGGCCTTTGTAAGCCGTTTTCTTTCCTTGATTACGGGGGGTCGCCGGCATCTTAGACGAGCCTTCCAAGTCGACCACTTTGGGATTTGGCCGAGAAGAAGAAGGCGTTGATGAGGGTTTCAAGGCTTTTTCCAGTTCAACCCAAGCTTTTCCTGCCATTCTTCCTGCAAAATAGAGCGATTCAAGGGTTAGAAGGAACGATCAATAACCAAAATAGAAAGATGAGTTTGAAAACAAACCAAGCTCGGCCTCCAAAGCACAACCAACAAGCAGTGTGAAAGGCCGACAAGGTAGGTCGCCTTTAAGGTCGGGGGCATATGGCTCGCAAGTGTCTTAATCATCTGCAGAGACTCCAGGTCGGCTGCACTTAAATCTTTGGTGGTGTAGATGTAGTCACTGGACCGCCTGAAGAAATGAGCCTCGTTCCACATGATCGGGAAGTAAGGTTCACCGAGCAACCCATCAGGTTGGGTCTCAGCGATGGCCTGGGCAGCCTCCTTGGTCGGGACGACCCAGAAGTAATGACTCTTCTAGGCGGCGCCCAACGACTCTTGGAACGCCTTGAAGTATCTGTGCTGGGTCTTCTGCGTCTTGAAGGATACTTGCTCCCTCTTCTCTTTGTTGGCCCTTTCCCTAAGCCAACTTAGCTCGAAGTTTGTGAAAAATAACTGGATCGACACCGGCCTGTTGAGTCGGCTCATAAGTACCTCAAAGGTCTTCATAAACGCCCACGCGTTCGGGTGCAGTTGTGATGGGGCGACCCCAATGTAGTGCAAGACATCGCGCTGGAATTCAGTGAAGGGTGGGACGATCCCCATCTTCTCAAACACGATCCGATGCATCGTGAATTTGAGATTCTCAGAGTAGGTCGCTATGTCCTCCCCGTCCTTCATGCCTCTAACCCTCCAGCCCGGTAGGTGGTTGAAATGGCATTGTAGATCAGCCAGCACCCAGTGGTCGACCGTGATTATACTCTTGTTGGAACGGAGGGTCTTAGATACCCAGGACATATCGGCCGGATCACGAGCCACGTCCAGCTGGACATCATCCTCGCCCTCGACCGGCTCCCCATCAGCGTTTACGTCCCGATTGGAAGAGCTTTCCACGGGACGGGCGACGACCTCTTCAGCAGCTACTTCAGCTCGGCCTTCCTCGGCATCAGCCATCTCCTCGTCTACGACCTGTGCAACACCCTGCACTCCATCGCCCTCTATGTCTACCTCCTCATCTTCTCCTGCGTTGCAGGCCGGGGAAGATGGTGGTGGTGAAGGAGACCACAAATCATTCTTAGAATGGGTGGAGCTGGAATCGGAACTGCCTAAGCTGACCGACCCCTTGATGGGAGAATTGGAGCTCGAGTCGCTCGATGATGACGTAGATGAAGTGATTAATTTGCACAAGAAAGGGGGGATTGAATTGTGCAATCTTTTTAAATTTTTAATACCTTCAACCTTCTGTAATATTTCTCAAGCTAACTTGGATATCAGAAGGTTGAATGTTAGTTGCACAAACAATAAGCAAGTATGACAGAAGTGAAAGACAGATAACCTTGATGAATTTAGATGTCTGTTATTTTACCAAGAGTGTTGTTTTCAATAGATAATCAAAGTAAAGCTCATTTAAAATTATGATTTTGACTACAGAAGGTTGATGTATTTAACCTTCTGAAGTGGTTGAAAACTTTGGTGAATGTGAGACAGTTAAAGCAATTAATAAGGAAAGCAGATAAAAACACAGTAGAGTTATAGAGGTTCACCAAACCGTGGCTACTCCTCTCCTCATGTCCACGTGAGAGTTTCCACTATTCTCCAAATAGATTCTACACTTGCTTTAGCTTCAACTGCCAAAGACTTTTCACCTCCACTCTCTTTTGATCACACACAAAAGACAAGTGCTAACTTACACACCTTCACCAAGTCATCTCAACCTACTAGAAAACTCTCTTCTAGTTTCCTAAAGGTATTTCTGTTGAATGTAGAATCACCAACACAACTCACCTCTCACTTGGGTAGTTTGTTGAGAAACTTTCAAATAGAATCACCAACAACACTCACCTCTCACTAGGTAGTTTGTTGAGAAACTTACACAATATTTCTTACAATAAGGGGTTTGGGTTTGGGATGATTTAAGAGCTTGTTGATAGATAAATACAAAGTATTCCTAAGAGCATAACAAGCAAACACACACTCAAGATAGTTTTTCCCACTTCAGACTTGTAGTAGCTTTGAGTGTGGAAGAGAAGGTTGGATTTCTTTAGAGAAGCTTGACTTGTAAAAGTTCCAATTCACTCTCATGGTTTGCATTTGAGTAGAACAACACTCTATATAGACTTTCAATCTGAATTATTGCCGTTGGAAAGAAGGAAAGAGCCGTTGGAAGTAGTTGTAGCTTTGTAGGTAGGTAATGATGATTTTTGAGCTTTAGGTAGTAGCCTTTCAACCTTCTGAAGCAACCTTTGTGCTTTATCTTGTGTAGACATCTCTTCATGTCAGCATTTTTCATCATTCCTGTCAATTCAGTTCCTATTCATGTACTACACAATATTTTACATGCTTTATTTTGAAGCTTCTGAAGCTTCTTTAACATGAACAAACATGCTTTTAAGATACAAAAATAATCAAGGATTTCCTCTTTACATAGGATCATATTTCTAAAACTTTAATTCCTTGAATACTTCATTTGATGCATTTTAGATTTAGATTTCAGATATGAATATGTTTCCCAGAAACAGAAGCTTGAAATTTTCAATCTTCCTTTAACCTTCTTGAACAACAAACCTTCTGAACAATATTCCATAGATAGTCAACCTTCTATTGACTTCAATCAAACTTTTTGTTGACTATTGGTCAACCTTGTGTTGACTTTTAGTCAACCTTCTGTTTGACTTTCAGTCAACCTTCTGAAGAAAGTTACTTTTACTTTTAAGCTTCTTTAATCAACCTTCTGTTGATGTAACCTTCTGATATCAACCTTCTTTAAGGTAACCTTCTGTAGGTAACCTTATTTTGGCATAATTGAACTTTGAAAAACACTTGGTTTATTTGTAATGCCAAGATCTTTGCTATGATTCTTATTTCCTGTTCTTTTAAACACTTGATTGAAAACTTGTTAAATCATAATAGGTGTTTAGAAAACTTAACTCATTCCTTTAAGTTTGGATCATCAAAACATGGAAAGAGATTTTCATTTCTACAATCTCCCCCTTTTTGGTGATGACAAACTTGAGAGTATGTTTTAAGTTTTCTGTTTTCTCAAGAATAGACATTTAATGATCAGTTGAATAATTTCAACACATACATAGCAAAAGGATAATTATCATGTAATAAGTGCGAAGAACAAACATACATAGTTACGATAATTATCAATTACAAACCATAATACACAAAATAAACATGTCCAAAAGATAATTAATTGTCAACAGAAACCCCAAAATATATCACTATAACCTAAGTAGCTAAATAATCTCCATTCTCCCCCTTTGTCAACAGCAAAAAGGAGGGAAGAAAGGGAAATTAGGTTGCTACTTTGTAGGAGAAGAATCATCCGAGGAGTTTGAGGATGAAGCAGGTCGAGGAATGTCCTGGAAAGGTTGAGGAGGAGGGAAATCATGTACTGCAACACCAGGAACCATAGTAGGCACTATGTTTTGCATCACCCATTGCTGGTAGGCATAGTTTCTCTGTGCTTCAAGCCTATTTTCTTGCTGAAGTATTCCAATGCTCATCAGAAGCTTGTTGTTCTGCACCCTCATCTTCTTCATTTGCTTCTCATGGTGTGCTCTCATCTTCTTCATTGCCTCCAACACCTCCTTCTTATCAGCATATGTGAATGAGTCATCCTTGTTTTCTAGGTTTGTCTTTGCTAAGGGTGCTTTATCGATGATGAGAGAGGAGCATTCATAGTTTGACAAAAGGATCCAAGAGATCCAAATTGTTTTGGCAAATCGGAAGGTAGCTTGGAAGGACTGATCCTTCAGTACCTTTAGTGCGTAAGAGTCATACATAGGAGAGAACATGAATCTTTGAAGGTTTTCAGAAGCAAAAGTATCTTCATGTGATACTTTGGGATTTTCACGCCATCGTGAGAATAAGTTTGCAATTTGATCGATTGATCCTTGAGCATCATGATGGAGAGGTGCAAGGAGTTGATTCAAATTTGGACCAATGGAGGATCCAGGAGTGTGAAGTAACTCTGTGAGGGCAATAGAAGCCATGATCTCAGGACTAGTAGCTTGATTCTCAGGGTTTTCAGGTGTAGCTTGGTTTTCAATGTCCCTAACTATGTCATGAACAGCTTGAGTGATAGGAGATAGTGGTCTTGTTGGTTCATTTCTATGTTCCTCATTTATTTGAAATTGATTTTCATTTAGCTCCCCACAGACTAGACCACCAGTGTACCTTCTGCAGCTTCTATGTTCCTCATGAGAGGCAGTATATGGCAGACAAATAACTCCTTGAGAGAATGGGTAGTATATAGCTCTATCAGAAGGTTGGGAGTCCATAACAGAAGGAATAGTTTCAAAAGCTTGATTTTCAGGTTTTTCATGGTTGTGAGATATGGATACTCCTTGGTCTGTGCTAAGATTCTTATCAGTTGTTTCTACTTCCATTTGTGCAGGGAGGTGGTCACTTTCAGTGGGAATGTCATTCAAGTTTAAAGAATTTTCAAAAATTTCTTTCCAGTCTTGAGAAGGTTCTGTTTCAACTAAATTTTCAAATGTGGAACTTGGTGGGGCTAGATTTATGGGCTCAGTTCTGATAACTGTTTCTGGTTCTAGTGGCTCCCCCTGAGGAGTTGACAGGGGTGTATTTTCAACAAGATTTGGCTCATGGATTGGTTCATCAGGAACAGGTTTTGTTTCTGGAAATACTTCTAGTTTCTTGCTAAAAGGTTTTAGTCCCATTTGTTTTGCACTTTTAGACCAGAAGGTTGTTTTCTCTTGAATAGACTCTTCTCTAGATACAGAGATTTTCTTAAACCTAAATAGCTTGGTCAGGAACATGCCATATGGTAAGGATGAAATTTGCCTAATGGTTTTACACATGTCAATCATGTAATGAAAAATGATATATGGAAGGTTTATCTTATTCCTAGTAATCATGTGATAAACTAAGAGTAAGTCAACAGGTTTTACTTGTTCGAAACTTCCTGCTCTAGGAATTAAAGAGTGGACAACCATGTTGTGCATGATACGGGCTTCATCCTTCAATGCTGATAATTTAAGCTTCTCCCCAGAATTTTTCATCAGTAGCTTCAATACTTCCTCCTGTGTAATTTTTGTTTGGTCATACCAATCCTTCCCATACAGACATACTCCACTCACAGGAATTTTCAGGGCATTAGCAATTAAGGTTGGAGTTACTACAATGGTGGTTCCCTTCACCTGAGTAGTAAAAGAGGATTTTGTTTCATTTACATTCCTATACCCATAAAATTCTTTTATCAGGTTGGGATAAATGATTTCTCCTTGAGACAGAATGTTTTCCCAACCTTGTGACTCAATGTGGTCTTGAACATTCCATCCAGAAGATTTCAGTTCCTCCAACAAATAAATTCTTCCAATGAGAACATTCCTCTTACCCCATTTTTCTTTGTCAAAAACTTGTGCAAGCAAGGTTTGTTCTTCAGCTTCAGAAGGTTGATCAAGTTTCTGTTCTTCATCAACCTTTTCTTTCCCTTTATTTCCTCCAAACTTAATCTTAAATTTGGGCCTTTTGGAAGAGGATTGTGGTTGTAGAGAGGCTTTTCTTTTCAGTTCGAGTTTTGATTCTGCCATCATTTCAGACAGTGTAGAATCATCATCATCAAGAGTGATTGGTTGGCTTTTCCTTGTGCCAGGACCTTGTATATCTTTGAGAGAACTTGTTTTGATTCTAGTAGATCTTCGAGAGGGAGTGGGTGATGATTTTGAAGATTTTTGTTCTGATGGAGCATCAATCTGAGTAGGAGGAGGTTTAGAAGCACTCAAGAGTGCAGGTGGAAGGTCATGTGTTGTAGGTGTGCTTGCTTTATTCACACAGGGAATTTTTGTTCTCACCATTTTTAGAGAGAAGAAAGGTTTTTCGCGAAGAAAGGAGGAAGAGAAGAAGTGAATCGGTTTGAGAGAGAATGAGTTCAGTTGGTTTGGGCGTGCGTGGAAGAAAGAGAGAGTTACTAGCTGTTGTGATTTGATGTGTGCAGTTATGACATGACATAACTGTCATAGAAGACAGTTTTGGTTGCTTTAGTAAATGTAGATTCCCATGTTGACTTTAATTTATCCTTCTCAAATTCAACCTTCAATTTGATTCTTTCAAGTGAACCTTCTAAAGATATTAGAAGGTTGGGGTTTTTGACATATTTTTCTCCTAAGGACATTTCATAATGTGCAAAGCCTTTTTAATAAAATTGAAACTTTCTTCTACCAAAGGCTTGGTAAATATATCAGCTAATTGATGCTTGGTGTCAATAAAAATAAGTTCCACATCCTTCTTTTGAACATGATCTCTGATAAAATGATGTTTTATGTCAATGTGTTTAGACCTAGAATGTTGGATGGGATTTTTTGATAAATTGATAGCATTAGTATTGTCACAATAAATGGGAGTGCATGTGTACCTTATAGAGTAGTCCTCCAATTGATTCTTGATCCATAGAATTTGTGAACAACAACCAGCAGCAGATACATATTCTGCTTCAGTAGTTGATAATGCAATTGAATTTTGTTTTCTACAAGACCAAGAGATTAAGGATTCCCCCAAAATTTGACATGATTCACTAGTACTTTTTCTGTCAATTCTATCACCAAAGATAGTCGAGATCACAATAGCTAATTAGGTCAAAATGAGTATTCTTTTTATACCATAGACTAAGATTAGTTGTTCCCACTAAGTATCTGAATATTCTTTTGACTGCAGTGAGATGAGATTCTTTTGGAGAAACTTGGAATCTTGCACATAAGCCAACTGGCTACAGGAGCAAAAGTCTCATCATAGTCAATACCTTCCTGTTGGTTATACCCTTGAGCAACAAGTCTTGCCTTGTTTCTCACCACCTTACCATTTTCATCTAGCTTGTTTCAAACACCCATTTGGTTCCTATAATAGATGATTTTTGGAGGTATCACTAAGTTTCATACCTCATTGTTTTCAAATTGAGAGAGTTCTTCAGTCATTGCTTCTATCCATGATTGATCTTGTATGGCCTCATTAATTGACTTAGGTTCTATTTCAGAGATGAAGGCCATTCCAGCAGCATTGTCTCTAAATGAAGTTCTGGTTCTAACAGGATCTGAGGTGATACCAATAATTTGATCTTGTGGATGATGTACCACCATTCTCCAACTTCTTGGTAATTGAGAAGGTTGATCAGAAGCTTGAGTGGCTTAATTTGATTGTTGAGAAGGTTGAACAGAAGCTTCTGTTTCTTCCTTCTCTAATCTGTTTTCATGTTCTGTACCTTCTTCTTTGTTTTGGTTGGTCTCATCAACATCAATTACTCCATTTGAATTGTTAGTTTCATTAAAGACAATATGCATGCTTTCTTCTACAGTTTGAGTCCTAAGATTATATACTCTATAAGCCTTTGATGATGTTGAATATCCCAGAAAATTTCCTTTGTCTGATTTAGAATCAAATTTTCCTAGATTGTCTTTGTTATTCAAAATGAAACAAGTGCAACCAAATACACGAAAGTATGCAATGGTTGGTTTTCTATTTTTCCAAATTTCATAGGGGGTTTTCTCAACAATTTTTCTAATGGAAACTCTATTTAGAATATAGCAGTGTGTTTTACAAACTTCCGCCAAAAATATTTTTCAATTTTTGAATCTTCTAAAAGTGTTCTTGCCATTTCTTGCAAAGTTCTATTTTTCCTTTCTACAACTCCATTTTGTTGTGGAGTTCTAGGACATGAGAAATTGTGAGTAATTCCATTTTCATCAAAAAAGTTTTGAAAAGAGAAGTTTTCACATTCTCCCCCATGATCACTTCTTACAGAAATGACATTAGTTCCTTTTTCATTTTGAACTTTCTTTAGAAACACTTTGAATGCTTCAAAAGCTTCATCTTTGTTTTTCAAGAATAGCACCCATGTGAATCTAGAGAAATCATCTACAATTACAAAACCATATATTTTTCCATTAAGGCTAGCAGTTTTGGTAGGACCAAATAAGTCTATGTGAAGCAGTTCTAGTGATCTTTGGGATGTGATCATGTTTTTTAGGTTTGAAACTTGATTTGACATGTTTACCATGAACACATGCTTCACGCACTCTATCTTTTTCAAAATTGATTTTTGGTAGTCCTCTGACTAGTTCCTTTTTGGAAAGCTTTGAAATGGTTTGCATGCTTATGTGGCCAGTTCTTCTATGCCAAATCCATTTGTCATTTTCATAAGACATAAGACAAGTTTCTTGAGATAGTTCATCAAGACATAGGCTATACAGATTTTTATTTCTAGATGCAGTAAACAAGACCTTACTAGAGGAGATTTCTTTAATAAAACATTTATCAGATTTAAAAGAAACTTTATGACCACTATCACATAGTTGACTAATACTTAACAAGTTATGCTTTAAACCTTCTACATATTGAACATTCTTAATTTTAGGGGATTTAGAATTACCTATTGTACCTATACCTTTGATGCAAGCTTTATCATCATTGCCAAAGATGACATAGCCTCCATCTATTCTCTCCATTGAGAGAAATTTATCTCTTTCCCCTGTCATGTGCCTCGAACATCCACTGTCTAAGAACCACAGCTTTTTCTTGGATGCTAAGAGGCATTCCTCTTCTAGGTCAGTATCTCCTACGAAGCATGAGTTGATTGATTCCATACTTGATGCAGGAAATATTTGAGAAGGTTCCTCAGAGTCAGCCATGAGACAGAAATTTGCAGTCTCTTCATCATGGTCTGAGTTGGTTTCTTCTGAGTCATCCCATGTTGCAAGTAGAGCCTTTTTCTAAGGTGTGAACTTTTTTTTGCTTCCTTTCAACTTTGGACATTCATTTCTGAAGTGTCCAGGTTTGATACATTCATAGCACACAGGATCAATTTTGCTAGTTCCTTCACCTTTAGGTTGATCTTTCTTGAAGAAGGGTTTTCTGTTTTTTCTTTCTAAATGCCCATCTTCTCAACCTTCTGGTGATTAGAGCTATTTCATCCTCATCATCAATGTCATTTTCATCATCTTCACTTTCTTCTTGAGTATCCTCTTGAGCTTTAAGTGCCTTAGCTTTAGAAGGTTGTGAAGATTTTTGAGAAGCTTTGAGTGCAATAGTTTTAACCTTCTTGGGTTGAAGTTCATCCATGATTTCTTGTTCATGAACTTTTAGAGATCCAAGTAGATCTTCTATTTTGAGAATAGAGAGATCTTTAGCTTCTATTATAGCAGTCACTTTAGGTCTCCATACCTTTGGAAGGCATCTCAGGAGTTTTCTCACTTTGGCTTGATTTGAGTAGGTATTTCCCAGAGAGTTCAAATCATTTGTTATTGTTGTGAATCTGCTAAACATTTCAGAAATTGTTTCTTGCTCCTTGTTGCGTTCGTGTGGTATTCGCAAATATAGTGCAAGTATACACGTCGTACAAGTAATAAAGTGGTTTTAAGTAAGAGATCGTTCCCACGAGGATTGGTTTGCTTTTAAAGTTCAAGTTTCAAAACACAAGAGAATCAAGTAACAAATCGACACTAAGAGTTGGTTTTAATGCTAAGAATGTAAATAAGCAAGTAAACAAATGTTGGGTGTAGATATGGATGAGAGTGAGTTGGATTGTGGCATGCATGTAAATCCTTTCTAGTTAGACGTTATAACGTTTACACGTTATTACGTACAAATGCTATTCTGTATAGACGTTACAACGTCTGAACGCTGTTGCAAAAGAACTGTGCTTTTCAGTCACAAAACGTCAGAGTTTCAAGTATAAGAGGTCCTATGTCTAGTTTCTAAATAGGCCCACTCCTGTATTTTAAGTACCCACAGCAATGTTCTATGAACTATTATCCATTCTATGTCTAGACTTAGATAAAAATGCCTAAATGTCTTTCGTTCATATAAATCTTTGAGTTCTTTTCATAGACCATGTCTGAACCTATGAATCTACCTATTTCAAGAGGCCAACCTCAAAACAAGTTTGGAAGTATTGTTACACAAAGATTTAAAACATTAAACGTCAATAACTTATAACATTAAACTAGAAATTCATTACAAGCAAAACAACAATCCAACTACAAAGTGTTTAGCTCATGCTGAGCATCTTTACAGAATGACAAGGAATTGAAATCCAAATACCATACATAAAAGAAAAGAAACTAAGTGCAAAAGATACACCTAAGTAACTCTTCAACATGTACGCTGTAGAGACGTTACAACGTCTGAGCCTCACAGTAGTGAGTTATGCAGGAAATAAAAATGAAGTTTTAGAAAAGCAAAATGAAGAAGTCTGTTTCCAGAACTTCTTTAAACACTATCTCTGAAATGGATGAAGGTGGATGGCAGAGGGATGAACTGAAGTGAAGTGGGAGAGTGAGTGTATGAGCGTGTGTCCTTTGAGAGAGTTGAATCTTCATTAAATAGCCACCTTGCTCACGTGTTGCTGATGTCACTTGCCCACCTACCAAGTCTGCTTTCTCTTATCGACATTGTGCAAAGCTACAGCGATCGTCATCCTTGTCACCATGGGGAATAAGAAGATCTTCGACTTTTATATCTTTGACCATCATTACTAGCGCGCCAAAATTGAGATCTTTCACCCTTGCTCTGCTGCTCTTCTATAGACGTGGTGAGGGACGTGGTCACGTTCAGCACTTTTACTGCACAAGCACAAGAAACATCAAAACGCTCTTAAAGGCACCAAGAGGTGCGAAAATGCACAGATTTAACAATGAGACCTCTAATTGACTAAGAAATAAGAAACTAACATAAAACTAATTAAATTAACCTTGTATTGCTAGAGAACTTGCGTGATTTATTCTTTGAATGAGTATAAATAACTCATATAAATATGAGTTATCACACCCCCAAACTTAAATCATTGCTTGTCCTCAAGCAATCAAGACAACTATATTTAACAGAAATGCATGAAATCAACTACACTAGTAGTAGGTTCAAAAGGACCATCTTCAACAATTCCCCAAATGTCAGTGTCTTGAGATTCTAGGAACAATCTCATTTGATCTTTCCAATAATAGTAATGTTCACCAGTGAATCCAGGTGGTCTATTTGTTGAAGCTCCTTCTGGAAGGAATATCACAGAGTTGGAATGATGACTCATCACTTCTTCCAGGATCTTTCCTCTCACACTGCAAAGTGTGCTCAGCCCCTAGAGGTGAGCTCTGATACCAATTGAAGTGATTAATTTGCACAAGAAAGGGGGGGATTGAATTGTGCAATCTTTTTAAATTTTTAATACCTGCAACCTTCTGTAATATTTCTCAAGCTAACTTGGATATGAGAAGGTTGAATGTTAGTTGCACAAACAATAAGCAAGTATGACAGAAGTGAAAGACAGATAACCTTGATGAATTTAGATGTCTGTTATTTTACCAAGAGTGTTGTTTTCAATAGATAATCAAAGTAAAGCTCATTTAAAATTATGATTTTGACTACAGAAGGTTGATGTATTTAACCTTCTGAAGTGGTTGAAAACTTTGGTGAATGTGAGACAGTTAAAGCAATTAATAAGGAAAGCAGATAAAAACACAGTAGAGTTATAGAGGTTCACCAAACTGTGGCTACTCCTCTCCTCATGTCCACGTGAGAGTTTCCACTATTCTCCAAATAGATTCTACACTTGCTTTAGCTTCAACTGCCAAAGACTTTTCACCTCCACTCTCTTTTGATCACACACAAAAGACAAGTGCTAACTTACACACCTTCACCAAGCTGTCTCAACCTACTAGAAAACTCTCTTCTAGTTTCCTAAAGGTATTTCCTGTTGAACAGAATCACCAACACAACTCACCTCTCACTGGGTAGTTTGTTGAGAAACTTTCAAATAGAATCACCAACAACACTCACCCCTCTCACTAGGTAGTTTGTTGAGAAACTTACACAATATTTCTTACAATAAGGGGTTTGGGTTTGGGATGATTTAAGAGCTTGTTGATAGATAAATACAAATTATTCCTAAGAGCATAACAAGCAAACACACACTCAAGATAGTTTTTCCCAATTCTGAACTTGTAGTAGCTTTGAGTGTGGAAGAGAAGGTTGGATTTCTTTAGAGAAGCTTGACTTGTAAAAGTTCCAATTCACTCTCATGGTTTGCATTTGAGTAGAACAACACTCTATATAGACTTTCAATCTGAATTATGGCCGTTGGAAAGAAGGAAAGAGCCGTTGGAAGTAGTTGTAGCTTTGTAGGTAGGTAATGATGATTTTTGAGCTTTAGGTAGTAGCCTTTCAACCTTCTGAAGCAACCTTTGTGCTTTATCTTGTGTAGACATCTCTTCATGTCAAGCATTTTTCATCATTCCCCGTCAATTCAGCCCTATTCATGTACTACACAATATTTTACATGCTTTATTTTGAAGCTTCAAGCTTCTTTAACATGAACAAACATGCTTTTAAGATACAAAAATAATCAAGGATTTCCTCTTTACATAGGATCATATTTCTAAAACTTTAATTCCTTGAATACTTCATTTGATGCATTTTAGATTTAGATTTGAGATATGAATATGTTTCCCGAAATGTGAAGCTTGAAATTTTCAATCTTCCTTTAACCTTCTTGAACAACAAACCTTACAGAACAATATTCCATAGATAGTCAATGTGACCCGAGGTCCATGCGTGGCCACCCAGTAGCTATTACCTCAAGATCTTTTCTACCCCCTTGTAGAATTTTTGCCTTAGTGGGAATCGAACCTTGTACATGGGGCTCAAATACAAGTTCAATCTATTTCCCACTACCAATTGAGCTACTAGCTCAATTGGTAGTGAAAGTAGATTGAACTTGTATTTGAGCCCCATGTACAAGGTTCGATTCTGAGCTAAGGCAAAAATTCTACAAAGGGGTGAAAAGATCTTGAGGTAATAGCGCTGTGGCCGCCGCGTGTGACTCCGGGCCAGCTATTAAAAAAGCGCCTTTTATTTGTAACGACAGGGTCCACCACCCGGTAGCTATTACTCAAAGAACTCCTCTACCCCATGTAGAGTTTTTGCCTTTCAGTGGGAATCGAACCTGCGTACCTCATGTACATTTCCAACGCATTCCCACTACCAATTGAGCTACTAGCTCAATTGGTAGTGAAATGCGAGAAAATGTACATGAGGTACGCAGGTCTCGATTCCCACTAAGGCAAAAACTCTACATGGGTAGAGGAGTTCTTTGAGTAATAGCTACCGTGGTGGACCCAGTCTGTTACAATAGCTCAATTGGTAGTGGGAATGCGAGGGAAATGTACAAGAGGTGCGAGGTTCGATTCCCACGGAAGGCAAAAACTCTACATGGGGTAGAGGAGTTCTTTGAGTAATAAATACTGGGGTGGTGGACCCAGTGTTGTTACAATAAAAGGCGCTTTTTGTAGCATGGAGCCCACTCTCATGGTCGTCGCTACCTCAAAGAACTTCTCTACCTCATGTAGAGTTTTGCTTCAATCGACCGCAGAACCTTCACCAATGCATTTCAACGCATTCCACTACCAATGAGCTAATGTAGCTCAATTGGTAGTGGGAATGCGTTGGAAATGTACAAAGAGTGCGAGGTTCGATTCCCACGGAAGGCAAAAACTCTACATGAGGTAGAGAAGTTCTTTGAGGTAGCGCACGGGCCATGAGAGTGGGCCCGGGGCGTTACAGTCAACCTTCTATTGACTTCAATCAAACTTTCTGTTGACTATTGGTCAACCTTGTGTTGACTTTTAGTCAACCTTCGCTTGACTTTCGACCAACCTTCGAAGAAAGTTACTTTTACTTTTAAGCTTCTTTAATCAACCTTCTGTTGATGTAACCTTCTGATATCAACCTTCTTTAAGGTAACCTTCTGTAGGTAACCTTCTTTTGGCATAATTGAACTTTGAAAAACACTTGGTTTATTTGTAATGCCAAGATCTTTGCTATGATTCTTATTTCCTGTTCTTTTAAACACTTGATTGAAAACTTGTTAAATCATAATAGGTGGTGTTTAGAAAACTTAACTCATTCCTTTAAGTTTGTATCATCAAAACATGGAAAGAGATTTTCATTTCTACAGTAGAATCTTCCTCATGAGTCACGACATGGCCTGGCCGCGTCATATTCTGAGCCAAAGAATGCGATGGCCCCCCGGGAAGACGTGTGGTTTGTTTCAATCGTGGCATACAAGCACCTGTGAAAAGGGGGATCGGGTCAGGTCGGTCGAGCAATGCACTCGTGAGAAGGGGCGACTTGGTCGTCCCCGGACCTGACATCCCCTACCACGAGGCGCGAAACTTTGCAATCGAAAGAAAAACCAAAAGAAAAAGCAGAAGGGAAGATCGACCCATACCTGTAAAGATGCTGGAGATCGACCGAAGAAGTTGGATGCTCGAACACAGATTTGCTTCGAAAGTTAGTCGGCTGCAGATAGGTCAGTCGATAGCAGAGCACTTCAGAAGAATGTGGGAAGTAACTCCTCGAGGACGTATTTATAGCGCAGGTCCAAGGCGCCAGAAGGACTGAGAGGCGAAACGTCGCAACGTTTCACCTTCGCATTGAATCAGCCATTGAATGGCCTCGAGATCACCAAGCGTCACGTCATAAATGACAGCAATCCAACCGTCGTGTCAGAACGGCCGACGACGGACGGCAGCGACCGTCCATCAATACCGAGCGGCCGTGACCGCCTCACTAGCTGAGAAATTTTGACAAAATAGCATGACCCCTGGGGGCACCGATTCACGCCTCAGCCCGCCTTCAAGCGACCTAGGCTTGGGGGGTAACTGTTTCGGGGTGTGTATCAGCAAAACCGAGAGGTGCTACTAACATTGGGCCAGCGGCCCACATCGGCGCAACCGGCCCAAGCTCGGTTGCTTGGAGCGCACTTCGCGCTAGCCGGCCGAAATTCTCGCATTACGGTCGGTACTCAACAGTATAAATGCCGCATGCATTCTCACTATCAGGTACGTTATCTATACCTTGTGATACCTTGCCCGAGCGACCAGTTCTGACTTGAGCGTCGGAGTGTCATTGCAGGTACCACCCGAGGCGCTCAGCGTGCAGCCAAGACCGGTCCTTTCCCTCTCTCAGCGACCGGCCAATACAGCGAGCAACTACACTTCATTGGTCTAAGGTACGATCAAGAATACAAGGTTAAACTCTTACCGCTAAAGATACAAAGTTAAGCTATTACCACTGAGGTAACACCTCAAGTGTTTTCTATATCAATTACAAATCATATATATATATATATATATATATATATATATATATATATATATATATATATATATATATATATATATATATATATATAATCTATCTAATATCTACTTATTCAAACAAACTACCTACAAAATTACCAATTTGGAACTCTTATTAATAAGACACATATTTAATTTAAGGGTAAAAATGTCATTTCCCTATCTTTTTTTTATTCTTCTTACACTCTCTTTCTTTCTTTTCACTATTCTCTAACACTCTCATTTTTTTCTCTTTCTTCTTACACTATTTTTCCTCATTTTCACTTTTCTCTTACACTCTCTTTCTTCATTTTTTTCTTTTGACTTTTATTTTTCACATAAACAATTATCATCTTTCTCTTATCAGTTCACTTTAGTTTTTTTAGCTAAATTTCTAAATTTTGTACAAACCCTACTCTACTAAAATTATCTTCTCTTTTCTCATTGAAATCTATTTATACTCTTATTGATAATCTACTATCACCTCTTATTGATAATCTACTATCTATATATTACTATCTACTATAATATACTAATCAACTAAAATAATCAATTGAAACTACGAGATAACTGCACTGATATATAAAAACACAGGATAACTGCAGTGATGTATAAAAAAACACGGGATTAATATTCGCCATTAATAATTATAATTTTTGAAGACTAATATAAAGTATAAACCTACTATCTAAAAAAAAGAAGGCTTAATGACTATTTGAACTACTAATTAAATTGAAACAAATATTTCTTATTGATAATTTACTATCTACTTTTAATCCACTAATCAACTAAAATAATTAATTGAAACTACGAGATAACTGCACTGATATGTATAAAAAAACACGGAATAACTGCAGTGATAGATAAAAAAACACGGGATGAATATTTGCGATTGTTAATTATAATTTTTGAACACTACTATAAACCTACTACCTAAAAAAACAAGAAGGCTTAATGACTATTTAAATTGATTAATATTTAAAACACACGTGACAAATATCTGTCACTAATACCTAAAAAAGGACAAATAATTGTCACTGTTATATAAAAAACACGGGATAATTGCACTGATATATAAAAAAACACAACATTAATATTTGTCATTGATAATTAGAATTTTTTAAGATCAGATTACTATAAACCTACTATCTAAAAAACAAGAAGATTTAATGACTATTTAAACTACTGATTAAAATTTAATACAAATATTTCTTATTGATAATCTACTATCTCTCTTTTACTATCTACTGTAACATACTCATAAAATCAAATAATCAATTGAAACTACGAGATAATTGCAGTGATATTTAGAACACGAGATTAATATTTGTCATTGATAATTATAATTTTTGAAGAATACTATAAACTTATTATCTATAAAAAAGAAGGCTTAATGAATATTTAAACTGATTAATATTTAAAACACACGTGACAAATATTTGTCACTAATACCTAAAAAGAGACAGATAATTGTCACTGATATATAAAAAAGCACATGATAAATATTTCTTATTGATAATCTATTATCTATCTTTTACTATCTACTATAATCAACTCAAATAATCAATTGAAACTATGAGATAACTGCACTCGGGATAAATGCACAATTGTTTTTAAATGATATTGTTCCGACCTGGGCTAGAAGCCCCATTGAGTGATTGGGCCTGGCCCAATCTTCATCAAAGAGATCGGCCGAATAAACAAACCCGCCGGCAGTGCGCGTCGCAACGCTATATCTGAGAGCCCGACGGTCCAGATTTACCAAGCAGATCCGACGGTCAGCGCCGGGCACCCTCGTCTATAAATAGAGCACCCGGCCTCCAATTCCAGGTACACTCTCATTCTTGCACATTCCGCCTATTCCTCTACTGACTTAGGCATCAGAGTGTCTGCAAGTACACCCCCACCCGACGTGGGAAGGATTGCGACTCGGATCTATCGAGAAAGATTTCCCTGCTCCAACGACAGCTGACGAGTCCCGAGAAGCGGAACCCTCCAAGCTCCTCGGACGAGGTAACTTCTCAATCCAGGACCAAAAATTGGCGACCACAGTGGGAGTACTTCACAACGTATTCTCGCTCGGTTCCATTCCTTCTTCTCACGACTCTGATGCAAAGCATGCCGCCACGAGGGCGCCCCTCCACTCGGTCCCAGTCGCGATCCCAGAACGCGAGCACTTTGGCACCAGTCCAACCCAGCCAAACCCCTGAAGGGAACGTTCAAACCTTGCCCCTTGAGGAAGCTTCCGCAGTACCGGCCGCGCCCAGACCACCTCTTCCTCCTCCGATCCAACAACTCGATCCAGCCCCTGCACTCCAGGCAGTGAGTCAGTTGCTGGATGTTCTGGAAAGAAGAAGCCGAGATCTTGTGCAATAAGAGCAATCTCGACTCGAACTAGCTGCTCTTGCCCGAGCCCCTAAAGTACAATCCTCTGTACAGGTCCGACGTGGGAAGGATTGCGACTCGGATCTATCGAGAAAGATTTCCCTGCTCCAACGACAGCTGACGAGTCCCGAGAAGCGAAACCCTCCAAGCTCCTCGGATGAGGTAACTTCTCAGTTCAGGACCAAAAATTGGCGACCACAGTGGGAGCACTTCACAACGTATTCTCGCTCGGTTCCATTCCTTTTTCTCACGACTCTAATGCAAAGCATGCCGCCACGAGGGTACCCCTCCACTCGGTACCAGTCGCGATCCCAGAACGCGAGCACTTTGGCACCGGTCCAACCCAGCCAAACCCCTGAAGGGCACGTTCAAACCTTGCCCCTTGAGGAAGCTTCCGCAGTACCGGCCGCGCCCAGACCACCTCTTCCTCCTCCGATCCAACAACTCGATCCAGCCCCGACACTCCAAGCAGTGAGTCAGTTGCTGGATGTTCTGGAAAGAAGAAGCCGAGATCTTGTGCAATAAGAGCAATCTCGACTCGAACTAGCTGCTCTTGCCCGAGCCCCTAAAGTACAACCCTCTGTACAAGTCCAACTGGGCTCTCCCCAAACGGTAGCGTCCTGTCAACACCGGGCAATTTCGCGGTGTCCCGCCTACGACTCGCCTGTCCGAAGAGAAAAGCACCGAGGGAGACCTCCGACCCCTCCGTCTCCACCAGATACTGGTTCTGAAACCGACAATGGTACTCTTCAAATTCTTCCTCTTCACGGAGCCCATCCCCGAGGAAGAGGACTCATAAATCCAAGCGCAAGACTAAGGGAAGAAAGTCTGGGGGCAGTGCATTCGTTTCTAAAATTCAGGATTACAAAATCCCGAAGTCTTGGGAAAAACCACCCTCGTTGAACTTCTACGATGGGAAGGCTGATCCCGATGACCATGTGGATGATTTCAACCGGATTCTAGACTACAGGGGTGCTCCCTATGAGGTCCGTTGCAAACTCTTCCCGCTCACCCTGAAAAAGAGTGCTTCCAAGTGGTTCAGAGACCTCCCGCCGAGATCAATATCCTCCTGGAAGCAGCTCGCCAAGCTTTTTACTGCACGATTCACCACTTCGAGACTGAAGCCCAATTCTGTCGACATCCTTCGCACTATATGCCAGGGAGAGACCGAGTCCCTTAGATCCTACATTGAGAGGTACAACAAGGAGGCTGATGAAGTCCATAATGTATCTGATGAGGTAAGGATGATGTTTATGCGACATGGCCTCAGAAAGGGGACGCTCTTCCATGTCAACGTCGGGCTCCGACCGCCAGCAACATTAGACAATTTCCTGAGGCGGGCACAATGCCATATCGACTACGAAGAGGCTAATGAAGCTATTGAAGGAGCCACGACCTCGGCACCACCGAAGAGTAAAGAGTCGAAGGATAAGCCGAAGAAAGAAGGGGGAATGAGCTCTAAAGAGTGGCGATCCAGGTTCACTGATTATTCGTACAAAAACTAAAATTATATATTTGCTGAAGTGCTATTACAAACCGGTGTGTATGCCGGCAAAGAAAGAAAAATAGAATTACATATTAATCACTATCAACCGATGAGGATCCGTCTAACGATCTTCATCGGACTGAGAGTCTTCACTTGTATCTTTTTCTTCTTTGTCTGACCCGTGCAAGGGAGAGAAGATCACCTCGGCCTCTTCTAGGGAGGCGTCACCTTGAGGCTTCACAATTTTGCCATCGAACACCACATGACCAAAGTTCAGCTTCTGCAGTGGCAACTCGGGATGAAGGATTTCAATTTGAGCTCGGCAATGATCAAACCCAGCTAAAGATAACCCTCTGATCGGCGTGATAAGGCAGCCTCCTCGGCTTCTTTCCCCTTCACCGAAGCCTCGGCAGCTTGGATCCTTTCTTTGTACTTCTCGCCCTCAACTTTAAGATCTTCTACCTTAGCCACCAAGGCGTCATGCTCCTCGGCCTCACCCTCGTAGCCAACTACCTAGGATTCAAGTTTGTCCAGATCTCCCACGGCCGACTGAATGTAATCCAGCGTATCCAACAGAGTCTGGTTAAACTCAGAAATTTCCGGAAGAACAACGTCTCGGATACAGGTCAACTTATCTTCTTGGTCCAACAAGTCACCCTCATCCAAGAGATTTTGCTTCTCCAGTTTCTTGAGCCTGGCTCTGTACCAACCAATCCAAGCATCCAGGGCTTGGCGTTTGACATCCTTGCAGAGAGATTCCCTGGCCTCGGCAAGCCTCCAGATCAGCTTCCGAGGGAACCTCGATCTCGTCCGCCAAAACGAACTGATAAGTCATAATTTAGAGTGTTTTTAGTATTCAAATTAAATAAAATTTGTGGAATTTCAGTTCTATTTTGGAGCTATTTTACTACAAAATGTTAGTTTTGTGTTTTCAAGACTAAAAGTGGAGAAAAAGAGAAATTTTGGATGAAAGAATAGCAAGGATCAAAAGAGCATGAAAGGAGGAATAAGAAAAAAAAATAAAAAAAAAGTCAGAAACCAAGCACGACTCGTGCGCCAGATAGCACGACCCGTGCGCCTTCAAAAATCGGGAAAATAGCTTTTGCGAACACTGAGCACGACCGTGCGTCTGTTGAGCACGACCTGTGCGACCTTCCTGCTACTAAGAATTCAGTTACAAAGTTGATCCCTTCTTCTTCTTAGTGGGTTTTTATGGCCATGATTGTGAATTTATGTGATTGTCTACTGATCCTAGGCTATATAAAGGTTCTCTCTTCACTTGTAATAGGAACCTTATCACTTGCAAAATTTCTCTAAAGTTTAATCTAAGTTTATGCAATTTTCTCTTCATCTTTTATTTCTTGTTCTTTAATTTTTTGCACTTTAGTTTTCTGTTCTTATTTTCTGTACTTTATCTTCAGTCATTTACATTCTGTCATTTACATTATGTCAACTATTATTCTTGCAATTTACTTTTCAATTATGAGTGAGTAGAAACTTGGTCTTGGGTTATTGGGAGTAATCCAATGATAGGTCCCTAGTAATTCCCAAGACTATTCTCCTCTCCAAATTGTTTTTATATTTCAATCTAATTTCATTGTCCTTCAAATCTTATTTTAAACATCAAACGAGGTACTGAGAGGTGAAGTTTGATGTTGGAACTATGAAATTAGACAAGGGAATCAAAACATGAGAATAGTTTTGAAACTCTTGAGACATTATAAAGGTGTTATGCTTAATGGGTTTTGGTGAAAATCAACCTGGGCTAGAAGCCCCATCGAGAAATAGGGCCTGGCCCAATCTTCACCAAAGAGATCGGCCCAATAAACAAACCTGCCGGCAGTGTGCGTCGCAGCGCTATATCTGAGAGCCCGACGGTCCAGATTTACCAAACAGATCCGACGGTCAGCGCCGGCCTCCAATTCCAGGTACGCTCTCATTCTTGCACATTCCGCCTATTCCTCTACTGACTTAGGCATCAGAGTGTCTGTAGGTACACCCCCACCCGACTTGGGAAGGATTGCGACTCGGATCTACCAAGAAGGATTTCCCCGCTCCGACGACAGCTGACGAGTCCCGCGAAGCGGAACCCTGCAAGCTCCTCGGACGAGGTAACTTCTCAGTTCAGGACCAAACATATACTTTTACATTTTTAGATTTTAATATTTATCTATTTTTAAATATGAAACTCTTTTTTATCTACTTTAAATTTGTCTTTATTTTCACAGGGTAATGCTCGGACTATTTAAATATTGTCTAAGTTAATTCATAAAAAGAACATGACAACATCAGTGCGTATGCACGGGTATCCTACTAGTATGTGTGTGTGTGTGTATATATATATATATATATATATATATATATATATATATATATATATATATATATATATATATATATTCATTCACGACTAGGCCGAGCATCACTTTGATGCCGCGGACTCGAGACAAACCTTGAGGGACTGGGCGCAAACTCACCGAGGAATAGCTAGAGCACTTAGCGAGATACTGGGCCAGGTCTTCTAGGGTCGGCTCTATTAGAGTGCTCGGTTCGCCTAGCAACCGACGCCACTTAGTGTAACTGACCCATTATTATGTAACAGACGTCATTATTATGTAACAGTTACCAATTATTAGCCATTAATGACTGTATCACTATATAATCTGCCCAAAGAGGCTAATACAAGGGTTGATCATTTTGCTATTCACGCGAAGAAGATCATATTGTTCTTGATTATTCATACTCTAAGAAATACTTGAGAACATTTGCGCCCACCGTGGGGCCCGGGTATAATTTTCCTACGTCCCACATTTGAGTTCTTGCTTAGTTTATCACCATCATCATGGTAAACACTAGGAATAATGCACATTCCACGCTTTCATCTAGCATCGCGGACCCGTGATTGAATACCGCTTTGCTTGGCAGCAATACACCGCAGCCCGTAACGCAGACGGACAGTAGAAATGAAGAGCGGGTTCTTTGCTCTCATGCTCTAGAGGCGAGGGAGGCTCAGATGCAGGCTCAACTTACTAAGATGAGACATTTTGCTCAAGTTGTCGATGCAACTAGGACTCCATTACGAGCATTTCAGCCATTTTCTGCTGCTATCCATGTTGTTGTGTTGCCACCCCGTTTCAGGGAGCCATCCCTGGCCACATACGACGGAACCGGTGATCCTCTGAGCCATGTTGACGAATTTCAAACACAAATGATGATCAGCGGTGGTGATGATGCCATTAGCTGCAAAATGTTTGCTGGAACTTTAGCTGACGTAGCGCTAAAGTGGTTCAAGGGGTTGCCAGAGCACTCGGTCACCAGCTTCAACGATTTAGCTGGACGTTTTGTTCAACAATTTCCGGCCAACAAGAAGAAGCGAATGATGGCTGAAGATATGTTTGATGTTCGTCAAGAGCCCGGAGAATCATTGAAGGCTTATTTGGAGCGCTTCAACAAATCAACCGTCCTGGTGGACGACCCAGATGAGCATTTATTTGTGAAGGCCTTCATGAAGGGTATCCGCAACGGAACCTTCAGTGAAGCTCTGTCTTTGTGGAAGCCAAGGACTAGGATGAGATTCGGGTTCGGGAAGAAAAGCATATTGAAGCGGATGATGTTGCCTTCGGTAAAGACGAGCGGGATACTCAGAAGTCATCAAGACGTGTGACACCACCGAGGAGGTCTCCACCAAACCGACATGCACCCTACGATAAACGCGACAGGGATGCAAGTGCGAAGTCGAAAGGGCGTCGCAGCTGCCCTCCAAACTCGGATATGGCCTTCACTCCTTTGAAAGCAAGACCGTTAGTTATCCTTGATGAAGGACTTCAGGAGGGTTTGATACGTTGACCGTCGCCTTTTGTTGGCGTCATGGGTAAGAGTACAGCTTCTTATTGCAGGTACCACAGAACGGAGGGGCATGACACCGATAGTTGTTGGACCCTCAAACAACAAATTGAGCAGCTCATACAGCGAGGCCAGCTAAAGAAATATGTTAAGGCGGGAGATGATCAAAGGAAGCAGAAGGCAGGCGCTTCCCCAAAGTCGGTTGTTCGACAATCAAACACGCATGCAAAGAAAGAAGAAAGGGGCAAGCGCAGTGAGCATGAAACCGCGGATAAGGGAAGAGTTAACACCATATTCAGCGGATTCTCTGGTGGAGGGTCCACATCCTCATCTCGTAGAAGATGCGCAAGATCTATCATGTCGGTTTCATCGGCAGAAGCCATCTATGCTGTAACTGATGCGGAATATCTTGCAATTTCTTTTGATGTACAGGATTTTGAAGGTGTTCGGCCTCATTCCGATGACCCGATAGTAATTTTAGTTTCTACCAACAGTTACTCAGTAGCTCGTGTGCTGGTGGATGGAGGTAGTTCGGCCAATGTTATGTATTGGGCGTGGTTTGAGGGATTGAAGTTGCCGGTGGAAGCACTGAAGAATTATCCTGGAACCTTGGTCGGTTTCTCAGGAGAGCAAGTGGAGGTCCGCGGCTATATGGATCTCAGAACAACTTTCGGCGAGGAAGAGTCAACAAAGACGGTGGTTTTGAGATACATGATTATCGATGCGGAGTCATCGTACAACATGATCGTGGGAAGGCTGACGCTGAATGCCCTGATGACGGTAGTCTCTTATCCCCATCTATGCATCAAATACCCTCTTCCTAGTGGCAAAGTAGGTGTGGTGAAAGGGGGCCAGATCGTTGCAAGAAAATGCTATGCAGAGAGTGCAAAGGTGAAAGCAGTTCAGAAGAAAAGCAAACAGGGGATCAGTTTCAATTGCAGTTTCTTGGATTTAGACCCTCGGTTATACGATCCAACCAAAGAAGAAAAGAGACCAAGACCGACAGACACGTTGAAGGAAGTAGTGATTGGTCTGGCTCAGCATCAAAAGATAAGGATCGGCACCTTCTTAGCACCCGAACTCGAGGACTAGCTGATCAAATTCCTTTCCAACAACGTTCATGTATTCGCATGGTCTCCCCAAGACATGCCAGGTATTGATCCCAACTTTATTTGTCATCGGTTATCACTAAACCCATCTGTTGCGCCAGTTGCTCAAAGGAAAAGGAAGCAGGGAGGTGAGAAGTCTGAAGCAATACAAGAAAAGACAAGTAAGCTGATTGTCGCGGAATTTGTGAGAGAGGGCAAGTACCCAACATGGTTGGCCAATCCTGTAATGGTGAAGAAGTCTAATGGGAAATGGCGAATGTGTGTAGATTATACGGATCTGAACAAAGCTTGTCCCAAGTAAGGATGGCAATGGGTACCCTATGGGCATGGTATCATAGTGTCTGTACCCGAGCCCGCACATGTATGGGCAAGGCACTATAGTGCCCGTCCCCGTGCTCTCTGGGCACACCAATTACTCGCACTTTAACAACAAATATTAATAAATAACATAAAAAGAATTAATTCAATTTAAAGAGTCATTATTTTTAATCTACTAATTAAAATATTACACACAATAATATTTAGTGAATTAAAAATATCCAAAATGTTGTTTAGTAGTTAGATTTAGTGTTTTATGAAAAAATCATTTTTTTTAAAATGTATATAGGTATATTTGTAATATTATATATATATATATATATATATATATATATATATATATATATATATATATATATATATATATATATATATATGCTTGAGTGCGAAAGTCAAGGTTGGGCATCGTAGTGCCCGTGCATTCAGCCCGCGCCATATATGTGCGGTAATTACCCGCCTGCTTATGGTAATTTTTGCAGGTACCCTATGGGCATCGGCTCAATTGCCATCCCTAGTCTCAAGGACCCCTATCCTTTACCAAGCATTGACGGATTGGTAGATGGAGCGTCTGGTTATAAGCTTCTAAGTTTCATGGATGCTTATTCTGGTTACAACCAGATCAAGATGAGCCCGGAAGATGAAGAAAAAACAACATTTATGACTTCTAGATCTAACTACTGTTATCGTGCAATGCCTTTCGGATTAAAAAATGCAGGTGCTACATATCAGCGTTTAATGGACAGGGTTTTCGAAGCAAAGATTGGGCGGTCCATCGAAGTGTTCGTTGATGATATGGTCGTCAAGTCAGAAACCGAGGAGTCCCATTTGGCGAATCTTCAGAAAACCTATCTCCTTCTGGAGAAACATGAGTTACGGCTTAATCCCGACAAATGCTCCTTTGGTGTGCAAGCCGGTGAATTCTTGGGTTATGTGTTAACCCACAGAGGAATAGAGGCCAATCCTGCTAAATGACGAGCCATCAGAGAAGCCCAAAGCCCAACCAACGCAGAAGAGGTTCAAGTCCTGGCAGGTCGAATAGTAGCACTCTCAAGATTCCTGGGGCGAGCAGCTGATAAGATACGACCTATGTTCCAGTTGTTAAGGAAGAACACTCAGTTTCAGTGGTCAGCCGAATGTGAAGAAGCGTTGGAGGTTATAAAGAATTATTTGGCCACTCCGCCAATTCTAACGCCTCCTACACCGGGAGTTACTTTACTATTGTATTTGGCTGTCACTGACCACGCATGCAGTGCAATTCTGGTGGGGAGCGTTCTAAGGAGCAACACCCAATCTACTATGTCAGTCGAATGTGGAGAGAGGCTGAGCAAAGATACCAGAATATTGAAAAAGCAACTTATGCAGTCACTCTGGCGGCTAGGAAACTTTGACAATACTTCATGAGCCATCCTATAATAGTTAAGACAGACCTGCCAATTCGTCAGATACTTTCCAAGCTGGATATAGCGGGAAGAATGGTAGCATGGTCGGTCGAGTTATCAGAATACGACATCAAGTACGAGCCAAGAGGAGCCATCAAAGCACATGCTTTGGCTGATTTCATTGTGGATGTGGCAGGTGCTGAATCAACGGTCGAGTCTCATACTGACTTATGTTGGACTTTATCGGTGGAAGGATCATCTAATTTGAGGGGAAGTGGAGCCGGTGTAGCTTCGGTTTCAAAGCTAGTAATAACCAAGCAGAGTATGAGGCTCTAATCGCCGGAATGATCCTAGCTGCAGATATCAGAGTGAAGCGCCTGAAAGCTCGCAGTGACTCTCTTTTAGTCACCGGTCAAGTCACAGGGGCATTTAGCACCAAGGAGCTGCTTCCCAGATATTTATCCAAGGTACAAGAATTAAAACTCAAATTCATTTTCTTTGAACTAACACACGTGACCAGAGAACAGAATAGCAGGGCCGATATATTGGCAAAATTGGCAAGCACCAAAAAACCCGGCAATAACCATTCAGTAATTCAAGAAACAATAACCCAACCCAGCATCAATCAAATTCAGGTCTTTCCAACTACGGTTGATCCTGATTGCTGGATGACCAAGATTCTTGCTGCAGGGCAAAGAACTGAATGTGCCAGAGGAGGAAAGAAGGAAGCTAGTAAAAGTTGCTACCAAATATACAGTGATCGAGTCAGAGTTGTACAAAAAAGGTTTCTCCATGCCACTCCTCAAATGTATTTCAAACAGCAAAGCGCAAGAGATACTTCGAGAGGTACATGAGGGGGTTTGCAGCAGTCATGTTGGTGGTCAAGCGTTGGCCTCTGTAACACCCCCTTACTTTTATTACTACTTAGCAGATTAAATCAGAGTTTTCAAAAAAACACTCAAGGAGTGCTACATTTTTCTACATGAATTTAACCAAGCAAAACAATAAAACAATTGCGCAGCTAAAACAGTCGTAGTGTGATGCACATACAGCACCTCGGCCAGAAAAGGAACCGAGCTCACAGTAACAGGTTATTAGTTACAACACAGTCAAAATAATACATGTTTCCAAAAAGACATAGGTTAATGTTGCGTTCGTGTATTAGTGTGGTTTTTTTCGCAATTATAGTGCAAGTATACACATCGTACAAGTAATAGAGTGGTTTTAAGTAAGAGATCGTTCCCACGAGGATTGGTACACTTTTCAAAGTTCAAGTTTCAAAACACAAGAGAATCAAGTAACAAATCGGCAATAAGAGTAGGTTTTAAAGCTAAAGATGTAATAAAAACAAGTAAACAAATGTTGGTTGTGAATATGGATGAGAAGTGAGTTGAGTTGTTGCATGCAGAATAAATTCTCTCTAGTCGACGTTATAACGCTTACACGTTATAACGCATAAATTGCTATTTCAGATAGACGTGGCCACGCTTTGAACGCTTTGTTGCAAAAGAGCTATGCTTTTCAAAGACAAAACGCCGTAGTTTCAAGTATAAGAGGTCCTATGTCTAGGTTCTAAATAGGCCCACTCCTGTATTTTAAGCACCCACAGCTATGTTCTATGAACTATTATCCGTTCTATGTCTAGACTTAGATAAAAATGCCTAAATGTCTTTAGTGCACCTTTTCGCTCATATAAATCTTTGATTTCTTTTCATAGACCATGTCTGTACTCTATGAATCTACCTATTTTAAGAGGCCAACCTCAAAACAAGTTTGGAAATATTTTCACACAAAGATTTAAAACATGCTACGCCAATACTTTATAACATTAACTAGAAATTCATTATAAGCAAAACAACAACTCAACTACAAAGTGTTTAGCTCATGCCGAGCATCTTTACTGAGAATGATAAGGATTTAGAACCCAAATACCATACATTACGAAAAGAAACTAAGTGCAAAAGATACACCTAAGTAGCTCTTCAAAGATGCACGCTGTGTAGAGAGACGTTATAACGTCTAAGCCTCACAAAGAGTGAGTGTGCGTAAAATAAAACAAAGTTCGAAAAAGTAAAAACAAAGCAGAAGTCTTTTCCCAGATCTTCTTTAATGCCTTCTCTGAAGTGGATGAAGGTAGATGATGAACTGGAGTGAGTGGATGAAGGTGTATTCGTGTATGAGTGGTGTGGAAGGATGCCTTGAGAGAGAGCTGAGCCTTCATTAAATAGCCTCCTTGCTCACGTGTGGCTGATGTCACTTGCCCACCTACCAGTGTCTGCTTTCTTCTCTTACGCGACACTGCTCGATTACTACAAAGTTTACTGGCGTCACCATGGGAATATAAAGATCTTCTGACTTTATATCTTTGGCTATCATTGCTTAGTGCGCCAAAATTGAGATCTTTCACCCTTGCTCTGCCGCACTTCAGTAGACGTGGTGAGGGACGTGGTAACGTTCAGCACTAAATTTCTGCACAAGCACAAAAAGCATCAAAACGCTTCTCTCGAGGCACCTCTTGGTGCCAAAATGCACAGATTTATTCAATTAACCTTTCACCCACTCAGAATTACGAAACTAACATAAAATTACTTAAATAAACCTTGTATTGCTAGAGAACTTGCATGATTTATTCTTGAGTGATTATAAATAACTCATATAAATATGAGTTATCACACCCCCAAACTTAAATCATTGCTTGTCCTCAAGCAATCAAGTTAAAACACTCAACTAACAGCTATACATGAAATCAACTACACTAGCAGGTTATGTTCTACTCAATCAGCAGATCAAAAATTCATTCTCAAGGGGCTAATTCTCCACACACTCACGCACCAATGCATAATTAAATTTCAGATTCATTACGGCTCAAGTGAGTGTGTGATCTCTGCATTACTTTTCCTCTAACTAGTTCAGAAACTACTTTAGCTTATGAAAGAATGGTTCCCATATGGTGACAGTAAAACATCTTTCAAAACAAAGAATAGGCTAACACTTTCACATAAGAAATGGGGGTTCATTTAAAGCATGACAAAAGGTCTTAATTGGGTGTGGACTAGGTTAGTGCACTAATTTATCGACTCACACACGCAAAAGCCTTGTAACCCCTCTTTCTCGAGCAACTCTCTTTTATTTGCTCCATTTTGGAGTTTTCTCTTTTTTTTTTTTTTTTTTTTTTTTTTTGGAGTGCTCAAAGATTTTTTCAGTGGTATTACAGGAACACGTAATACATGTGGATTTTCCACTTATTTGTATCAACACACTCTTTTTGGTATTTTTGGGAGTAGACGCGTTACCACGCTTATGGGTGAGACGTTGTAACGTCCGAACACATTACACAACACACACGGCAGACGTTATAACGTTACGGGTAGACGTTACAACGTTGCACTCACAAAGACACCCGCACTAACCATCCTACGCCTTTGCACCCAAAATTAGTACGACTTGATTCACCCCAAACTTAGCTTCTATCGCTATTCTAGGTTTTTAATCAAGTTTTACTCTCATCATAGTTCACCAAGATCAAGCTTCAAGACAAAATATTCCCTAGCTAGCTAGATTCTTTCTTAACAACAGAGTTTGTGTAGGAGCAGCAATCAATTATTTTCATCTAATCATGCATAGGCTACTCACACACACATTTTCACTATCTTTAGCCCAAAGAGAATTGTTTTCATGCTTGACAGAGTAAGAACAGAAATTGCTTTTGCATTTGATTTTATGTACAACACAGAAACTTAAAACATTGAGACTCTCCCCCCCCCCCACACTTAAAGTTGAGCAGTGTCCACAATGCTCAAGGATAAACAGCATAATTTCTGTGTGTTTTTTTTTTTTTAGGGGGGGTCTTAAACAGAACAGAAAATAAAAACTACTAGAATTACAGCTAAAATTAAAAGTAAGAGTAAAGAAAACTACAACTACTATTAAAATTAATGGGGGACTTACTTGCTTGCTGCACCAGACCTGAGCCTTCCGCTCTGTCTGGTGGGAACTCCTGCCTGACCTTCTCCTTTCTTCTTTTCCTTCTTCTCTTTCTTCACCTTCACTCCTCCTTGCTCGGTGGTGGTTGTTGTTGTTGTTTCATCAGATTCTTTCTCTTTTGAGCTTGCACCCACACTTGCACCAGCAGCACTTGAGGCCTCAGCAGGGTTGACATGCATTGGTTCGTTGGGGATCACCTGGGCTTTTTCCACCTCTGGCTCTTTAGACGTTGCCACGTCTGATGATGATCCTCCAATTCCAGCAATCGTACCCTGAGCTTGCTTCAACAGGTGCTCTGCTAGTTTCTGAGTGGCCTCCTCCATTGCTTGCTGCTTTACCTTTTCCAACGCAGCTTCACGCTTCATTGGTGATTTGCATTTCGCAAGTTTGGCTCGCGCCTCTTTTTTCAAAGCAGACGTTGTAACGTCCGTAGGCGCTTCTTCAAAGAATAGTAGGAAGAGCTTCACGAAACACTAGTAGCAACAAATGCCGCACTAGTAGCGATGCGAGTTTCCCCTGCGCAAGACTGACCTTTTCTCTTCACAGAAGCTTTTGCCTTAATGATGTGGGGCTACAACTTCCTCTTTATCTCCACTCCTGAGCTTGTTTTGACTCAAAGAAATAGCTCTTGTCTCTTCTTCCTTCCAAAGGGATTGTATGTGAGTGCACTTTTCACTCGTGTTTTTCTTGGGTGGGGAAATGGGTTGGGAATGCTGGTTGCTCCTCGTGTTTGTTGGCTCGCACGTCGCCACGTCTGGTTCTTGCACTTTCTGGGGTGATGGTTGCTTTTCAGGCTCAGGTTGGGGTGGGGGTGGTTGTGGTGTTGATTGATCTTGGGCTTTGGATTGTGGGGTTTTGGGTGTGTTTTTGTCATGGGTGGAGGTTTCTTTTGGTGAAGATGGTGGTTGTGTGGCTTGTGGGGATGGTTGTTTGGATTTTGTTTGGGCTGGCTCTTTGTTTGCTTGATTTGTTGGGGATTCACTTTCAGTCCTCTCACTTGAACTCCCTTTCTCCTCAGGGCTCTCCTCCTCTTCCTCCTCACTGATTACTTCCATGCTCACTTTTCTTGATTCATCTGCATCAACATCAGAAATATCATCCAAATCATCAGAATTAAAATCCTCTTCACTACTTACCTTCTTTTGTTTCTTTGCTGAGCTCTGCCTTTTTGGTGGGCTTCTTGCTCTCTTGGCCCTTTCTTTCTTCACGGCTCTTCTTTGGATTGTAGACAGGGGCACATCCTCATCATTTTCTTCCTGCATCCAGTCTGGCAATACAGGCTCTTCAATCACTTTCTTTCCCTTGGATACTTGGGCAAACACCTTCTTTTGCCACTCAAATTGTTCCTTGACAAATTTGACCAGGGAGTTCTGCCTCTCCTCCGGGACGTTGCAACGTCTGCATCAATAGAACTTGAAGCTCCCGCAGATTTCACCCTAGGCTTGAATTTTGTTGAAAAGGGGCCTTGAGGCCGCTCCCTAGCTCTGAGGCTTCAATCTCTACTCCCGCCTCCATACACAAGTCAAGAATCATACATGGGAAATACAGATACCCATCTTTCCCGTTTCTTCCATTTGTTGAGCTCACGGTTGATTAACTTTCCAACCTCCACCTTGTCTCTTGACATGATTGCATCAATCACAATCGTCTCTCTTTGTCTACCCAGATGTGTGAGAGGTAGGAATTAAGCGAAAGCCTTATGAAATGGAACCAGGTGTTGGCTTCATCACATAGGTACCTCTTCATGATTTTGAATTCACTACTGTGCTCTCCACTCCTCTCCCAGACAGCACCTTCTACACAGATCCTTTCCTTTATAGCTTCCATCTCAGTCAGCCCATAAGTCTTTTGCTTGGTCTCCACAGCCTTTCCGTAGTAACCCAGCCCGAAATAATCGTTGATCACTCTTACTCCAAACTTTACCTCCTCGCCTCGCACCTTTGAAACAATGGACGGCTCTCCTTCAGGCCTCTCAACGATTCCCTTGTAGAAATCGTGAACCAAAGTAGCAATGTATTCTTTTCTGTGCACCACAAATTTTTGCCAGCCCAACGCTGCCACGGTTGCGAGAAAATCAGGATTGGGGCTTTCTTGACTAAAGCCCCTTTCAGGAAGTAGGGCTTTCTTCTTGGATTGGTTAGGTGTTTCAGGGATAGGGGCTGAAGATGAACTTAGGTCAGCATGTTTGCCTTTCCCAGAGGATTTGGTAGCAGATTGCTTCACTTTTGTCATGTTTGATTTCGCAGAAATGGTTTGGAAGGGAATGGGGGTTTTTGGAAATTTTAGGTTTTCTGAGAAAGAGAGGGAAGATTTTGATTTCAGAGAGAAAGGGATTAGAGAAAGGTTGCAGGTGGTGGGATAATGGTGAATGGTGGGATTTTTATGGGGAATTGGTTATGGGGAGTTGAGAAATGGTAGAGTGGAGTAATGGAGAAAAGTAACCGTTGATTAGACAAGTAGGGGAAGGGAGATGACGTCGTGGTCAGTTACCACGTTCGTGATGCAGAGGGAAATCATTTCTGACACGTCATCACTTACGCTTTTGACTTAATTTAAACCTGCCCTGACTTTCCAGACGTGCCCACGTCTAGTGCTTATTGAGACGTTACGACGTCTATCACCTTTTGCCTTTACTTCACTTCAATTGTTATTCCTGCAAAACAAAAATTAAAAAAAAACACAAAAATTGTTTTGTTAATTAAAAATCATTGGGTTGCCTCCCAAGAGCGCTTGCTTTAAGAATCTTCAGCCAGACTGTTTCCTCCCAAGAGCGCTTGCTTTAAGAGTCCACAGCACCATGAGGATAGATTTTCATTAATTTGAATGGACCTGACCATCTTGATTTTAGCTTGCCTGGGAACAGCTTTAGCCTTGAATTGAATAACAACACCTGCTGTCCTTCTGCCAGCTCTCTCCTTTGTATTCTTTGATCGTGCCACTTCTTTGTCTTTTCCTTGTACATTGTTTAGCTTTCATAGGCATGGTGTCTAAACTCTTCTAGCTCATTTAATTGCAATAACCTTGCCTCACCAAATTTCTGTATGATCCAAGTTTAGTTGCTTCAATGCCCGATAGTAAGCCTTGTGTTGGAGTTCAATTGGTAGGTGAGACAGCCTTACCATAAACTAGCTTGTAAGGGGACATGCCCAATGGTGTTTTGTATGCTGTCCTGTAAGCCCAAAGTGCATCATCCAAGTGTACTGACCACTCCTTTCTGTTGGGACCAACCATCTTCTCAAGTATTCTTTTGATCTCTCTGTTGGATATTTCTGCTTGGCCACTGGTTTGGGGGTGATAAGTCAGTAGCAATTCTCTGTTTCACCCATACTTAGCCAAGAGGTTCTCAATTAACTTATTGCGAAAATGAGAGCCCTCATCACCGATTATGGCTCTTGGAGTACCAAACCTTGTGAATATATTCTTTTTCGTGAACTTGCTCACCGATTTAGCTTCATTGTTTGGTAATGCCACCGCTTCAACCCACTTTGATACGTAATCCACACTACTGAATATATAGATTTCCATGAGACATAGGAAATGGTCCCATGAAATCCATTCCCATACATCAAACAACTCAACTTCCGAATGTTTGTGAGTGGCATCTCCCGCTTGTTTGATATATTTCTGCTTCTTTGGCACTTGTCACATCTTCTCACCAACTCATGTGCATCCTTGAATAGTGTTGGCGATGTAGCTTTGATTGTAGGACCTTTGCAAATGCTTCCGTACCTCCAAAATGTCCACCATAAGGTCTTTGAGTGACATTGTTGCAAAGACATGGAGTTGTTCTTCCTCGGCTAGACACCTTCTTAGTAACGATCCGACACAATTTGTACAAGTATGGTTCATCCTAAATATTGCTTTATGGTGTGGAAGAACCTCTTCTTGTGTTGATAGTTGAATCTTACAGGCACAATCTTGCTAACAAGGAAGTTAACTATGTCGAGATACCATGGTGCGATGAGTATCGAGACGTTATAACGTTTGGCGAAAGTGTCATAGACGTGGTAACGTCTTCAACTACGAGGCTACCGACAATAGTCTCTCATCGTGAATTTTTCTTTTATCTCTTCTTCACTGCACTGCATCAACATTCTCAAGCCTAGAAAGATGATCGAAGAACTTGGTTCTCCACCCCTTTTTGTCACGAATTTCCAAGTCAAATTCTTGGAGGAGGAGAACCCATCTAATAAGCCTTGGCTTTGCATCTTTTTTGAAATTAAGTACTTAATGGCTGAATGATCAATAAAAACAATAACTTTCGCACCCACTAAGTAAGATCTAAACTTATCAAATGCAAACACAACGACCAAAAAGCTCTTTTTCATCCACGATAATTTAATTGGGCATCATCTAAGGTTTCTTCGCATAATAAATAGAATGAAAAATTTTTCCATACCTTTGCCCCAATACGACTCCTACAAAGATAATCACTTGCATCACACATCAATTCAAATGGTTTAGACCAATGCGAGTGACTATGATCGAGCGATCACCAAGCGCAATTCGGTTTGTTGAAAGCCTCATGACATTGTTCATCAAAGTTGAAGACGTTGTCACGTTGCAATAATGAACACAAGGGTTTTGAAATTTTTGAGAAATCCTTGATAAATCTTCTCAGTAAAACCCTGCATGTCCTAAGAAACTTCTCGACTCCTTTGATAGTTGTTGGTGGAGGCAACTTGTCAATAACATCAATCTTTGCTCTGTCCACCTCTAACCCATTCTTTGATATTCTCGTGCCCCAACACTATTCCTTCTTGTACCATGAAATGGCATTTTTCCCAATTGAGTACTAGGTTGGTTTCTTCACACCTTATCGTAACTCCTTCCAAATTATCCAGCATGCCTTGTATGAATCTCCATAGATCGAGAAATCGTCCATAAAGACTTCCATGGAATTCTCAATGAAATCGTAAAATAAGGCCATCATGCACCTTTGAAATGTTGCGGAGCATTGCACGCACCCCAAATGGCATCCTTCGAAAGCAAAAGTACCATAGGGACAAGTGAATGTTGTCTTTTCTTGATCTTCAAAGTGCTATAGCTATCTGGTTGTAGCTTTGAATAACCATCAAGGAAATAAGAGAAATCCTTGCCTCGCAAGCCTGTCAAGCATTTGATCAATGAATGGAAGAGGAAATGATCCTTCTTCGTTGCTTTGTTTAACTTCAACGTAATCCATGCATATCCTCCAACTCACATCGCCCTTGTTGGAATCGGCTCATTTTTTCATTTGTTACCACAAGAACTCCACCCTTCTTTGGCACACACATGCATCGGGCTTACCCAGAGCTATCACTAATAGGGTAAATGATTCCTGCATCCAACCACTTGATGATTTCTTTCTTAACCACCTCCTTCATTATGGGGTTCATCTCTCTCGTCCTTCAATACTATTCTTGGCATTTTCTTCCAAGACAATTCTATGCATACGATCGTGGATGATACCTTTGATGTCTGCCATTTGCCAACCAATTGCTTTTTTATGTCTCTTCAGGGTAATAATGAGATCATTTTCCTGCTCTTGGGTGAGCTTGGAAGAAATAATCACTGGTAAGGAATCATTTTCCCCTAAAAAGACATACTTCAAATGATCAGGTAATACCTTTAATTCCAAGGTAGGTGGCTCTTTAATGGACAGCACATTCTTCTTTAGATTTGACTCCTCTTGCCCCAAAGATTCATACCTCTTTGTCCATGACTTTGGTGCACGGGGCTCAGACGTGGCCACGTCTGCAACAGACGTTACAACGTCTAGAGGAACAACTTCTTCTGCCAACAATTCTTGTATTTCATTTTTGCCCAGAATTTTCTCCAAATGATCATTATCCTTGTTGAATTGTTTTTGAACCATATGATCAATGGCAACCACATACGAACATTCCTCTGTGTTTGGATCTGGATATTTGAGTGCATTGAGGACGTTGAACTTGACTTCTTGGTCATTGACTCTCATGATTAATTCTCCTTTCTGCACATCAATGATTGTTCTTCCAGTAGCTAAGAATGGTCTTCCCAGAATGATGGGAACTTCTTTATCTGCATCAAAATCTAAAATAACAAAATCCATTGGAAACACAAACTTGTCAACTTTAATCAAAACATCTTCTAATATGCCTTCAGGATAAACTCTACTTTTATCTGCTAAAGTTAGGCTTAAAGAAGTAGGTCTGGCAGTTCCTATACCAAGTTTATCATAAATGGACTTGGGCATTGTAACACCCCCTTACTCTCTTTAAATATTTAATTAAGAATCAGAGTTTAAAAATTGTTTTTCTTTTAAAAGATACATCCTCAAGGGAATGCTACGTTCACCATACATATGACTTAAAATTAGTCAACATTACTCTTTCATTAATAAAATATATTGCGTGTTACATATCACGACTTAAATGGGGAGAACCTCAAAAATACCATTTAGTTTTACAACAATCCAGAACTAGTTCACTAGCACAGCGGAATGAAAATAAGTTTAACTTATCCATTACATAATCAATACATACTCCAAAATAGTTTAATACATAAGTAAAATGACGATACTATACTCCCCCATCCCTAGTCCGACTATACAGAGCTTGACACAATAACTCGGGAAGGCATAGGCACCTTCACTCAAGATCACCGCACAACACTGCTTGTCGCCACGAGAAGCGAGCAACATAAAATGCTAGGGTGAGTCTCTTTGCATAAATAATAACGAATAATATAAGCATTATATGAGGAAGGAAATAGAACACACTTTACAACCATACTAACATACGTCACTAAAACAAACATCGAGAAGCCTCACTGCTCAAGTAACAAACACTCATCCTCAGTCATATAGCATTCAACTCCCACTCATCGGGAGACATCAATCAAATGTATGAGTGTATGCATGAGTGCAATGCAACCCAAACTCCAGGGTATAATGCATGTGGATCCATCTCTTTTAGGCCACTCAAGGCCGCCACGCAGGCATATCATCTCTTTTAGGCCACTCAAGGCCGCCACGCAGGCATATCATCCCTTTTAGGCCACTCAAGGCCGCCACGCAGGCATATCATCTCTTTTAGGCCACTCAAGGCCGCCACGCAGGCATATCCGTCGCTGATGCATATGATTCATGAGACTCTATGAACAATGCATCACTCACAATCAACCATCTCTTTTAGGCCACTCAAGGCGCCACGCGCAGCATATCATCTCTTGTGTTATTCAACAACACTAAACTCACCGGCATTGCGCCGTCACCACAACATTGCCCATTTCTCTTAGACAACCTCAATAGCACTAAGGCTAACGCCCATCTCACAGGACACCTCTACTCTATAGGTAGTGAACAACTCGGGCCACTACAACTCGGTCACTACGTGAACCTCTCGTCACCTAGGACTAAAACGTCACATAAGGACCAAATGGAAGCACACACTCGTGAGACAACCTCTAGGCAACTCTCAATTATATTGGACCACTTACTCGAAGGCACAAAGCCACATCTCAATCGTGACCACGGGCATGCCACTTGGACACCCTTGCCGTAACACACACATCAATGCCTAAAGCATAAGGGCACACCACAATCGGCGCCCACACATACGCACACGCGCCTACACCACCTCACCACACGTCATTCACTTACACGCAGCGCACACAATCGCCACCTTTGGCGCCAGCCCTGCGCCCAACACATATATCAAGTGCACCAAGGCACCCCAAGGGACCCCAAAGCGCACCAAGGCACACGGGACAGCCACATTTGGCGCCCTTCACCGTGCCACACCTCCACACACCCACACTCAGGCGCACCAAGGCGCACGGGACAGCCACACTTGGCGCCCCACACATGCACACGCAACCCTCAGCTAGACCAATCGTGACCCTGGCGCCAATTTGCTAGGCAAATGGCGCCCCCTCTTTGCCAGCTCAACCAAACCGATGCCAAGGTGCTCTCTAGGCGCCATTTCCTTAGGGATTTGGCACCCCCCCTCCTTCTCTTGAACATACCTACTCAACCAACTCATCCAACTCATATTTTTAATCCAACAGTTCAATTATCAAAACAATCCAAATACACCTAATTCACACACATACTCATACTTCATTTTTTCCCAACAAACATATCATCAAAGCAATCCACACATAACTCAATCAACACAAAATCAAGCAATCACATTCACCAATCAATCCAAATACACTTCAATCCACAATAATCACAAATCACTATTCATCATCTTCACCAAATAAATTCAATTACACATTCTAAAACCCATCTCATACAATTATTCATATTACAAATTATTATGAATGAAAAAGACCCCCTAACCTTTGCAATTGAAGAATATAAGCTCTCCTATCCTCCAAAAGCCCAAGAACACCAAACAATCACCAATTCCAACATTTGAGCTCAAAACCCCATTAATGGCAAAACCACAACAAATAGAAATTAGAGATTGATATTCACATCAATAGATAGAGGAGGAAAAATGGAAGAGAATGAGCTAAAAAGCCCCTTACCTAGTGCCAAGATGGAGAAGATCTCCACCTCTTCTTCCCTTCTCACCGTCGCCTCTCCCTCTCGGTTTCCCTCTCTCTCGCGCGCGCTGCATCTCTTCCTCTCTCGGTCCGTTTCATCTCCCTCTCTCGGCCCACTTCCTTTTCTTTCATTAAACAATATTTAATTGGGCCTAAGTGGGTTGGGCTCCTATTCCCACCCCCCTCAATTAATTCAACTACTCCCTAACTTAATAATACCACCACTCTCTTATTTACTAACTCTCACCTCCATATTTAATTAAAACACCTCATTCATTTAATTAAATATGCCTAACCACATAACTCCTAAATAATTAATTAAATAAATATTCAAATTATTTTCGGGGCGTTACAACTCTCCCCCACTTAAAATATTTTCGTCCTCGAAAATACTCACGAAGCAATACCCAATATTCTTCACACCTCTAACCGTACTCATCATAATCTATCGTACACTAAAGTAACAAACCACACGCTTTCTCTACACTCTTACCCTTAGCAGATATTCTAACCTGTAGGGTATCCAGATCCTACTCGACTACTCAAATACCATCTATTCCGATGCAGTAACACTATACCCTCAACTACGATTTGCGATTAGCTTACCCTCTTTAAATTTCCAATCTCTGGGGCTCGCTTCCGAACTCAACCTCCTAATCAACCTATCTCATTCATCTAATTGACCTACTCGTCGTCATTACTAATAATTCCACATCGAGTTCCATAACAACTGCACTCCCCGTGCGCCTAACAACAATCCTAAACCACGTTAACATCACACGGCATCTCGGCATCTGTACTTAGGCGTACACACACTACAGCAATTACCACTCCTTACTTCCTCAGTCACTCACCTTGGTTACACTACACTTGAGCACAACACTCCTAACCGCAACATTTCATCTCGGTAGATATACAGTATAACTTAACGTCTGCACTACAGCCACTACACCTCGACTCCCATGGACTTAAGTTTATATACATCACACTATACTTCTACAACTTCAATATTTCCGACACTTCTACTCTAACTTAGAGAAATACACTTAGACATTACTCATTTCGACAACTCTGTACTTCAACTTACCTACGTTTCGTCAAACACCAACTTCGACTTACACCTTACCTCAATATCTCCACAACTGTACCATACTAGATTTCGATATACTTAATTGCACATACCTACTACTAGATTTGACAACATATATACTTCTCGGCTGACATACTCTTCACTTAGATACTTACACCTATTTCAACAACTCGCTTCTTCTACCATGCTTACATTTCGACTCATCCATACTTAGTTAACACCACTCTAACATTTTCTCAATTTCATTTACCTTCTAATCCCACATTTCAATTACTACTTTGAACATGTATCAAAATTTCTAACGAAAATTCTATGAGAGTTTCCTCTGTAATATGGACATCCCAAAATAATTTTTACTGCTTTAACGAATCCGAACATCGATTTTAAAACCGTAACATATCATACATTTCAATAGTCAATCTAGGTGCAATAGATTTTCAAAGATGGTTCATAAACTTCACAATTCCTTTAACATAGCGAGCGTTATCGAATTAAACAACCAAATATTCTAACACATGTCAACACATAAACACACAAACACATTTTAAAATTCTCTAAACGTGAGTAAACCCACCTTTTTGTTTCAAAAGATTTTATCTCGTCAAACCATGAAATTATTGTAAGACCTCGTCATTTTCAAATAACATCAATCCATGACCTAATCGGTCCTAAAGCTAAAATCATGTCACATCTTGTAATAAAATTCTAAACAACTTGGAACAGAATTTAACACAAATCTTGAAATCACGTTCATTCCCAAAAATACGAATTTTCCAAGTCTGCTTTCTTTTGAAAATCATAGAATTCACAATTTTGTCCAAAAGGGAAAACTATACGCAACCCCAAATCTTTTTATAACACGAACAGGTTGCCACACAAACAACCACTTATTATTTTCAAAATTTAGTTTCCGACATAAACTCGGAAATTAGAAAGTCAATCATTTCATTTTGCCAAAAAGGAGACTATATGCGAATCCTAACCTTAATTGTTATAACCAAGCACCGCATTTCATTTAAGTACATAACTTCAAAATAATTTTAGCACAAATCAAAATTAAACTCATGTTTTCTTGCTTAGGGAACCTCACATCTAAATTGAGGAAACACACATTTTCAAAGTGGGGAAATATCACCCGTAAAATTTTTTTTTGTATCAACACATTTAAATTTATAAAGCATCATCATTTAATTTTCAAGACCAGTGAGAAAACCATCATCCTCTTTATTTACAAAAACAGTCCCGTTAGCACGCCCCCTTCATTTACGTAAATCGCAGAAAATTCAAAGCAAAACAAGGTCCAACGGCGGAAAAACTGAAGCTCTTTGGGGCGTGTGATGCACCAAAACAAAGAAGAAAAAAGAGGTGGAACAATGATATTTTTTAGCGCAAGACAACGGCTAAGTAGAATCAATACGACACCGAAAATAGCAAGAAAATAGAGGAATACAGCAGTATTTTTAGCGCAAGACAACAATTATTTTTTTTTTTTTTTCGCGCTAATCGTAGTGTTTTTATTTTATAAAACAAAGAACAAAGAAGCTTAAATGATGAAAACAATGATCTATTATTTCATAACCAAAGAAACAAACAATTTAAATGATGGAAGACAGCAGCCTATTATTTCAAAAACAGCAGCAATTTAAATGATGGAAAACAGCAGCCTATGATTTCAAAACAGCAATCAGCAATTTAAATGATGGGAAAACAGCAGCCTATGATCTCAAAACAGCAATCAGCAATTTAAATGATGGGAAAACAAAGTGACTTATGATCTCAAAAAAAAATAAAAACAAAGCAATTCGATTTTAAAACAACAACGTCACGATCCTTTTTTTCCAAAACAGCAATGTCTATATTCATGAAAAACAACACTGTTTGTTAACAGACAGCAACAAGAATTTTAATTGCAGAAAACAGCAACCTTTTATTCCAATTTCCATTAAAACACGCCATAGTCACGACTCAATTCGATCTCAAACTACTCAATTCACATGCTCTCATCACCATGCATATAAAATCGATCCTAATCCCCTTACAATCACCCAATTCAACTACAAACAATGCCTTCCTCAGCTCGGCATTCCTACTTTTCGTACTGAATTTTTTTAATCATCTAATCATCAAAGTTATACACTATCATTTAGATCCTATATAGGTACTCCCTCGACTACCATATTTCTAAACTTTTCCAAAAAGGCATGCTCTATTTTCTTTGCATGAACTTCCAATCCAAAGTGTCAATCTTTATTCTGACATCTTCCTATTATCAAACCCCAAATCAAACTCAAACACCCATAAGGCACCTATTTTTCTAAAAGTTAATAGTCAATCAGCTTGCACACACCACTCAATCAATCAAGTTGAAATTAGTATATATTCAAAATTTATAATAATTACGAGTTATTGTCACCTCCTTCATTGGGAATGAGTGATCGGGTGATCACCCCCTCCTACTCACGCATCCAATTTAATCAAGGTCACAAAACTACGTCTTTTCAAAATGTACACCTTTCACATTGAAGGACTTTTTAACGCAATCCAGTACGGCGCGTCGTCCACGATTCCTACTCCTTGGGCGTCGTTAAAATGCTCTTCCAATCACACATACCTCACTTAATACAATCCAACAATCCAAGCAATTACAATCAACAACGCAAACAACCAAACAAAATCTCTAACAAAGTCTCTGTTGAGATCAACAAGGGATCTCTCGAGACACTACGATCGACAAACTTGGCCTACAGACCGAACTTTTGCTCGATACCAACTTGTAACACCCCCTTACTCTCTTTAAATATTTAATTAAGAATCGAGTTTAAAAATTGTTTTTCTTTTAAAAGATACATCCTCGAGGAATGCTACGTTCACTCATACATATGACTTAAAATTAGTCAACATTACTCTTTCATTAATAAAATATATTGTGTGTTACATATCACGACTTAAATGGGGAGAACCTCAAAATACCTTTTAGTTTTACAACAATCCGTAACTAGTTCACTAGCACAATGGAATGAAAATAAGTTTAACTTATCCATTACATAATCAATACATACTCCAAAATAGTTTAATACATAAGTAAAATGACGATACTATACTCCCCATCCCTAGTCCGACTATACAGAGCTTGACACAATAACTCGAAGGCATAGGCACCTTCACTCGCATCACCGCACAACACCGCTTTGTCGCCACGAGAGCGAGCAACATAAAATGCTAGGGTGAGTCTCTTTGCATAAATAATAACGAATAATATAAGCATTATATGAGGAAGGAAATAGAACACACTTTACAACCATACTAACATACGTCACTAAAACAAACATCGAGAAGCCTCACTGCTCAAGTAACAAACACTCATCCTCAGTCATATAGCATTCAACTCCCACTCATCGGAGACATCAATCAAATGTATGAGTGTATGCATGAGTGCAATGCAACCCAAACTCGAGGTATAATGCATGTGGATCCATCTCTTTTAGGCCACTCAAGGCCGCCACGCAGCATATCATCTCTTTTAGGCCACTCAAGGCGCCACGCAGCATATCATCCCTTTAGGCCACTCAAGGCCGCCACACGAACATATCATCTCTTTTAGGCCACTCAAGGCCGCCACGCAGTATATCCGTCGGGCGATGCATATGATTCATGAGACTCTATGAACAATGCATCACTCACAATCAACCATCTCTTTTAGGCCACTCAAGGCCGCCACGCAGTATATCATCTCTTGTGTTATTCAACAACACTAAACTCACCGGCATTGCGCCGTCACCACAACATTGCCCATTTCTCTTAGACAACCTCAATAGCGAGTGCTAACGCCCATCTCATAGACACCTCTACTCTATAGGTAGTGAACAACTCGATCACTACAACTCGGTCCACTACGTGAACCTCTCGTCACCTAGGACTAAAACGTCACATAAGGACCAAATGGAAGCACACACTGTGAGACAACCTCTAGGCAACTCTCAATTATATTGGACCACTTACTCAAGGCACAAAGCCACATCTCAACCGGCAACCACGGCATGCCACTTGGACACCCTTTGCAGTAACACACACATCAATGCCTAAAGCATAAGGGCACACCACAATCGGCGCCACACCATACGCACACGCCTACACCACCTCACCACACGTCATTCACTTACACGCAGGCGCACACAACTGCCACCTTTGGCGCCAGCCCTGCGCCCAACACATATATCAAGTGCACCAAGGCACCCTGAGGACCCTGGCGCGCACTAAGGCACACGGACGACCCACATTTGGCCCCTTCACCGTGCCCACACCTCCACACACCCACACTCAGCGCACTAGCAGGCGCACGGGACAGCCACACTTGGCGCCCCACACATGCACACGCAACCCTCAGCTAGACCAATCGTGACCCTGGCGCCAATTTGCTAGGCAAATGGCGCCCCCTCTTTGCCAGCTCAACCAAACCGATGCCAAGGTGCTCTCTAGGCGCCATTTCCTTAGGGATTTGGCACCCCCTCCTTCTCTTGAACATACCTACTCAACCAACTCATCCAACTCATATTTTTAATCCAATACCAATTATCAAAACAATCCAAATACACCTAATTCACACACATACTCATACTTCATTTTTTCCCAACAAACATATCATCAAAGCAATCCACACATAACTCAATCAACACAAAATCAAGCAATCACATTCACCAATCAATCCAAATACACTTCAATCCACAATAATCACAAATCACTATTCATCATCTTCACCAAATAAATTCAATTACACATTCTAAAACCCATCTCATACAATTATTCATATTACAAATTATTATGAATGAAAAAGACCCCCTAACCTTTGCAATTGAAGAATATAAGCTCTCCTATCCTCCAAAAGCCCAAGAACACCAAACAATCACCAATTCCAACATTTGAGCTCAAAACCCCATTAATGGCAAAACCACAACAAATAGAAATTAGAGATTGATATTCACATCAATAGATAGAGGAGGAAAAATGGAAGAGAATGAGCTAAAAAGCCCCTTACCTAGTGCCAAGATGGAGAAGATCTCCACCTCTTCTTCCCTTCTCACCGTCGCCTCTCCCTCTCGGTTTCTTCTCTCTCACAGTTGCATCTCTTCCTCTCTCTCGGTCCGTTTCATCTCCTCTCTCTACCCACTTCCTTTTCTTTCATTAAACAATATTTAATTGGGCCTAAGTGGGTTGGGCTCCTATTCCCACCCCCTCAATTAATTCAACTACTCCCTAACTTAATAATACCACCACTCTCTTATTTACTAACTCTCACCTCCATATTTAATTAAAACACCTCATTCATTTAATTAAATATGCCTAACCACATAACTCCTAAATAATTAATTAAATAAATATTCAAATTATTTTCGGGGCGTTACAGGCATCAAGTTGATACTTGCTCCCAAGTCACACAAAGCTTTTCCAATGTAAAAATCTCCAATGGAGCATGGTATAGTGAAACTGCCAGGATCCTTGAGTTTTCTAGGAAGCTTATTCTGCATAATTAAACTACATTCCTCAGTTAAAGCAACAGTTTCAAACTCCCCTAGCCTTCTCCTTTTGGTGATAATGTCTTTTAGGAACTTGGCATAGTTCGGCATCTGTTGTAAAGCTTCAACCAACGGAAGGTTGATGTGTAACTGCTTTAACATCTCCATGAACTTGCTGAACTGCTTGTCTTCATGAGCCTTTTCAATCTTTGAGGGTATGGTGGAGGAGGATACTCGTGTACAAGCTTCAGTACGCCTTGATTCCCTGTTCAAAATTAGACGTCGTAACGTCCGCTTAGATGTCACAATGTCCGGAGTATCCTTCACACCACTTGTGCTTGCCTCTTTCCTTTCTTTTTCTCTTTCTCTGTACTTCTTTTTGCTTCTCCTGTACTTCTTCCTCCACATGCATAGTTGGTTCGTGATATTCAGCACCACTTCTTAAAGAAATTGCATTTACTGTCCATTTACCCCATTGTTACCATTAGGGGTTGATGATGATGGTGTTTCATGTTGTAGAAGGAAGAGATCCATTCTCGCTTTTGAGTGAGAGTCAAGCTATCTCTGTCCAATCTGATTTTCCGAGTTTTGATTGAAGACTCATGAGTTTGAAGGGTTGTCTTGCAATCACTTATGAAGTTCTTCATCATGGCTTCCAAACCGCTATTGTTGTTATTCTCGCACATACCGCCTCTGTTGTTGTTGAGGAGGAAACCACGGAGGTATTGCAGGAGCGATGTTGTTGGTATTCAAAGGTATCATTGTTGTTTCTCCAACCGAAATTTGGATGATTTCTCCAGTTTGAATTGTAGGAGTTGGAATAGGACCATTTCCTTTGTTCTGAGATACAAAGTTTACAGACTGAGGGTTGTAGGGACACTCCTCATACATATTCCCTTCTTCACAATAAACACACACTACTCCACCAGAGTGGGTAGGTTCAATCTAACCGCAAATGATCGCTTCTCGTGACGTGGCCACGTTTGAAGTACTCAAAGTTTTGATCATGTTGGTCAAGGTAGCCACTTGAGCGAGAAAAGCGATCCACTTCACTTATTTCATGGACACCGCCTTCTTCCGTGAGTAAATCTATCGATGGTCAATGAGAGTTATGGGTGGCTATGTCATCAATGAGCTTGCATGCCTCGAGAAAAGGACATGTTTAGAATGACACCACCGATGAAGCATCAAGTATCAACCTAGTGGGTTGATCTAGACCATTGTAGAAAGTCTCCATTTGGATCACCACGGAATGCCATGGTGTGGGCACATTCTCATAATTCTTTCCACCTTTCCCAAGCTTCAAATAGTGATTCCCCTTCCCTTTGTTTGAAGGAAGTGATATCATTTCTCGACTTAGCATTCTTGTTGGGAGGGAAATACTTTGCAAGGAACTTTTACGCTAGCTCATCCCAAGTATGAATTGAATTTGGCTCCAAAGAGTTCAACCAATTTTTAGCCTTATCCTTGAGTGAGTATGGGAAGAGCTTCAATCTAAAAGCATCCTCTGAGACTCGTGGATGATAAAGTTCTTTGCACACATCCGTAAATTGCCTTAGGTGAGAATATGGATCTTCTTGAGGGAAACCTCCAAATTGGCTTGCGCTTTGCGGCATTTGGAACATCATTGGTTTGAACTCAAAATGACCAAAGATGATGAAGGGTTGGTCTTGCAATGCCTGCTTGTAAATGGGCGAGGATTGAGCACGGCATAATCACGCATAGGCCCGTCCCTCGCTATTGACCATATCTTGTGGTCCCGCATTGATGAGTTCTTGCCTTTGGTAGTGTTCATCATCAACAACTATTGTCTCTCAGTATGAGTTTGTGGTCCACGACCTTGTCCTCTAACTCCTCTTGGTGTATGTCCACCTCTAGAACCGGTGTTATGTTCGGACATGGTTGGGTGTTGTTCTTGTTGTTGTTGTCTCCTTCTTAACCTTTGTTGTCTCCTTAGTTGTCCGAAAGTTCTTTCAGTTCGGATCAAACTCAGTTCGATTCACTCCTTGGTTGATTGAACTAGAGCTTGAGTTGGAACTAAGCATACGTTTATAACGTCTACTGTTCAAACACGAAACAACAAACAACACAAGAAAAATTCTTTTCAACTTGTGTTCTAATGCTTTGAACAATAAAAACTTATAACAATCCCGAAACTATGGCGCCAAAAACTTGTTGCGTTAGTGTATTAGTGTGGTTTTTTCGCAATTATAGTGCAAGTATACACATCGCATAAGTAATAGAGTGGTTTTAAGTAAGAGATCGTTCCCACGAGGATTGGTACACTTTTCAAAGTTCAAGTTTCAAAACACAAGAGAATCAAGTAACAAATCGGCAATAAGAGTAGGTTTTAAAGCTAAAGATGTAATAAAAACAAGTAAACAAATGTTGGTTGTGAATATGGATGAGAAGTGAGTTGAGTTGTTGCATGCGTAATAAATTCTCTCTAGTCGACGTTATAACGCTTACACGTTATAACGCATAATTGCTATTTCGTATAGGCGACGCCACGCTTGAACGTCATTGCAAAAGAGCTATGCTTTTCAAAGACAAAACGCCGAGTTTCAAGTATAAGAGGTCCTATGTCTAGGTTCTAAATAGGCCCACTCCTGTATTTTAAGCACCCACAACTATGTTCTATGAACTATTATCCGTTCTATGTCTAGACTTAGATAAAAATGCCTAAATGTCTTTAGTGCACCTTTTCGCTCATATAAATCTTTGATTTCTTTTCATAGACCATGTGTGTACCTATGAATCTACCTATTTTAAGAGGCCAACCAAAACAAGTTTGGAAATATTTTCACACAAAGATTTAAAACATGCTACGCCAATACTTTATAACATTAACTAGAAATTCATTATAAGCAAAACAACAACTCAACTACAAAGTGTTTAGCTCATGCTTTGAGCATCTTTACGTAATGATAATGATTTAGAACCCAAATACCATACATTACGTAAAAAGAAACTAAGTGCAAAAGATACACCTAAGTAGCTCTTCAAATGCACGCTGTAGAGACGCGTTAACGCCCCGGAGCCTCACAAAGAGTTGAGTGTGCGTAAAATAAAACAAAGTTCGGAAAAGTAAAAACAAAGCGTAAGTCCGCTCCCGCATCTTCTTTAATGCCTTCTCCGAAGTGGATGAAGGTAGATGATGAACCGGGTGAGTGGATGAAGGTGTATTCGTGTATGAGTGGTGTGGAAGGATGCCTTGAGAGAGAGTCGAGCCTTCATTAAATAGCCTCCTTGCTCACGTGTGGTCGATGTCACTTGCCCACCTACCAGTGTCTGCTTTCTTCTCTTACTCGACATCGCTGCTCGATTACTACAAGAGTTTCTCACGTCGGCCATGGGAATATAAAGATCTTCCGACTTTATATCTTTGACTATCATTGCTTAGTGCGCCAAAATTGAGATCTTTCACCCTTGCTCTGCTGCTGCTTCTTGAGAGAGCGTGGTGAGGGCGTGGTAACGTTCAAAGACTAAATTTCCCGCACAAGCACAAAAAGCATCAAAACGCTCTCGCGGCACCTCTTGGTGCCAAAATGCACAGATTTATTCAATTAACCTTTCACCCACTCGAATTACGAAACTAACATAAAATTACTTAAATAAACCTTGTATTGCTAGAGAACTTGCATGATTTATTCTTGAGTGATTATAAATAACTCATATAAATATGAGTTATCGCTAACAACTCAAAAACCTACACAACAGACCACTACACTACTCGGCCCCCGCAGTGTTACACTACCAGAGCAAAATGACGCTAAAAGACACCGAGTGAGGACACTCTACTGCTGGGGATACCCGCAAGTTGCCAACATGAGAAGCAACATAAAAGCGCAAGAGGGTGAGTCTCTAAACACATATAATAAGGTTTATGACAAGCATTATGCTAAGCAAAACACATATAAACACCTCCTAAGACAAACACACAAATAACACAATTATTTAGTGCATGAGTTATATGCATGATGCGGACTCCAAAACACCAAGGGCATATGCATGATGGATCCATTAAGACCAAGTCTTCACTTACACCTTAGGACCAAAGTCCTCTGCTTTCACCATAGGACCAAGTCCTCTACTTTCACCATTATGCTTATGATTTATGCGACACCATGAACAATGCATAACACACAAAGATATACATTATTCGATTAAATCATAACACAATTCCAAAGAACTCACCAATTAGGCCATGACCTTTTCGTTCATAAATAGGACCTAAGTCCTCTGCATTCACCCTTTTCATTTATTTTAATGCCCATCGTGGACTTCATCATTTATTACTCCTCTACTTGTAGCCATAAGGCCAACAACACACATACGCCATTTTCTCGTGCTAAGGTCGACGTCTCTACATCGCCAACAATTTCTAAGGTCGCGCCTCACCACCACCAAACACCTCGGCACCAAGTAGTGGACCAAAAAGTCACCACGAGGACTACCATGTCACTTAGGACTAAAACGTCAATTAGGGACCAAAATGACTACACCATTTAACCACTCACGTGCTCGGCACTCAAAACGACGCTCACGATTGCGCCCAAGAACACACGCGCACCATACTAGCGTTAAACGGAACCTCGGCACACTCTCGCACATCTCGGCGCGCTAAGCACCTCGGCGCGTTTGGCACCTCGAGACGCTGGCACCTCGGCACGCCTACACTCTACTCCACTCATAGTCACTTCACTTCGCACGAAACGTACTTCACTTCCTCTATAATACCACCTGGTTACTCTACGCTTGAACACACCGTGTAACAGCCCAGGTCCACCGCAGCGGCCACCCCAGCGCTATTACCTCAAGATCTTTTCTACCCCCCTTGTAGAATTTTTGCCTTCCGTGGGATTCGAACCTTGTACATGGGACTATAGTTATTCTGTTGGATTCATGAGTATTTTCCGCTGCATTATGTGAAACTATAGTTCCACGAGTTGATTTGCTGGTGTTACATATTTTGATTATGTTTATGAGATGTGTTAACTATTGAATGCTTTAAGAGAGATGGGTGACGCTCCATTTTATTGAGGACTGATTTATGTTATACTATTAGTGTGCTGAATGACTATGGCTAAATTGTGGTTCGCCACTAAGGTCAGAATTTCTTTCGCCGTGTATTTACAAGGGCATCATCGAGAGCCTTGCAAAGGAGGTCAAGGCTCATGCAAGTAGTAGTATCGATTACTGAGTAATCCCATAGTCAATCGGGTTCACTATTTTATAACGCACTAAACCAAAAGATGACCAGAAATGATTTTTTTATACTCTGATTTTTGATTTAAATTACCGGGTAGAAATGGGGTGTTACACACCGCACTTACACGCAACATCTCACCTCGGCAAGTACACCTAGGTATGATATACTCTACATCTCGGCCATAACACCCTAAGTTACTACACGCTATAATGTTATCAACGGCACTTCAAGCCTACGCCTAAGTACTTTATCTCGGCCTAAGCATCTCGGCCTACTTACCCTACACCTCGGCAAGTACAAACCGATACCTATACCTAGTCTCAGGTACTCATACACTTAGTCACTTGTGCTCTAACACTCACCTCGGCTCCTATGACATCGTTACTTACGTTCTTGACACTTACGATCATTCACTTAAGTTCCAACTTACGTATGGAAAGTAACCTCACCTCGGCAATCCTGAACCGACTACTCCATTTAACTCAAACGCACGCTCGTCACTTTATGATGTACGTTTTCAGCTACTCCTCTGTTATCCTAAGCCTATTCTTTAAGAACCTCTCCAAGATTATGTTGCTCACTCTCACTCACTCTAGCTCACTGGGACTGAGAGTTTCCTCAGCTCCCATTTCACTCCTTGATCCCTCGTATGATCAACTCTCCCATCCACTCCATACAACTCCACTGAAGTGAGCCAAAACACAACATCAAAAACATCAAAAACACGCCAAGCATGCAAAACAAATTTCAAAAACATAACTACAATCTACTCACACATAACAACTCATCATACTACAAAATTATACGTGAGAAGAGAGCCCCCTAACCTTGATCAGCTAAGCAAAAGACCCTCTCTTCACCGATGCTCCCTGATTCTCCTCGCAGCAACAATTCTCCCTTGAGCTTGAGCTTCTTCCACGCCAAATGCTCTTCCTTCTCTCTAGAAAGTGATCTCACCTACCAACTTCTCTCTCTTACTTTCCCTTTGACTTTTTTCTCAAAACACTTTGCATGCATGCTCCCTTTCCTTCGACACACTCCTTTATTGCATTAGTTTGGGCTTCAAATGGCTCATGTGCCTCTCATGGCTCATGGGCCTCTACGCCCACCTTCCACATTCACCTAAACATCTCCTAAATGAAATAAACTTCTAATTAATACTTGACTTAACTAAAATGTTGTAAACCTTAAATAACTCAATCAAATAATTAATTGAACTATTTTGGGGTGTTACAACTCTCCCCACTTAGAATATTTCGTCCTCGAAATCTTACACCAAGCAAATAACTCGGGATAGGCTTCCCGCATCTTGCTCTCCACTCCCAAGTAGCATTCTCACCAAAGACTCCAAACCAAACCACCTTCACTAGCTTGATCTCTTTTCCTCTTAAAGTCTTCACTTCTCGGCCTTCAATCCTCGATCGAGACTGTCTCCACAATCAAGTTCTCCTTACTTGCACGTCGTCCATCCGAATTACATGGGGCGGTCCGAAATATATTTCCTCACCGAGACACATGGAACACATTATGCAAATTTGACAGTTAGGTGGCAAAGCAACTCTGGTAAGCCACCTTCCCAACTCTCTCTAGGATCCGGTATGGACCAATAAAACGAGGGGACAACTTCTTAGACTTCAATGCTCTCACCGACTCCACCACTGGATTGACTCTCGAAAACACATGCTCACCGACTTGAAACTCCAAATCCTTCCTCCTCTTGTCATGGTAACTCTTCCGCCTACTCGCGAGGCTTTCATCTTCTCTTGAATTAGCTTCACCTTCTCGGTGGTCTCTCGAACGATCTCGGTCCGAGCACCACATTCTCACCGCACTCATACCAAAGACAACGAGTCCTACACCTCCGCCCATACAACGCCTCAAAGGGTGCCATCCCAATGCTAGAGTGGATGACTATTATTGTAAGTGAACTCGATTAAATGAAGATACGAAATCCCACGCACCACCATGCTCGAGCACACGGGCCCTTAACAAATCTTCTAAGGACTGGATGGTCCTCTCTGACCGACCATCACCTGTGGATGATATCCGAGCTCAAACGCAACTTGGACCCCAACGCTTCTTGCTAACTCTTCCAAAATGCCGATGTAAACCTAGGATCCCTATCTCAAACAATGCTTGAAGGGACTCCATTAAGCTTCACAATTTCTTTGATGTAAATTTCTCGCTAGCCTCGACGATCGGATACGTGATGTTAATAGGAACGGCGTGCCGACTTAGTTAGCCTATCAACAACTACCCAAATGGCATCATACCTCTTCACAGTACTCGGCAGACTAGTTACGAAATCCATAGCAATACTGTCCCATTTCCACTCCGGAATCTGTAATGGTTGCATCAACCCTGCCGGCTTCTGGTGCTCTACCTTGACTTCGACAAATCGCATAAGCATAAACGAAATGAGCTACATCCCTTTTCATACCTTGCCACCAAAATAACCTCTTCAAATCTTGATACATCTTTGTAGCTCCCGGGTGAATACTCAATTTACTCCTATGACATTCTTCCGCACTGCCTTCTTCATTTCCTCTTCATTAGGAACACAAATCCGACCTCTCTGCACTCTCAACAAACCTGCGAATCCAACTCAAAATCTTTATTTTCACTTCGGCCAATTCCCACCGCTATGTCAACAAGCTTGACATCCAAATTTTCCGAGCCTCCTTAATGCTAACCAAGAACTCATTAGTAATCTTCAAGATTCCCAACTTAACACTCGAGAAGTTACTTCACGTACCTGCTTAAATCTCTCGAATTGCTCAATTAATTCCAGCTCCTTAACCATCATGGCCGACACATGCAAGGACTTCCTACTCAAAGCATCACCTACTACATTAGCTTTTCCTGGGTGATAGTTCAGACCGAAGTCATAGTCCTTCAACAGCTCCAACCACCTCCTCTGCCTCATGTTCAACTCCTTCTGGTCAAACAAATACTGTAGACCCTTATGATCACTGAACACTTCAAACCGAGAACCATAAAGATAATGCCTCCATATCTTCAACGCAAACACCACTTCAAGCAAGAAGCTCCAAATCATGCGTAGGGTAGTTCTTCTCGTGAATTCTCAATTGCCTTGAAGCGTAAGCAACTACCTTACCGTCTTGCATCAGTACGCAGCCCAAACCCAACTTAGACGCATCACAATATACTACAAAAGACTCATTTGGATTCGGCAACGTCAAGATTGGAGACGTCGTCAATCTCTTCTTCAGCTCTTGGAAACTTTCTACACAATTATCATCCCACACGAATGCCTTACCCTTGCAAGTCAACCCGAGTCAACGGTAGCGCCAACTTGGAGAAACCTTCAATGAATCTCCCAGTAGTAACCGCCAAACCTGAAAACTTCTTATCTCGTTGATCGACTTGGCGCCTCCCATTGCAATACAAACCCCAATCTTCAAGGATCTACTCGCAATACCACCACCTGTAATTACATGACCAAGGAAATTTACTTATCCCAACCAAAACTCACACTTTGATAGCTTCGCATACAAATTTCCTCCTATCCTTTAAGACCTCCAAAGACTAGCCTCAAGTGCTCTAATGCTCCTCCTCGCACTTAGAGTAAACCAAAATGTCGCCAATGAACACTACCACAAACCGATCCAAATATTCATGAAAGATACGATTCATATACTCCATGAATACTCCAGAGCATTAGTAACACCAAATGGCATCACCGAATACTCATAGTGTCCATACCGAGTTCTAAACGCTGTCTTAGGAACATCTTCATCCTTTACTTTGATTTGATGGTAACCCGACCTCAAGTCAATCTTAGAAAACACTTGCGCTCCCACCAATTGGTCCATCAAATCGCCTATTCTTGGAAGTGGATACTTATTCTTAATTGTTACTTTATTCAGCTTGACGGTAGTCAACGCAGAGTCTCATACTCCCATCCTTCTTTTCACTAGCAACACCGAGCCCCCAAGGTGACACACTCGCCTAATAAACTTCTTCTCTAGCAATTCTTCAAGCTGCTTCTTCAACTCGGCTAACTCAGATGCAGACATCCTATAAGGTGCCATAGACACCGGCCTAGTACCAGGTACTAACTCAATGGTAAACTCGACTTCTCTCTCAGGTGGCACATCAGGAATTTCATCCGAAATACCTGCAGGAACTCTCGCACCACCGGTACTTCATCAATTTTAGCTCGGCTCTCTGCAGACATTGTCACACTCAACGCAAACAACGCAGCCCCTTCCTTCATTACCTTGCGCAGCTGCTCGGCAGACATCAGAACAGATTCTTCCACCTCGGAAGAAGGGAAACTCACAGTCCTCTCAAAGCAATTGATATGGACATGGTTATCCACTAACCAATCCATACCGAGGATGACATCCATCCCCTCCAATGGTAGGCAAATCAAATTAACAAGGAAGTCTCTGCCAAAGACTGACAGAGGGCACTTCGCACACACCAGAGAGGTAGTCACCGAACCCTTGGCTGGAGTATCGATAACCATCTCCCTCATCATAGAAGACAAGACTAAATCCAATTTCTTAACACACAAAGCAGAAATGAAAGAATGCGTGGCACCGGTATCCATTATTGCAATCAAAGGAATGCCATTTATAAAACACGTACCTTTTATCTCATTCACCACCTCGGATCCAGCAAGAGCGAAAACCTTTCCAACATTCTTCTCCTTCTTCGGCTTGGGACACCTCGAACTAATATGCCCTGCCTCCCCACGGCTGTAGCAAAACCATGTCTTTCTTCTCACACATGCTGAGCCTTGTGGCCTTCCTTGCCACACTTAAAACACTTAATGACCCAGGCACTCAAAACTTTTGTGACCAGTGATTTCCACATTTGAAACACACTATACTCGGAGAGCGCCTCCCCACTCGGCGCCTTGCCCAACCAAACTTTCCACTTTCCTTTACCCTTTCCACGGAACCCTCGTAAGGCTTAGCACGATATTGAGAATTCTCGCTTCTCCTTCCGCTTTATAGGTGGTAGTCGCGCCACCTTGTCTTCCTCGAAGATTCTGCAGCTATTCACCACCGAGCAAACACCCTTATCTGTTGATACCCAATTGCCCGCTTGATGTCGGGCCTTAAACCATTCTCAAACTTAATACACTTGGAGAACTCAAAGAAGAGCTCCAGCAGTAATGGGGGTAGAACTTCACCAACTCGGTAAACTTTGCCGCATACTCGGCCACTGACTTACTCCCCTGCTTCAGCTCTAAAAATTCCATTTCTTTCCCTTAACATCTTCAGGATAATACTTCATCAGGAACTCCCTCTTGAAAATATCCCAGATGATTTCTCCTTCAGCAGTCTCCAACCTTTGAAGAGATTCAAGCCACCAGTCATCTGCCTCCTCGGCGAGCATGTGAGTACCAAACCTCACCTTTTGAGAAGTCGAACACTCCATCACTCGAAAGATCGTTTCTATTTCCTTTAACCAGGCCATAGCTCCATCGGGATCATACCTCCCTTTGAAAGTAGGAGGATTCTCCCTCTGAAACATAGCCAACCTTCGCGCTCCAGCATCCTCGGTACCGCTCACGAGGTCGATTCCCATAGCGCCGCCATCGCTTCCAATGCAAAGAAGCCTATGGCAAACGTCATTCCTCCCAAATTTCTTCCACCATTACACTAAACATATAAACAAAATCTACTTAGATCGAGCCATAAGACTCGAAATTTTGGGAACTCAAGACTCAATACTTGGTCGGACAAGACCGGACTTTTGCTCTGATACCACTATTGTAACACCCCCTTACTTTTATTACTACTTAGCAGATTAAATCAGAGTTTTCAAAAAAACACTCAAGGAGTGCTACATTTTTCTACATGAATTTAACCAAGCAAAACAATAAACAATTGCGCAGCTAAAACAGTCGTAGTGTGATGCACATACAGCACCTCGGCCAGAAAAGGAACCGAGCTCACAGTAACAGGTTATTAGTTACAACACAGTCAAAATAATACATGTTTCCAAAAAGACATAGGTTAACAGACCACTACACTACTCGGCCCCCAGTGTTACACTACCAGAGCAAAATGACGCCAAAAGACACTGAGTGAGGACACCTCTACTCGGGGATACCGCAAGTTGCCAACATGAGAAGCAACATAAAAGCAAAGAGGGGTGAGTCTCTAAACACATATAATAAGGTTTATGACAAGCATTATGCTAAGCAAAACACATATAAACACCTCGGCACAACACACAAATAACACAATTATTTAGTGCATGAGTTATATGCATGATGCGCACTCCAAAACACCAAGGGCATATGCATGATGGATCCATTAAGACCAAGTCTTCGCTTACACCTTAGGACCGGTCCTCTGCTTTCACCATAGGACCGAAGTCCTCTGCTTTCACCATTATGCTTATGATTTATGCGACACCATGAACAATGCATAACACACAAAGATATACATTATTCAATTAAATCATAACACAATTCCAAAGAACTCACCAATTAGACCGCAGCCTTTCTGCTTTCATAAATAGGACCTAAGTCCTCTCACCACCTCTAGGACCAAGTCCTCTGCATTCACCCTTTTCATTTATTTTAATGCCCATCGTGGACTTCATCATTTATTACTCCTCTACTCGTAGCCATAAGGCCAACAACACACATACGTCATTTTCTACGTGCTAAGGCGGCGTCGACGCATCTACATCGGGCTGCAAGGCGTAAGCGCCTCCACTTCAACAAACACCTCGGCACCAAGTAGTGGACCAAAAAGTCACCACGAGGACTACCATGTCACTTAGGACTAAAACGTCAATTAGGGACCAAAATGACTACACCATTTAACCACTCACGTACTCGGCACTCAAAACGACGCTCACAGTTGCGTCCAGCAACACCCTGCGCCATACTAGCGTTAAACGGGAACCTCGGCACACTCTCAGTACATCTCGGCACGCTAAGCACCTCGGCGCATTTGGCACCTCGGCACGCCTACACTCTACTCCACTCATAGTCACTTCACTTCGCACGAAACGTACTTCACTTCCTCTATAATACCATTTGGTTACTCTACGCTTGAACACACCGCACTTAAACGCAACATCTCACCTCGGCAAGTACACCTAGGTATGATATACTCTACATCTCGGCCATAACACCTCTAAGTTACTACACGCCATACGTTATCAACGGACTTCAAATGAGCCTACGCCTAAGTACTTTATCTAGGCCTAAGCATCTCGGCCTACTTACCCTACACCTCGGCAAGTACAAACCGATACCTATACCTAGTCTCGGTACTCATACACTTAGTCACTTGTGCTCTATCACTCACCTCGGCTCTATGACATCGTTATTTACGTTCTTGACACTTACGATCATTCACTTAAGTTTCAACTTACGTGGGAAAGTAACCTCACCTCGGCAATCCTAAACCGACTACTCCATTTAACTCAAACGCACGCCGTCACTTTATGATGTACGTTTTTATTTACTCCTCTCGTTATCCTAAGCCTATTCTTTAAGAACCTCTCAAAGATTATGTTGCTCACTCACTCACTCTAGCTCACCGACCGAGAGTTTCCTCACCCCCATTTCACTCCTTGATCCTCGTATGATCAACTCTCCCATCCACTCCATACAACTCCACTGAAGTGAGCCAAAACACAACATCAAAAACATCAAAAACACACCAAGCATGCAAAACAGCTCAGAAAACATAACTACAATCTACTCACACATAACAACTCATCATACTACAAAATTATACGTGAGAAGAGAGCCCTTCTCCCTTGAGCTTGAGCTTCTTCCACGGCAAATGCTCTTCCTTCTCTCTAGAAAGTGATCTCACCTACCAACTTCTCTCTCTTACTTTCCCTTTGACTTTTTTCTCAAAACACTTTGCATGCATGCTCCCTTTCCTTCGACACACTCCTTTATTGCATTAGTTTGGGCTTCAAATGGCTCATGGGCCTCTCATGGCTCATGGGCCTCTACGCCCACCTTCCACATTCACCTAAACATCTCCTAAATGAAATAAACTTCTAATTAATACTTGACTTAACTAAAATGTTGTAAACCTTAAATAACTCAATCAAATAATTAATTGAACTATTTTGGGGTGTTACAACCTCAAAGATCGTGAGGGCCGGATATTACTGGCCAACGATGAAGAAGGACGCAGTTGATTATGTTCGACGGTGTGACAAGTGCCAAAAACATGCAAACATTCCCAAAGCTCCTCCAACTAATCTGCAATCAGTTTCTTCGGTGTGGCCATTCGCTGTTTGGGGAGTTGATATCCTTGGTCCATTTCCACCAGCGCCAGGTCAAGTAAAATTTCTACTGGTAGCCGTGGATTATTTCACAAAATGGATCGAGGCAGAGCGGATGGCAACTATAACCGCGCAAAGAGTAAAGAGGTTCTACTGGAAAATGATCATATGCCGGTTTGGGATTCCGACAACCATTGTAACAGACAACGGGACACAATTTGCTTCTAATCAGTGGCCGAGCTCTGCAATACTTGGAACATCTACCAAGCATTCACTTCGGTAGAACACCCCCAAACAAATGGGCAGGCTGAGGCAGCGAATAAAGTGGTTTTGGCTGGTTTGAAGAAAAGACTAGACGATGCTAAAGGGAATTGGGCCGAAGAACTGCCTCTCGTACTGTGGTCTTTGTTGCGCCCGAAAAAGTCCTTGAGGGGATCTTTCCTCGTTTACAACTTTTTAAAACAATGAAGTCGCCACCAATATTTTTTTATAAGGAAAAAACCTTTTTGGAAAGCGAATGGCCTTTTAGAAACCGGAAAATTTGGGTTCTGGGGTCGATTAGGCATGGGGAAGGTATTAGCACCCCACACCTCCTTTCTACCGAAAGGGAACCTCTAATTAAACGTGTGGTTTTAAGTGTTGATTTGGAAGATATTTAAATTTGCCTCTTTATAGAAAAGGGAATGAGAAGACTTAATGAAAATCTTTATTTTTGGCGCTTGACGAGAGTTAGCCTCTCGCTCCTACGTATCTCCCGGTGCGATGGAGAATTCAAAGCTACGTAGTTCTTGTTTGTCCTGAAAAGGGTTTTTGTTTTTTAATCTTTTTTAGAGTTTTTCGCAAAAAGGGTTGAGCGTTCGCGGTGACCAAACAACAATGGTTTAGAGTGGCCGCACTACTAACTCTTTTTTGAAAATGGGATCATCACTAACAATCAAACGGCAACAGCGCGAGTGACTATTGATGAAAATCGGTTTTTATTTTGATTATTGAAAAGGTTTTCGCAATTGAAGGGGAGCATTTGTGAAGACCAAACAACAACGGTTTAGAGTGGCCGCACTACTAGCTCCCACGGGAATGAAATCATCACCCACAATCAAACGGCAGCGGCGCGAGTGATCATCAATGACAATTAGTTTTGATTTTGATGTTTTTAAGATTCGTTTTTGAAAAGTGTTTCGTTGGCTTGATTTGGGGAGAATGTTTTGATAACTTGGAAAAGAGTTCACAATTGGATTGAGCGTTCGTGATGACCAAACAACAACGGTTTAGAGTGGTCATACTACTAACTCTTTTGAAAAGGGAATTATCGTTAACAACCAAACGGCAACGGCGCGAGTGATCATTAATGATAATTGGTTTGTAAGCATCAATATTATAATAAAAAAAAATTGTGTTATTAAGGAGAGGGAGTGAGATAGTAAAACAGAAGTGTAACTAGTAGAAATATAGATTCAGATCCAAAACGAAATCAGCCCAAACTGAAAAAGCAGTGGGCTTTTAAACTAGAAAGAGAGAGGGGCGCATAAACAAAATAGAAGGTGTAAATAATGGTCTGGTGTAATAATCATTCTGAATCTTAAAAAAGAAGAATAAATAAAAGAATAAAATAAAATTGAAATGAAAATATAAAAGACACATCTAAAACTAGAAACCCTAATTTATCCCCCCCTTTTACTCTTGTTGTCGTTTGCCCATTTTAACAAAATAGAGAAAGAGAGCGACTTGTGAGAGAGAAGTCGAGAACGAGAGAAAGAAAAAAAGAGAAGGAAGAAGAGAAAGAGAAAGAGGAGGCCTGCTTCATTTTCTTATTCTCCTCTGCTTTTTTTACGGTTTGCTCATTTTTAAGGTTGCGAGTTTGTGGTGGTCGCTCTGAGCTACTGTGGTTCGTGGTGGTGGTTTATGGTTGTTGTTGTCGTAAATGGTTTAGGTAGGGGATGGATGAGATTTGAAGATGAAGTTGGAATGTTAGGCTTACTATGAAGTTTAATGGTTTTGGTTGAAGAACAGTGTTGAAATTTGCAGGTTTGTTGTTATAAGTTTTTGTGGCTTCCCAGCTTCTTCTCTTCTCTCTGATTCATTTCTTTCCTCTCCTTTTTTCTACATTTTTTCTAAATTTTGTTCCCTCTTTAAAACTGAGAACTGAATTTGAAGAATTTTTTTTACCCTTCATCTCCTTCTCATTTCTCTTTTTAATCAGATGCATAAGAAGTAGTTATTTCACTAGTTATTATTTTGCTAAAAGCTAATAGATGCATAACATTATAACAACATCACTACAAATTATATAAAAGGTAGCAAACTAAACTTAAAACAGATGCATTTTTTAATCTAAAAAAAAAGGTGAGTGTAGAAGATAACCTCTGCTTCTATCTTCTTTTTGAACTGCTTCTTCTATGTTGCAAAATGATTTTTTAGTATTATCTCAGCTGTGTGTGTTATATGTCTGTTCCCCCCCCCCCCTTTATCACAATCATCCTTCTTCCTTTATAGAGGATTCAGTTTTGTTACTGTTGTTATTTGCAAGCTGTAATCTCTTGAAATGTCCTTCTTAACCTCTAAATCTATGATGCTCAGTTTTCTTCTTTTCATCACTTTGTATCTGGATTCTGCTTATTTCACTAGTGCAGAAAAGACTTTTAGTATCGGTTATTTTGCACTTTTAGTATCGGTTATCTGTCGATACTAATTCGACCGATACTAAATGTCTGACAATTAGTATCGGTTAAATAACCGATACTAAATGTGACTTTTAGCATCGGATTTTCAAAAAACCGATACTAAATGACGTTTTTTTGGTGTTTTTTATGTCTTGAAAACATACTATTAGTATCGGTTATTTAAATAACCGATACTAAATGTCACTTTTAGTATCGGTTATTTAAAAACCGATACTAAATGTCATTTTTAGACAAAGAACACAATGTTGAAATGACATTTAGTATCGGTTATTTAAATAACCGATACTAAATGTCACACTTTAGTATCGGTTATTTAAAAACCGATACTAAATGTCATTTTTAGACAAAGAAAACACAATGTTGAAATGACATTTAGTATCGGTTATTTAAAATAACCGATACTAAATGTAACTTTTAGTATCGGTTATTTTAAAACCGATACTAAATGTCATTTTTAGACAAAGAATGTTGAAATGACATTTAGTATCGGTTTTTTTAAATAACCGATACTAAATGTCACTTTTAGTATCGGTTATTTAAAAAACCGATACTAAATGTCATTTTTTGACAAAGAACACAATGTTGAAATGACATTTAGTATCGGTTATTTAAATTAACCGATACTAAATGTCCGATTTGGATGCGAGACTGCTTCATTCATCAATAAAAATAGTTTACGTGTGTGTTTATTTATCTTGTGAAACCAGCGCTCCTACACATTATCTTGTGAAACCAGCACTCCTACACATTATTATCTCATAAAGCATCCAATTACTTCCTTTCCTTTGTTTCTGCTTTTATATTTGTAATTTTTCACAATAACTAAAAAAACATATAATAAAAGTAATGCAGATTTTGAGAATTTACTAAAAGGCATCAAAGAAAAAGCCCTTCATCAAGGGAAAATATTACATAACCCAGTTCAAATCACTAGCTTTGCATACCATGCAATAATAAGCTTAATTGCCTTTATAATACAACAGAAACAACTAAAGATACCATAAAGATACATGTAAAACAAGAAGCAAATCTGTTTCCACACCTTCTGTTATCACAAAACATAACCATACTTAAAAACTACTACTAGTACTAATTCACTCCTCTGAATAATAGGAGCAAAAAAATTCACTTTTGTCCCTTTTTCTTCCATAAATCACCAAACATTCTAATCCTGTAAGAACCTTTCTTTTACCATCATCCAACTCATCAACTATACCAGAGACCCTACATATCCATTATTATACCTTCCAACAACAGTGTCTCAAACTGTTTATCCATTGAACCACACCTTTCGTGAATCCTTCCATTCATATTATTATTATTATTATTATTATTATTATTATTATTATTATCATATTCACTGATAATCTGCTAGCTCTTTCACAGATCTCACGCTTTTCTCCATTGTTCTGCTTTGTACCCTTAGTTTCTTCATTTCGATTCTCGACCCTTCTTTTTTCTTTTTCCACATTTTTCAACTTCTCATTCAACTTTTCTTCATTCCCTTTACTAGCTTCCAACTCTTCACTCATTTTCCATATCTCTCGCATCCAAATCGATTCAGGTTGGAGGTAGGAGGGGACTCCATTAGCTTCAGGTCTCATTTTCCATATCCGCTTCTAGTGCATCAAGTTCTGCTTTTAACAAAAACAAAAGAGTGCTCATTCACTAAGAGTGCTCATTCACTAACCTATAAGTAAGTTCAAAATTAACCCAATCAGTGTTATACCAAGTGAAACATGTGGACAAGTAATAAAATTGGTCAAGCTATTATTCAAGCAATTCAATTAATATTGAAGAATAATGCTTGCAAAGAAAGAAGCAATTGTAGCAACTAGTTTAGCATGTGTTTTAGCATCCTGCTTTTGGTGAATGTACTTGGCTCATTCCTTACGTGGCGAGTTGAGTTAATGAGTCGATGCTTAGTCATCATTTTTGTTTGTTAATTAGTTGTCCTAGTCGGTATAGTTCATTCTTTGAAGTTGTAGTATGGCAAAATTCATTCACCTCAAACAAGCTCAATCTTTGAGCATAACTTTGGCAACAAAGAACACGACATGCATATAAATATATATGATAACTTACGAAGCCACAATGAAAGTGGAAGTGGACTTATCAAAAACAATGAAAGCAAAGCTTCCATCGAGATGACCAACAACACGATTGGTGGGTAAGGTGCTCTATCACGTAAAGCTTTGTAAGCTTCAATCACAAGAACTACTTCATTTGCAGATTTTGCTAGCCCATATTGTTGTTTTAAACTTCCCAAATTGTCTAGATTTCCCTCAAACAAGCGGAATATCTCATCCTTAACAAAGAAATGATCTCGCAATATATAGAGAGATAAAATCATCAAAACAACGTGGAAATAGAGCAATCTATAGTATTGCTAACTTTTACAAAACAACGGTCTAAATAGCTTATGAATTTGTTAAATAATTCTCATGTTCAAACACTTGAAAGTTGAAACTATTAACTATTAGCTATCACTTTTAGAAGCTCCAAAGAAATATATTTAGTACCATTACAAAGAAATGTGCAAGAACATGCAAATCATCGATATGAAAATCAAATACTATGAGGTAGAGAACACACTTGAGCACACGTTACCTAAACCTCGAAAGTACGTTCTTATCAAATACTATGAACACACACCATGAAATAAGTTGCGGTCAGAAACCTTGAACACACACCATGAATTTTTGTTGTGTGAAAACAAGAGAGAAACCGATTTATAGTAGTAGTAATACATGGGTTCAGATTTTAATTTCCAAGTAGTATAACCCTTTTGAGTTAGAAAATGAAACTTGAGAGAAAGTATTGTCAACAATATAGAGAACTAAGAACAATTTTGGCTCCTAAGTTCATCAATACTCTCGGGTAACCTTGCACCAAAGAACTACAACAACTAATGAAAGACTTATTATTTCTTAAAATAAAGTTTGAATCTTGCTAATAGTAAACATAACCAAAGAAGAAAAACACTTAAATACACCATTGGACATCAAAACCAAAGATCGATCCTTCCATGCCTTCCATCCTCCTATCTACATAAATAAATTTTCGTGTCCTTATAAATTTATGATCAAGAAAGAAAAGAAATACCATAGAAATAGCTACTAATTCAAATACCGATGTAGTAAGAAAGGGAGGAGGCAATCGAATCTGCATCCAACTAGAACCATAGAAATCATCAAAACATATAATAATCTTTAAATTGGACAAAGGATAATATATTCCATGTTGAAACTACAGACTAAGAGTAATTCCTTAATTGTCTTCTTTGAAACTACACTGAATCTATTGGACCGGATATTGTTAGCACATACTCTATTTAATTGACAATTTTCTTCTTCACCTTATCGATTCTTGGTCACCAATTGCGTCTTGCATACATAATGTCGAGAAACAAAAACCACTACAAGATGATTAATTCTTTAAGTTATTTCATGTTGAAACTACTCTGAATCCAATGTACAGTAGTTATTTCCTTTATTGCCTTGTTTGATTAACTTTGTGCATACATATTTAGATTTAGAGTGGTACAAGAATTGGGCAGAAACTAAAATAATAACTAGAGTGTTAGCAGGTGTCCCAAAATTTTGATTACCTTAAGAGGAAGCTGTTGAACCAAGGTCAAACACTCTTTGTTTTTATGATAACAAATTACAATTTGTTTGCTAATGGTTACAGTGAGTCTAAGCGCAGGGCTGAACAATGCACATAGATATGATCAAAGGCGCTTGGCGTGTCAAGTTAAAGGATAGAAGCTTAAAGGTGAAGTGAGCAAGGACCAAATCCATCCAAGGACTTATTTGTTATTCGCTTTGCTTAAGACATATGTAAGGTCTCTTCTACTTAAACTTTATGATTGCTGTAGTTGAGAGATGATCTTTTAAAATAGAACTGTCTTGGAAAAATGTTTTCTATAAAATCATGATTTATTAGATTAGACACAAGTTGTTTTAAATTAATAGTTTGAATCATGATTTGTTGTTTTTAAAGAAAAGTTTTAAAAGAATTTGTTTTTGAAGTAAAGAATTTTGTACATGAATCTAGAAATTGGTTTCTACTTGTTGTTAAAGCCATAAATCGATTTCCTTTGTTCTCTAAAGTCAAAAATCGATTTGCCTTTGTATTTTAAAGCTACAAATCGATTTCCCTCCTCCCTTGGAAGAAAGAAATCGATTTCCCACTTCTTTGGTAAAGCCAACAATCGATTCATAGCTTGCTTGTTTATAAAAGAACTTGTTTTAGAAAGAAAACAATCGATTGATGACTTTGTGCTTTCAAGCAAGAAATCGATTTGTGGCTTCCTTGCTTTCAAGCAAGTAATCGATTTCCTTCTTATTTCTTTAAGTAAGAAATCGATTTCTTACTTTCTTTTAGAAAGCAAAATCGATTTTCATCCTATTCCTTTCAAGAAATCAATCGATTCTTCACTTATCACAACAAATGTTACAAATCATTTTCAACGGTCATATTTTCATATTCTCTATAAAAGGCTCTAGGGTTTTCACGATAAAACCGAACCCTTTTGACAAATCATTTCATCGTGAAAAACAAAGCAAAACAAACCAAAAGAAAAAGTTTTTGAAGAACCGATCATTCATAGAAATCATCTTCTATTGTTCTTCAAATTAAAGGTTTTTCATTCTTTCATTTTCATATTCAAATCCATCGCATCAAAAGATCTTTGAAGAACTGATCTTTCATAAGTTTCATCTTTACACGCTTCTTCAAATTTCAAAGGTTCCAATCACATCATCTCTCTTAATCACTGAATCATATTGTTTGAGAGATTGGATCATAGTTTGATCTGTAAGATTGCTATTCTTGTTTGCTTTGAGAAATCCTAGGAGTTCAAACTCTTGGGTAATTCAATCGTGAGATTGAATTGTTTGTGAAATCTTGGGATAGCGTTCTTGAGTCATTCAATCGGGGAGATTGAATCGGTGAAATCCTTAGCGGGGAGCTTGGGTTCTCAATTTGGGGAAAATTGAGATTGGTGTGGTAGCTATAGGGAAGTTGCTTGCTTGTAAGACATTGAAGAAGTATCTTCTCATATAGTGATGATTACCAAAGTCCAAAGGTTGCAAAGCCGGAGAGGCCGAGGAGTAGGGCTTTATCCCGAACCTCGCTAAAATCACTGTGTACTTCTTTCCTTATCTTTACTTTGCATTTTCTTTATAATTGTTAATCACATTGTAGTTGATATTATCACGCTTAAACTTCAATATCACTGGAATTGTTTCTGCCATTGTTATAGCTTGCTTAGGTGTTGCATATAGTTTAAATCTTATTTTCCGCATGTGATTTTAACTTGCATCGTTAATATTTCGAAAATAAAAAAGATTTCATTTTTAACATATAACCTTATTCACCCCCCCTCTAAGGTTATCATATAGTCCAACAGAAGCATGCCCTGTTATTACTGAGAATGGATTGCACATTTAGCATTGAATAGGTGTAGAAAAAACGTGTTCAAAAAGCATGGTTCCATTTCTTCCTATCTCTCACTTAGTCTGGATCTTGTTTGTACACACAGTACACACTTTTCAAAAATACAAAGGGACATCATATGAAGTCCCAATTGTGATGTTCAATGAGCACTATACAGTTCTGATTCCTCTTATCTGCATACTATCTTACCCAGAACCACGTTTTGAATTTTGAACCACATAAGCACCATCCATGATCCACTACTGTCCATTGATATTTAAACATTCCAGTGTTGATACAGTTTTTTTATCCTAGAAAAGGCAAATTCAACAACAGTAGTTAAGGAACACTAAATTTTAGTCATAGCATAACATGATGTCCCGATGAAAATATTAATCAACAATTCTGAATCTAAGCAGTCTTGAATTCAGGTCCTATAAACATAATGACTACTAAACAAAGAAAGATGCAAACCAAACTGCACCAAATTTCATACAACTATTAGGAAGTACCCTTTAGTACATAACATGCAAGTTGCTATTCTACCACCAAGAAAGTAAGAAAGTGCCACCGGAGCTCGGTGTTGTGCCAAGGGCAAACATTCCTTGTTTTGAATGATAACAAATTACAAGTTACTGATAATTTACTTGAGGTAAAGCGCGCAGAAAAATATAAGAGCGCAGGCGATGAACAAGAGAGCTTCTGGCTAACTCAAAGTTGTAGAAGCTCGGACGAAAAGCTGCTCAAGCATTGAAGACTTATATCGCTTTGCGTAGGACTCATGTAAGATCGTATTACCCAAGTCTTATAACATTCGTAGTTGAGAGATGATGATTAAAAATAAAATTGTTTTAGAAAAATGTTTTCCTTAAAATCATGGTCTGTATGCTTTGAAAAAGGAAAGAAAACAATCTATTGATGACTTTGTGTTTCTAAAAGTGCAAAATCGATTAATGGCTTGATTAGTATAGCCCAAAATCGATTTCCTCTTCCTCGGAGGCAAGAAATCGATTTCCCTTGTTTTTATAAGCCATAAATCGATTTCCCACTTCCTTTGGTAAAGCCATGAATCGATTAGTGGCTTGCTTGTTTTTAAAAGACTTTATTTTGGAAAAACAACTTTCAACGGTCATATTCTCTTAAGTGATATAAATAGAAAACCTAGGGTTTTCACGTAACTTGGTGAGAGAGAACAAAGAACAAAACTCAGAGCCGCAACATCTCAAAAAAAAAAAAAAAAAACGTGAAACTCCTAGAAACCTTTGATCATCTTCTTCGTTCTTCAAATTTCATTCTAGGGTTTTCATCATCATATCATCTCTCTCAACTCTTATGGTTATACACTTGATTGATCGATTATAGTTTCAATTGTATTCATCTTATTTCTTGGCGTTTGGTGTTCTTGTGAAATCTCGGGAAATTGATTCTTGGGTGGTTCGATCGGTGAGATTGGATCGTAGAAATCCTAAGCGGGAGCTCGGGTTCTCAATTGGGGAAATTGAGAGGTTTTGTTGTTGCTGAAAAGTGGCGTGAGTTGTAAGACTTTGAAGAAGCATCTTCACCATTATAGTGTTATTTTCCCAAAGTCCAAAGGTTGCAAAGCCGTGTAGGAGTAGGACTTCAATCCGAACCTCGAAAAATCGCGGTGTCATTCTTTCCCTTATCTCTTTATTTATTCTTGCGCTTTTCATTCTTGTTTAGTTGTTATTAGCGCTTTCGTTAAATTTATATTGCAACCGCTTGAAATCGATATTACCGTTAGTTGCTTTGTTTTGTGCTATTAAGATAATCGTTGTTAACATTGCATCGCAATTCCTATATTATCATTAAGTGAAATATTTATTCTTGTAAAATTCAATTTTGACTTGTTGTTGTTTGGTTTCAATATAATCGTGTTTACTAAATTGATATTACTATATCAAAATTGACATTACCGCTACTTGCATTGTTTCGCATTATAAGTATAATCATTGTTAGTGTGTTGCGTTACTATTGATGAGTTCGATATTATCGCATTTGTGTTATCGCTATATTGTTAATGATTATAGAAATTGAATTGCTGTGTATTCTCTACATTATTGTTAATCGTTGCATTTTGCTATTGTTTGCTATATAATCGAGTTGTTTTTCTACAATCGTAGTAACGGCATATTAGCTTCTAGTTTAAACCCTTTTCCGCATTGGTTTTAAACTATCATCAAGCTTTTTCTCGAAAATTCAAAAAGTATTATTTTTAGCCTATAACCTTATTCACCCCCTCTAAGGTTATCGTTTAGTCCAACAATTGGTATCAAAGCAGAAACCGCATATAGAGCTTAACATCTCGCATTTTTCCGATCATGGGGTCTTTTATTAAAGAGGAATGTCTTTTAATAGGCCACCTTTATTTGATGGAACTAACTACGACTCTTTGGAGTAGTCGAATGAAATGTCATGTGCAAAGCTATAGATTTTACAATCGTGGAGGATTATTGTTGATGGACCGCTCACTCCAATGAGGATCAAAATTACAAAACCAGGTGATCTTGATGTTGGTGATTCCACAAAAACTCAAGCAACCGTGCAGCGGAAGAAGTACTGTTGAAGACATCTATACCATTGACTTGAGTGAATTGAGAAAGTCCGAACTTGACAAAATCTCCTTGAATGCCAAAGCAATGAACATTCTACATCTTGCACTATGTGAAGAAGAATATGGTAGGGTAAAAGGTTGTCGATCGCTAAGGAAATGGGATTGTCTAGAAGCTACTCATGTAGGTACAAGCCAAGTAAAAGATACAAAAATCCGAGTTCTTACTTCGAGTATGAAGCTTTCAAGATGAAGGAAGGTGAAATCATTGTCGCCATGCACCGCAGGCTGAATTTAATTGTTAACAACTTGAGAGCACTTGGTAAAAAGTATTCTACAAAGGACTTGAATGGAAAGATACTTGCGTCGTTGGTCGTGAATTTTTTCCTAAGACATGTGCTATCACCGGCTAAGGATATTGGTACTCTTCCTACTCAAGATTTAATTGGGTCTCTTCTAGCATTTGAAGTGGTGTTGGGTGCTAAGAAAACCCGGGAAAAGGAAGCGGTAAAAGAAAAGAGGTCTCTTGCTCTTGCATGGTGGATGATCTTCTAAATCAGAAAGAAAGTGGTTGAATCGATGATGAATCTGCTGAAGAAGACATGGTTATGCTTGCTAAAAAATTCAAAAAATTCATGAAGTTCAACAAGTTTAGGAACGGTGATTTTTCAAAGAAATCGGGTATAACAAAGGTGATAGTCATGAGAAAGGAGACGACCAACCAAGATGTTTTGAATGCAACAAACCGGGTCATCTCAAGGTTAATTGTCCAAAACTTAAGAACAAATACCCAAAGAAGAAAGCAATGAAGGCTACATGGGATGACACAGAATCGAGGTGAAACGAGAAGAAGAAGAGGAAGTTGCTAACGTTGTTGGTCTTGCAAAGAGACACTCTCCCGATGATACATGGGACAATCTCAAAGAAGTGATGTGGAAACGATGATGAAGTGATTGCTTCAAAGCTTGCGTCTCATGGCGAGTGACTCAACTAAGGTAACAAATTCTAATCCTTCTTTTTCGATTCGATGATTCTTGTGATGATGATAGTAGTTGTCAAAATGTGAGTGAGGCTTTTGAGGCTCTTTATATTGAACATGAAAATCTTTTGATAAAAACTATGAATTTGAAAAAGAGCAACAAAAGCATGTCTACTCAAATCGAGACGCTTGAGAATGAGATAGCTAGATTGAAAAAGGAGCTACAAAATGCCAAACCTTTCAACCTTGAATTTCTAGAGCTTAAACAAATTTTTGAAAAAATCAAGATCGAAAATGAAAATTTAAAAGATTCTTTAAAAAGGTTTGAGGTTGGTGAAAATACCTTGACTAAGTTACTTCACTCTCAACATGAATATGTTGATAGGAGAGGTATTGGTTATAAAGGTGAGTCCAGCTCCCCAAATTTAAAAAGGGATATGGTATTTGTAGTCGCTTCTTCAAGTAAGACACGTAGTTCATTCTCTTGCACTTATTGTCAAAAAGGAAATCATAATTCTCTTAGATGTCCTATTCATGAAACTATGTGAGCTTGGCAATCTTATACCTGCTTGCAAGAAACCAAGGTGGATTGTGAAAACAAACCCTTGAGAACTAACCTCCATGGACCCAACCAAATTTGGGTACCTCGCACTAGTGTTTGATTTTTCCTTTGTAGGTGCGTAGACTATCCAAAAAGGGAAATGTATGGATGGTTGACGAAGGTGCTCAAGGCATATGACTGGTGATGCTTCACTATTCTTGAAGTTAAGCAACAAGGCTAGTGGATCCGTGAAGTTTGCCAATAATGAAACCGCTTCGTGTAATAGGTAAAGGTTGTGTGGGTAAGGAAAACACAATCAAAATTAGAAATGCTTTACTAGTTGATGGTGTTAAATTTAATTTACTAAGTGTAAGTCAACTATGTGATAATGACTTTGATGTTTATTTCTCAAAAGATAAATGTCTTATTGTGCATGAAGCTTCTAACTTTCACATTGTCGGTTTTTCGTGAAAACAATGTTTATTATGTTGATTTTGACACTCGTTGGTGATGATATTGTATGCATGCCTTCTTTACTTGATGATGTGGATGTGTGGCATAGACGCTTAGGACATGCTAGTATGGAACTTCTATCTAAATTATGTGCAAATGAACATGTTAGAGGTTTACCCAAACTTAAGTATGAAAAAGGTCAATTATGTGATGCATGTCAATTGGGTAAAATGCATAAAACTTCTTTCAAATCAAAACCTCGTTATTTCTACCAAAAATGTGCTTGAATTGTTGCATCTTGATTTATTTGGTGAAATTGATGTTGTAAGTCTAGGAGGAGCCAAATATGTGTTTGTAATTGTTGATGATTATTCTAGATACACTTGGACTATTTTACTTGCTAATAAAAGTGATGCTTTCAACAAGTTTGCTAAGTTGTGCGTAAAGTTACGTAATGAGAAAAACTTAGCTATCAAGGAAATTAGAAGCGATCATGGAGGAGAATTCGAAAACTCATCATTCAAAACTTGGTGTGAAAAGCATGGTGTTGATCACAATTTCTCAACTCCAAGGACTCCTCAACAAAACGGCGTGGTGGAAAGAAAAAAAGCAGGACCATACAAGAGATGTGTAGAACAATGCTAAATGAGCACAATCTTCCTAAATATTTTTGGGGTCACGCAGCTTGATACAAACATGTCATGTGCTAAATCGAGTCTATCTAAGGCCATCTCTCAACAAGACTCCTTATGAATTGTGGAATGGTAGAACTCCAAATATTTCATACTTCAAAGTTTTTGGAAGTAAGTGCTACATTTTAAATACAAAGGATAAGTTGGGTAAGTTTGATGCAAAATCAACGGAAGGTATTTTTATGGGTTATTCTAGTCATAGTAAAGCTTACATCGTTTACAATAAAGTTGATAAATGTTTGCAAGAATCTATTCATGTTTCTTTTGATGAGACTAACCCTTTGCAAAGAAAGTTGATGATGAGGATGAGGTAGTTGAAGTGGTCAAAAGAAGAATGCCCGAACCTAACAGTGAAAGTATCAAAGAAAAGGAGATGCAAGCGGACCTCAAGAAACAAGTTGAATTGGAACGAGAGCCCCAAGACACTGACGATCATCTCTATGGGAGAACGCATGATGACTTGCCTAAAGCTTGGAAATCAGTTCGAGATCATCCCATGGAGCAAATTATTGGTAGTCCATCAAAGGGGGTAACAACTCGTTCTTCTCTAAATCTTTTATGCTTTCATAGTGCCTTTGTCTCTCAAACAGTTCCCAGTAACATAAAAGAAGCTCTAGGTGATCCAGAATGGGTTGTGTCAATGCAAAAAGAACTCGAACAATTTGAACGAAACAAAGTTTGGCATTTAGTCGAAAAACCATTGATAGAACTATTATTGGAACTAAATGGGTTTTTCGCAACAAACTTGATGAAAATGGTGTTATTTTATTAAACAAAAGTCGTTTAGTTGTTCAAGGTTATAATCAAATTGAAGGGGTGGATTTTGAAGAAACTTTTGCTCCAGTGGCTAGGTTGGAATCCATTCGTATTATACTAGCCTTTGCTAGTCACATGGATTTCAAACTACACCAAATGGATGTCAAAAGTGCCTTCCTCAACGGATTTTTAGAAGAGGAAGTATATGTAAAACAACCCCTGTGTTTTGAAGATTTTGAAAATCCAAATCATGTTTTTAAACTTGACAAAGCCCTTTATGGATTGAAACAAGCCCCTAGAGCTTGGTATGAGAGATTAAGCAAACATTTAATTGCAAATGGTTTCAAGAAGGGTAAGATTGATTCTACCTTATTCCTTAAAACCAAAGGCAAACATCTCATTGTAGTTCAAATTTATGTTGATGATATTATATTTGGATCTACTAATGATGAATTGTGCAAGGAGTTTTCGACACATGATGACTAGTGAGTTTGAAATGAGCATGATGGGGAGTTAAACTTCTTTTTGGGACTTCAAGTGAAACAAATGAAAGATGGAATATTCATCGGTCAAAATAAGTTCTCAAAGGAGTTACTAAAGAAATTTGGCATGAGTGATGCAAAGGCAATTGGCACTCCAATGGCGATCGCGACCAAATTGGACAAGGATGAACAAGGTAAACCGGTAAATGAAACAATGTATCGAGGTATGATCGGTAGTCTTTTATATTTAACCGCTTCCCCGACTGATATTATGTTTCTTTGTGTGCTTGTGTGCTCGATTTCAAGCATGTCCAAAAGAATCACATTTAAAAGTCAGAAAAGCGGATTCTTAGATATATGAAGGAACCACGGAGTTTGGATTGTGGTACCAAAATCGAGTCACTTTGATTTGGTCGGATTTTCTCGATGTCTTGATTTTGCTAGTTGTACCTTAGATAGAAAAAGCACTAGTGGAACTCGTCACTTCTTAGGACCTTGTTTAACTTCCCCGGTCTAGTAAAAAGCGAATCAGTTGTTGCTTTGTCCACCGGGCCGAATATGTGGCGGTTGGAAATTGCGTTGCACAAGTTTTGTGGATGAAACAGACTTTGGAGGATTTTGGTTTGTTATATGGAAATGTACTGCTTCTTTGTGATAATACTAGTGCCATTAATATTGCTAAGAACCCCATCCAACACTCTAGAACTAAGCATATAGAAATTAGACATCATTTTATTAGAGATCATGTTTCTAGGGGGAGCATAGAATTAAAATTTGTAGGCACTGATGACCAACTAGCGGACATATTCACAAAACCTTTAGCTGAAGCTCAATTTTGTAAAATCCGAAGAGAGCTAGGTATGCTTGATTTTTCGAGTTTGTGATTATGTGTTATGTGGTCCCCTCCTTTTTGATGAAAACAAAGGGGGAGAAATAATTGCTATATAATTGTTTTATGCTATGTATGTTTATTTTTATTATTTTTTCTTTATGCTTGTGCTTAGGGGGAGCGTATGCTAATGTGTCTTGTTTATCGCCTCCCTATGCATAAGGTAATTACAAATTACAAGTTACTGATAATTTACTTGAGGTAAAGCGCAGGAAAAATATAAGAGCGCAGGGCGATGAACAAGAGAGCTTCTGAAGCTAACTCAAAGTTGTAGAAGCTCGGACGAAAAGTCGCTCAAGCATTGAAGACTTATATCGCTTTGCGTGAGGACTCATGTAAGATCGTATTACCCAAGTCTTATAACATTCGTAGTTGAGAGATGATGATTAAAAATAAAATTGTTTTAGAAAAATGTTTTCCTTAAAATCATGGTGCAGTATGCTTTGAAAAAGGAAAGAAAACAATCTATTGATGACTTTGTGTTTCTAAAAGTGCAAAATCGATTAATGGCTTGATTAGTATAGCCCAAAATCGATTTCCTCTTCCTTGGAGGCAAGAAATCGATTTCCCTTGTTTTTATAAGCCATAAATCGATTTCCCACTTCCTTTGGTAAAGCCATGAATCGATTAGTGGCTTGCTTGTTTTTAAAAGACTTTATTTTGGAAAAACAACTTTCAACGGTCATATTCTCTTAAGTGATATAAATAGAAAACCTAGGGTTTTCACGTAACTTGGTGAGAGAGAACAAAGAACAAAACTCAGAGCCGCAACATCTCAAAAAAAAAAAAACGTGAAACTCCTAGAAACCTTTGATCATCTTCTTCGTTCTTCAAATTTCATTCTAGGGTTTTCATCATCATATCATCTCTCTCAACTCTTATGGTTATACACTTGATTGATTGATTATAGTTTCAATTGTATTCATCTTATTTCTTGGCGTTTGGTGTTCTTGTGAAATCCTGGGAAATTGATTCTTGGGTGGTTCGATCGGTGAGATTGGATCGTAGAAATCCTAAGCGGGGAGCTCGGGTTCTCAATTGGGGAAATTGAGAGGTTTTGTTGTTGCTGAAAAGTGGCGTGAGTTGTAAGACTTTGAAGAAGCATCTTCACCATTATAGTGTTATTTTCCCAAAGTCCAAAGGTTGCAAAGCGGAGGGCGAGGAGTAGGACTTCAATCCGAACCTCGAAAAATTGCGGTGTCATTCTTTCCCTTATCTCTTTATTTATTCTTGCGCTTTTCATTCTTGTTTAGTTGTTATTAGCGTTTACTGTTAAATTTATATTGCAACCGTTGAAATCGATATTACTGTTAGTTGCTTTGTTTTGTGCTATTAAGATAATCGTTGTTAACAGTGCATCGCAATTTCTATATTACTGTTAAGTGAAATATTTGTTACTGTAAAATTCAATTTTAACTTGTTGTTGTTTGGTTTCAATATAATCGTGTTTACTAAATTGATATTACTATATCAAAATTGACATTACTGCTACTTGCATTGTTTCGCATTATAAGTATTGTCATACCCCAATTTTGTCCGGCTTAGGTCAAAACCCTAATTTCCCCCAAAAAATAAATAAATAAAAGAAAAAGCATCATGCATTGCATTTAGGGTCCTAAAAGTCATTTCAAAGTTTCTAAAATCATTTTTAAAGTTGAAATGCACTTTTTGGACAAATTAGGATTTTTTAGGGTGAAGGGCATTTTGGTCATTTTTCGCAACAGGATGATTTTCTCGTCAAAAATATGCACACACCAAAAGTACATTTTTCTCTTATCCAAGATAATTTTTGTACAATTTTTAGAGAGAATATCCTAGCCTAAAATAATTAAAATGCATTTTCCCTATTTTTATTGCATAAAAAATATTAAAAGACCATTTAATATTCCCCAATTACTAAATAACAATTTTGTTTGTCTAGAGTAATTAGGAGACTATTTTATGGTGCCCAAAAATATGTAACACATTTTCAATAGGTGCATTCCCATTTTGCATGCCCAAAAATTCAAATTTCAAAAATGCAAAAATGGGAAGTGTCCTCAATAAGACAAAAAGACCAAAAACAAGTTTTTTTCTAATTTCCCTCTCCATGTTCAGCCTATGCACGAAAATATCTCTTCCTCTCTCATAAAAATCTTCTACACACTTCTTTTCTTACTCACCAAGTTTGGATTTGATCATATCTTCATTTTGCCCATTTTGGTAAATTATTCCACACACTTACACTAACCTCTTCACCCAAAAATGCATTCTTTCCTTTTTGATAACATCCCCTCACCAAATTACCCCTAACCCTATTCTAGATCCTTCTCACAAGAGTCACCATTCCATAATTAGATTTTTGTTCACAAATTTCCCTTCTTTTTGTTCACACATGCGCCCCACTCTCTCACACACTCACCTTCACTTGTGTTTTCTAAATACCCTAATCCATGTGACCACCAATCTTAGCCATCCATTCAAAAATAAAATCAAATCCTAGTGGTTTACAAGAGATGCATTGTCACAAATACCCCTAAGTTGTCACTTCATATAAAAGCCCAAAATAAGACCTAACACACACACCCTTTCATTTTTACCTCTAGCTAGCAACCTCTCCTCCTCTCCTCCTCACCTTGGCCGTAGCTACCACCCCTTTCCTTCCATCTTTTCTTCATTTTTTCACCATCAAAACTCCATAATTCTTTCATCATTCAAAAGATCTCCTCATAAGCTTCAATAATCATTCAAGTTTGATCAAAGAGAAGCTATTTGCGTGGGGTTTCAAGGTTGTTGAGGTTGTGTTCTTCAAGTTCTTGCTCTCTTTTCATTTCCTAGTTATTTTGTGAGGTAAGTAAATTCTCCTTTGCATTTTCTTCACCTTTCACCATGTAGATCCCTTCATCTCTCCTCATTCCTCTCTAAGAGGCTTAGAGGTTCATTTCAAGCACTATGTCAAGGACTTTGGGAGCCTTGGGTGCTTGAAGTGAACCCTTGGCCTCGAGGAGAGGTTTCTTGTGTTTTCATCATATTGTTCTTGCATTTTTCATACTCATTTTGTCATTTTTGCATGAATAAAAATTTCCACGTGAGATATGCATCCCATTGTTCATGTTATAAACTTGCAAGTTGAGATTTGGTTTGATTTGTGAGGTTGAGGTTTCGGTTTTAGGTTCCTAAATTAGGGTTTCATCATCTCTTATTTTCTTTGATTTTGTGAGTTGAATAAATAATGAAATGATGCTTGTTTGAGTGTGATACACATGTGTAGATCTTAGGGTTTATGTGTGTGTGTCTAATGAGGTGATTTGGTTGCAAGAAATTTGTTGAAGTTGAGCATTGTTGTATATATATGGGTTCGGCCATAGAGCCATTTTTGTGACCAATTTGCTTACTCAAATTTGTTGTTTGATCTTGTTTGGTAAATTAATTGTTGTGAATTGTGTTTTTCACTTTTTACCTTTTAGTTTTTATCATTCACTTAAGTGTTACTAAATAGTAAAAACATTTACCTTCACTTAAATAATTCACCTCCTTCACTTAAGTAAGTTACCATTTCATTAATAATTTACCTTTACTTTTACCTTCCTTAAATTACAAAAAGACCCAAAACATTTTCTAGTTTACATTTATAACTTTTTAACTTTATAAAATCAACCCAAAAATACTTTTTACCACTTTTTCTTAAGACTCTAAAACACCAAAACATTTCACCATTTCCTAAGAATAAGGCAACTAAATTCTTACCACTTTTTATGACACACTCTCACCCACTTGCACTTAAATAAAACCTCATTCACTCTCTTGCATTCTCATTTGCTTGTATCTCTTGCATACTCTCTTGTTTTAATCTTCATGCCTTTTCATATATTCATATCTCTTGCATATTCATTTGCACTCTCACTTGTTAGTACCTCATGCATCCTTACTTGTTTATACTTCTTGCATTCTCACATGTCCATTCATAATTAAATAACCATGCATCCTCACATGTCTATGCATTCATTAATCAAATACTCATGCATTCAATAATGTCATACATTGCCTTCCACCTTTTGTATGCTCATGCATTTAATTATGCATTCAATAATATTATGTCTTGTATTCTCCAATTGCATGTTCATACACTCATGTGTTTGTTTAATCATGTATTCATTTGTTCATGGCAACTTGTAAATATTCTTCATGTTTGCTTTGCCTATGCTCATGTTTTGCCTTGGTTTGGATTTGAAAGGATTTGGAATGTTCTATCTCTTCTTTTTCAAACTTGAAATCAAATGTTTTCTAATAAAAACCCTAAGGCATTTTTCATAAATAAATCATTAGCCATCACTCGAAGCCATTGCTTGTTTGATCGTTAATGATGGAGTTATTAGTGGTAGTCACTCGAAGCCTTTGCTTGTTTGACTATCATGAAAGCTCCCACACCTTAATCAAATACAAATTAGTTAAAAAAAACTCAAAAACAATATGAGTCATTAGTGGTAATTATCACTAAGATTCATCCTTTTTCCAAAATCGTTTCAAAAAAAGATAATAAAACGTGCGACTAGTAATCACTTGAGTAATGGCTCGACTGATTATCGGTCCCAACACTTTTTTCAAGTTAGTAATGAACGCCACTCGAAGCCGTTGCTTGTTTGGTATTCATGAACGCTTGAGTCATATTTCCAAAACGCAAAAGATAAGATAAAAACAAAACACAGATTTTCTCAAAAACAAAGAATTAAGAACTACGTAGCTTTGATCCCTCAGTCATTGAGGGTACGTAGGACCGGGTCATATCCCGTCAAGCACTCTTTTAAAAAAAATCTAAGTTTAGTTTTCGCTTTTCAAAAATCCCAAAAAGATTCCTTTCTCCCTTGTTTTCTAGGAATTCTTTCAAATAAAAGGAAAAGAAAAGAAGTAGAATGATTTATTTTCAAATCAAACAATCCAAACCACACATCGAATTAATGGTTCCCTTTCGGTAGAAAGGAGGTGTGGGTGCTAATACCTTCCCCACACCTAACCGAATTTCAACCTACATTTACATTTTGAAAGACCACCCGCCTTTTGTAAAAAAGACCTTTTTCTAATGTTTTGGTCTGAAAACTAAAATATTAGTGGCGGCTTCACAATTTTCACGTTGTACACTGAGAAATCCCAAACCAGGATTTTTCGGGCGCAACAAGTATAATCATTGTTAGTGTGTTGCGTTACTATTGATGAGTTCGATATTATCGCATTTGTGTTACTAGCTATATTGTTAACAGTTATAGAAATTGAATTGCTGTGTATTCTCTACATTATTGTTAAGTGTTGCATTTTGCTATTGCTGCTATATAATCAGAGTTGTTTTTCTACACTGTAGTAACGGCATATTAGCTTCTAGTTTAAACCCTTTTCCGCATTGGTTTTTAAACTATCATCAAGCTTTTTCTGAAAATTCAAAAAGTATTATTTTTAGCCTATAACCTTATTCACCCCCCCCCCCTCTAAGGTTATCGTTTAGTCCAACACCCGGCTCCTTACCCACAAACCAGAAGTCACCTAAGTTCTTGACCTTCGAACCGGCGAACGGCTGTAGATAAATAATTACAGATTAGATTAGCTCAAAGAAAGAACACAATAGAAAGAAACAATTAAACTGACGTTGAATGCAATACCTGCGATATCTACCGATTTCAGGACTTCTGTTCCTGCCATAATCAGGACTCCTATTCCTTCCATAATCAGGACTCCTGTTCCTGCCATAATCAGAACTCCTATTCATTATTTATAAATTATTAAATAAGAAACCCCAAGGACTTTAGCATAAGAGGTTTTAATCTCATCACTGACCTCATATTTGTACACTCTAGGGGCTGTAGTAGCATCTTCTTGTGTTTCATACTACACAAATGCAAAGTTCCGACGTATTCGAACATGATGAAGCTTCCCATAATGTTCGAAGGTTCGAAGTGCTTAATCCAAAATTCAGATCTGAGATTTTTATTGCCAAGCATGCCATGTGGCCCTCTTTGTGTACTTGTGATTTAGTTTTTCTAAAACTGTTTTGTTGATGTCTTCAATCAAATCGGTTTGATCCTAAAATTTCAAAAGAATGAATACATGTATCATGTGAAGGTCAACAAACATAATAAATTAGTGTTGAGGTCATAAAGATAGAACTTGTACACAATAAACTGCAGACAGACTACCAAAATTGAAGAACCAAAATCCCCAAAAGAATGTACAACATACATACTTGTATGTCGTGGAATGAAAGCCAGATAAATTGGCAATTTGAAAAAGAGCATCCTTCCACTTCTGAATCATCTCCTTCCAATGCTTCTTCTTGTGTCTCTCCAACTCCGTTTGATAACTCCCGGTGTGCATCCTCAAATCTGATGGATCTACACCGTAGAAAACAGGAACAAAGTACAGCAGATTATGCATCTGAAACATAAGATTCCTTTAATGGAAAAAATTTGAGTAAAGTAGAGAGGAAAATCCATCACAAACTTATACCAAATCAAACAAAGTAATGCAAACCAGAAATAGAAAAAATTAAAAATAATTAAAACAAGAAATACAAATAAAACAAAACAAACCTGTTGCAGTATAGTTAGGGTTATCAGATCAGATCAATGGTGAGTTAGGATTCTTTTGCTTTTGCAACAAATTGGAAGAACAATCAACACCACCACAGAGTTAGGGTTTCAGAACAATCAACACCATGTTGTATCACTTGCGAGAAGCAGAGATGGTGCCGGAACAGAGCAGAGCAAGAGAAGCAGCGATAGCGAGTGGGTTGAAGGCGGAGCGGTGAAGGGCGGAGGGCGGAGGCCGAAGGAAGGAGGGTGAGTTGAGTAAGAGAGAACGAGAGTGATGAGAGTGAAGGAACGAGCGTGAGCGTGAGAGTGAAGAGAACGAGAGAGCGTGAATTTTATTCATCGTGGGAGAACGATCTAAATTGGGACTTTTAGTATCAGTTGTTTAGACAACCGATGCTACATGTGTATGTCATACACATTTAGTATCAGTTGTTTAAACAACCGATACTAAATGTAGGCGTGAAAATTGAAAACTTCCATTTAATTTCAAAATTGCCACCGCGTCTACATTTAGTATCGGTTGTTTAAACAACCGATGCTAAATGGTGCTGTCTAAAGTCATTTTTGCACTAGTGTTTACCTGGTTCATGTTTGTAGGTTGCAGCTGTGATAGAGACATGAGAGGGAGCATAGGTGGGTTTTGGTCAAGAGCTAGGAATGGGTAAGGAAAAAATCTGAGCAAGCTGAAGAAGACATTGTCTTGAGCTCTAAATGGAAGAGGGAAAGGACTTCACGTGAGACCGTGAAGAAAAAGCCAGTCTGCCTCAAATTTTTTAATTTTATTGTAAAAAACTTTAATTTCAGATTTTGTATTTATTTTTTGTGTAAATCTAAATTTCATTTTATATTGAACTTCAATGATAGTTATAATTAAATACTAATACTAATACCAAATTATTTTTAAATCTGAGTTTTCTTGCAATCAAATAAAAAAAGAGTAAGTTCTACTAATAACAACATGAACGACACGAAATCGTTAACGACCATAAAAATGATATATTTTTGAAAGTAGAGAAATATCGATTAGAATCGAATCACAAAAATACACTTTTATTTGATTTTTAATTAGTCGGACAAAATTGGGGTATAACAGTCTTACAACACCACGCCTCAGTCCTCAATAGTAGAAACTCCATTCCGGCTGACATATGGCAGTGACGCGCTCATTCCGGTGGAAGTATTGGAGCCGAGTCCAAGAAGAATACTTACTACCACTGTGCCTGATCCAACAGAACTCCGCCTCAACCTGGATTTGCTGGATGAAACCCGAGAGCTGGCAAAAGTTAAGGAAGAAGCAGCTAAACAGCGCGCGGCCAAGAAGTACAATTCCAAAGTGAGAGAAAGGACATTCAGAGCAGGGGATCTAGTCTTGCGCCGAACAACCAGAGTGGGAGCCATTGGAAAACTATCTCCCAATTGGGAAGGTCCTTTCAGAATCAAAGCAATGCTCGGTCAAGGTTCATTCAAGCTAGAGAAACTTGATGGGGGAAATGTCCCAAGATCCTGGAAAGCAACCAACCTTCGGTTTTACTATAGCTGAAGAAGACAAAACCTTCGGTCTTCCCAACAGGGCCGAAGAAGAACAACCGATTCTCTAATTTTTCATCTTCAATAAATGTATTTTTTAGGGGGGCATTATAGCTTCCCAAATATACTATTGTTTATTGAATAAAGAGAATTGATGATTGTAGCGACCGAAAAATCCGGGAAAGGATCCTTCGAAGTTCGAACGGAAGTCGCCACCAAATTTTAGTTTAAGGGCAAATTCGGAAAATCCCTTCAGGTTTAGGACGAGGCATTGTTAGGGTTCGGGAGTCGTTATGTGTGGGGAAGGTATTAGCACCCCACAACATCCGTTGTCTAATTAATTTAAAATTTATCTAATTAATACCCTTTTATTTGTAGAGAAAAAGACTTATTTAAGTTTTTGGTTTTTAGTGCTTGACAAGAGTTGAGTCTTGCTCCTACGTACCTCCGGATGCAATGGAGGAATCAAAGCTACGTAGTTCTTCCTGAAAAAGGTTTGTTGGTTGGTGTTTTTTTTAGTGTAGGGGTCCTAGGATTCCTTGAACTGCATGCTGACTCACTCGATTCTAGGCCGACTAACCCGATTGTACAACCGACTTAGTCTCCTACTTTTTGAAAATGATTTTTGAGCTTTTTGAAAGAAGTTGGTGAGGTGGGTTGGTTTTAGAATAGGTATTCTAGAACTCCTGAACTGTACAGCTCATTAGTTCTAGAACGCTGACTAACTCGATTGTACAACCGATTTTAATCCCTATTTTTAGGAAAAATAGTTTATTTATGTTTTATTAAGTTTTTGTAGGATTACTGAATCAGCATATGCGACTCATTGTCCTAAAATGATGACTAACCTTGGTTGTACAACCGACTTAGCCGCTTATTTCTTAGAGAAAATAGTTTTTGTTTTTACGAAGTTTGCGGGGTTACCGAATCATGCATTCATTGGCCTTAAAATAATGACTAACCTTAGGTTGTACAGGCAACCGACTTAGCCGTTTATTTAATTTCGAGAGAAAAAGTAATTATATTTGTATTGGAAAAGAATAAAAATAAAAAGGGGGTGAAATTGTAAAATGAGGTTTTATTAATCGCAGGGGTCTGTATAAATAATAAGGGGTGTAAAAAGGAAAAGCCCAATTCGCATAGGAGGGCCCAGTATGCGAAACTGGGCTTAAGTGGGGGAGGGGCGCGCGTATGAACGAAGGGGGTGTTATTAGCATTCTGAGGATTTAAAAAAAATAAAAAAAGGAACAGATGGTATAACGGCCCAACAACAGAAACCCTAACCTAAAAATTCACTTGCTCTCCCTTCCATCAAGCTGCTGCGCCGCGCAGCCTTGAGAGAGACGGATGCGATTTTCCGGCGAAATTCAAGGGAAAGAGGGAGAGAAAAATCCGGCGAGGTGTTCGCCGGTTTCCTTAAAGGTGAGCGGTTCGGTTCTGGGCTATTGGTGGAGGAGAGGCTTCGCGATGAGGGAGAGGATTATGCCGGCCATGGCGTCCACGCCGGCCGGAGGTGCGACTGTGAAGCTTTCAGCTTTGGGTGAGGTATGTTTTTCTGTTCTTCTTTTTTTCTATGTTTTCTTCTTCTCGCTTTGTTTTGATCAACACGGTTCTGAGGTAGGAACCCAGGCCCAACAACAGCTGCAGCAGCCTGGAATGCTGCCTGGAAACCCTAAATTGCTGCTTACTATTTTATTTTCGGATTTGTTATTTTTTGTATTTTTAGTATTATTTATTTTTGTATTTTTGGACTTATTTGACTCTAATTTGTAAATTAAACTAAGTAGAATTATTTTTGATATTTTTGGACTCTTAAACACTTTTAAACTGTAAATTAAACTAAATATATATGCTTAAATAAATTAAATAAACAAAGTAAGAATAAAAATAATAAGAAAAAGGAGTCAGGTCAAATACAAAGACGAGAACGGACCGGACTCGACAAATACGCCAAACTAGACCAGAATAGAGGAAATGGGCGCGTTAAATTTAAACCACATTTTTTAGAACAATGACTTTAGGTAGACTTGCTTATGTACGACTAAACCCAAATACGCAGACTAAATTGAAGAACGCACGAAAAGATCGATCATTCGCGTGCGTGCCTAATTTAAACAATGGTATTTTGATTTAATTGAACGGGGAGGTTGAGATTGGTTCGGGTTGGTAACCGAGACGCCATACTAATAATTCTCGTAATCATGTGACTTCAAAACACGCCCCTAATAAACGACTAAAACAAGAAAAAAGAAGACGGACAAAATTGGGGTATAACAATGATTACAAATATGATTTGCAGTGTTCAATTTATTTGCAATGTTAAATTTGTACAAACAATGCGTGAATGCGCTGGAAAAACAAGTCCCGAAACGGCAAGGACCGAGTAGGTGGCTCGCTGTTGACCCCGGGCACCGAAGACAAAAGGACCTGCGGGGCTTGGTCTTAACTAACGAGTTCATGTACCCCCTGGAGGCACTTCACTTGGCTATGAGGTGTGCTCGCTAAAAAGTGAGCCATGGAGTAATGAGAAGAACCCCTCTTTGCATGGTAATGCGAGCACCATGAGCTCACTCATGGGATCGCGCTTGCTCGCGGAATCAACGAATTTCGCACAAAGAGGAACAAACAACAAGACCGTGGTCGATGTGCAAACATCCCGGGGCACAAATCCGGACGATCTTTCACGTAACCCTCCCTTTATAACATCAAAGGGGGGAAGCAAAACCCAACGATGCGAATCCTGTGGAGAAAACCAAAGTGTAAAGCATACACAGAGGAGCAACAAACATTACGCACCAAAGTGTAAAGCGTACACACAGGAGCAACAAACATTATGCGGTTCAAATATCATGTAGAGCAACAACAAATTATTCAAAGAATTCAAAGGTAAAACATTCAAATTGTTCAAAATATTAAGTTACAGATTGTCAAGTTAAAGCAGAACAACTGCGGAGGTACCAATACACAACCATAAAACAACTACTAAGAATTTTCCTCTAGTTAAGAGTTTCTTCAAAATGGGTCTTCTCAGAATCATCGGCCATCTCCCCATGTGCGCCGACAACCGCAACTTCATTTTGTGGTGAATCCTCATTGAGCACTTTGTCCAACCCTTCAAGAGTCCAAGAGGTAACAACGTGGGTTGCGTTGGCACCATCGGCGGGCAGTGGGGGTTGATGACCAGAAGGAGATGCCACAATTTGGCCGTCAATCTCCACATTATCAGGATCAAAAGACTTAGGATCAAGAGACGGAAAGCATACTTGGGCTTGAGCAAGCGCCAACTCGAATCCGCGGTCAAACTCTGCTACTATTTGAGAAGCATAATCGGCCGCTTCTTTCTTCGCCTCCTTCAAATCATTATAGGCCTTAATCAGTTTCTCCTTGACGCCAGCCAAATCGTTATCCTTTGACGCCATTTCACTTTTAAGTTTGTCATTGGCATCAGACAAGTTCTTAACCTTCAGATCCAGCACCTGCTTGTTGGTCTCATACTTCTTCTACAGCTTTCAACCGGTCACCTTGGTTGCTACCTTCAGCTAGCGACTCCCCATATGCATTCTCGAAGTGGTGGGCAAGCATGGAGGTCCAAAAACTGTAAGTCTTAATCGCCAGCAAACTCTGTCGCGGACCCATCTTTTGCACGTGTCCCACATCGTCAGAAAAGAAAATCTGATTAAAAGCCTTTGTGAAAGGATATCGGACATCCCATGCAGTCTTAACAGGGCCACTCGCCGTACCATCCCTGATTTTCTTCACCTCTAGAATCTTTCTCCAGGGGCATCTTCAGAAACACCGACATCTGTAACACCCCAAAATTAATTAGGTGACTATTTAACTAACTTAATTAAGTGACTATTTGACTAATTTAATTAAGTAATATTTGAGTTGCCTATATTAAAATAAATATAGGGTGATTAATTAATTTAGAGTTTTATTTCTTTTAAGAGGTGTTATAGTGATTAGTATATTAAAAATAGATAATTTAATATACCTAAGAGGTGTGGGGTAGTAAATAAGGGAGTGAGGAATTAATTAAAATAGGGAGTGGTGGAAGTAGCTAGGGGTGTAAATAAGGGGCCCAAGCCCACTAAATAGGCCCAAATGCAAGGAATTTAACTTAGGGTAGGTTTTTCCTTCTCATTTGCAACAAAGAGAAGAAAATAGAGAGGAGAGGGAGTATAGTGGTGACGCGATGGGACAAACAAGGGAGGAGGAGGAGGAAATTTCCAAACTAGCTTTTGGGTAAGTGATTCTAGTACCAACCTTTCCCATTTTCCTCCTCTATCATTTAGTGTGAGTTCCTACACTAATTCCTTTCCATCTTGTTGAATCTCCATTTCTACTCAAGGGAGGGAGGCCACGGTTCTAGCTAGTAAAGGAAGAAAGATTGCTTCATTTTGTGGTTTTTGGTGTTTGCTTGGAGGTTCTAACTTAATCAAGGTTAGGGGATTCTCATTATGTCTATAATAACTTGTATGATATGTGTTGTGTAGGAAATAGCTAGCATGATTTGATTGTGTGGATTTGATGTTAGTTATATGTTGGTTGTTGTATTGGATGCTTAATTTGGTGATACCATGTTGCTTGTTGTTGGAAAGACATGAGTTGTTAATTATGCATGTCATGTGTTTGATGAAATGTTTCAATGAGGAGAAATATGTGAATATGATGATTTAATGGTATTGATTAAATGTTTAAATGAGTGATGTTAAATATGGGAATCGGATTGTTGAGTAAAAAGCAAGTTTGAAGTGGTTTGGTGAGGGTGTTAGAGTGAGGGGCGCCAAATGCATAGGCAAATGGCGCTAGGCTGCTGTTTTCTGGTGGTGTGCGTGTGTGCAGTGTGCGGGGAGCGCCATTTGCTAGGCAAAATGGCGCCAGCATGCCGGTTGGTGGTCAAGGCGGTGTGTAGGCGCCAATTCACCGAGAATCTGGCGCTGGTGAGTGCATGATGCGCCTGCATGTCGGTGCAGTCTTTGAGAGGCGCCACCTCCACGGGAATCGGCGCGAGAGGTGCGTGTGTGTGTCTAGGCAAGTGTGGCACGGCGCGCGTGTGTGGGCGCCAATTCCTTAGAATTTTGGCGCTGGGTGCGTGCCTCGGTGTGGGTGTGTCTTTGCGGGTAGCGCACGGTGAAGAAGCGCGCGTTTGCTAGAAACTTGGCGCCCGAAGGAGACAAGCATGTGTGTGTGTGTGTGTGTTTGTACCTGTGTGGCGCGCCATAAGAACTTGGCGCTGTGGATGTGTCGCGTGCATCCGGGCCGGTGGTGGTGTCTTGGTATGGGCGCCATCTTGGCTGCCCCTTGGCGCCTAGTTGTGCCAAAAATGTCTAAGTGATGTTTTTAGTCCCTAAGAATTAATTTAATCCTTTGTGTGACTAAATAGTCCCTAAGAATTAAATTAATCCTTGGCGTGACAAAATAATCCCTTAGTGTCTAACTAATCCTAAAATGTCAACATACGTTCTTAAGTACCAAATTAATCATAATGCGTCAAAATAATCCTTGGGTACTAAATTAATCTTTGAAGTGTCAAAACGGTCCTTAGGTGTGGAAAAGGTCCTTATGGGGTGGTTGGGTCCTTAAGTGGGATTTAATTTAATAAATAAGCTGTGATGGTGAGGTGATGATAAAATGGTGGGTTAATGATTGATGTGGGCTTCGGCCAAAGTGGTGGGATAATACTTGATGTGATGAATTTATGAATGATGTGGGCTTCGGCCAAAAGCGGTGGGGGCTTCGGCCAAAGAGGTGAGTTGATAATTGATGTGATAAATTTATTGTGTGGTGATGCATTGTCATGGTGTCACATAAATCATATGCATATAAAAGCGGTGATGTGGCTTCGGCCAAAAGCGGTGATGTGGCTTCGGCCAAAAGCGATGATGTGGCTTCGGCCAAAAGCGGTGGGGGCTTCGGCCAAAGCGGTGGGTGCCCGACGGGGTTATTGAGGTGGTTATGGATCCACATGCATATTGCATACATGCATATACTCATACATTCGTAGTATTCTTGTTGATGCTTAATTAATTCATTGTTGTTGTTTGTTAGTATTTTAATTGAATGGTAAATGCCTTGACCTCTGTGGATTGTTGTTGCTAGATGTTTTCCTAATATAATGCTTATCTTACTTGTTATTATTTATGTAAAGAGACTCACCCTAGCATTTTTATGTTGCCTGCTCTCGTGGCGACAAACAGGTGATTCTGAGTGAAGGTGCCATGCCTTCTTGAGTCTTCGAGTCAGCTCTGATTAGTGACACCGGGGGCGGGATCGTAGTGTAGTTATTTTATATTATGTATTGAACTGATTTGGATTATGTACTGCGTATATTGAACTTGTTTTATTTCCGCTGTGCTGTGAAACCATTTCTGGATTGGTGTAAACTTATAAACAGGTTTTGAGGGTTTCAACCCACGTGGCTATGTTATGTATTTCACGTGCGTTTGGATTTCTAATACTCGTACATGATGTTTTTATTAAATGTAGCACTCGCTTTGAGGTGCGTGGAAAAGGTCTTTGAAAAACTCTGATTTTTATTTATTATAATTAGTATTAAGTAGAAGGGGGTGTTACAACATCAGCTTGAACACTAGCTTCAATCATCTTTCTTCTAGTTGCGGCAGGAGAGCTGGAGGGATCAGAGGAAGATTTTGGTTTCTTAGAGGGAGGGGGCAGTTGTGAAGACCGTTGAGAACTTGACTTCCTTTTCTCTTTTTCGGGAGCATCAGAGTTCTTACCACCCTTGGAAGGAGTTCCTCTTGAGCCATTTCCGCTAGTTTCAGGGTTTCTGGTGGTGTCAATGCTGGTAGTATGTCCCTGCTTCCGCTTTTTCTCCTCCCGAATCTTTCTCCTTTCTTCCACACTAAGTGTTGACATGCCGAAGAGTCTTGCAGATGATATAAATATAGATATTAGAATACAAGCCGCAGTATAAGGTAAGGTTCACAAAGTTAAAAGTGCAAAGACTTTACATAGATATGCTTTCAGCCCAGCCGGATCATCCACCTTCTTTATAATTTGGGACGACCAAGGATGATTGCCCGACTAAACATAAGACCAAATCTGATCCACGTCCTCCTGGTCCGCCGTAGACAAACTACACCTATCTACCGTAAATTTATTGTGGGGATTCTAGGTCCAATAAAGGGGGAAGTATTTAACATTGTTCTCAGGGGATCACGAGGGTCAGCCTCTAGGCATAAGAAGTTGTCTTTAAATGACTTATAATTGCTCTTATACACCTTCATGAAGGGCCGACGAGTGTGGTTTCCTAAAGATACCCAGCGAGGTGGATTTTTAACTGAAGAACGAAGAAAATGAAGCAGTTTATCCGCGGTCACCAAAATGCTAAGGCATTCACACATAATTTCAAAGGCTCGGATGTAAGCCCAACCGTTGGGATGAAACTGAGTAGGGGCTACGTTCAATAGACGAAGTACTGTCCGATAATAGGGGGAGAAAGGAACCCTAACGCCTAAATGTTCAAATAATGTAGTATACATGTATGTGAAAGGTCTATCTTCGGCCTCAGGGCAATCACACACTGCTACATCTAGTTAAACTGGTTTTGCCACAACAGCACCTTCATCCACCAGATGACAAAGAATCTTCTGAATTTTCTCTAAGGATTCCTCGGTTATCAGTACAGAATGTGAATCAAAAACATCTAAGTCAATGTTATCCCTATCTCTTCCAGAACCCTCACCCGAGTGGTCACTATGTTCTTCAATGTGTTCCTCAGCCATGGGTTTGCCAATGGAAAGCAAATTTGACCCTGTTGAATGAGAGGGTTCATCATCAGAGTCAAACATGGAGTTTATATCGTGCACGTTCTTCCTGATAGACTCTAAGCGGCAATAGGAAAATCGTCCATCAACACAAAAGGCGTTACTACACCTAAAATTGGAAGTAACCACTCCTTCACTCTCACTACTAATACTTATTATAGAAACCATTTAGAACTGTTTTGCAAAAACAATCGTACAGGATATTAAAAGAGTAAACGAAGAAGCAAAGGAAACAACAGTCACTTAACAGATACAGAGGAATAAAGAAAGCGTACCTGAGAATGTGGCGTGACTAAAGATGCAGGAAGTTGAGAAGTGGGTGTTTTCCACCAATGAAATCAACGTAGGAGTAGAATCGCACAAGTGGAAGAAAGCGATGCATTTGATCGAGAGGAGAGAAGGAGAAAAGGGGAGCAAAAGGGAGAAAAATGAGGCAACACTTGAATTTTGAAAACACATCTATCCAATTGATGGTTCAGATAAGCTAAATCGACGATCAAAAGTCATTTAAAAACCAATGGTTGTGATGCAAGGCACTTCATATTCGGTGGCCATAATGAGGCCACGTGTTCACCGTCACGCGTGGCAATTGAGAAACGCACGAATTCCATTTATTGGCATCATTAACTGTCCATCAAGGGTCACATCGATTGGCACGTGCCAACACATCAACAGTGACACATAATGCTTGGTTGATAAATAAAAGTTCACACCAAAACCGGTAACATATCATTTATTGTGCTGCGGTATACAGGAAAGGATCCGGTACAAAAGGGAAAACAAGGGAAAACAACAAAATGAGTTTTTTCATTCAAAATATAAATTGTCTTATTATTCATATACTTAGCCTAACATACACCATTCATCGGTTACATAATACATGGTCGGTCTTAAACCGAGCCTTTCGAAATTACAAATTGACAGCTTGCAGGTTTTCTTCAATACACTTCCACTCTGCAAGAGCCCGCGCCAGCTAACGTCGACGACAATCTTCAGTCAGCAAGGTTGAGGAAACCCTCCAAGAAAGGAGCCACCTCCTCATCGAGTAGATCCACCAGAGGAAGGAGCTAACTCTCCTAGAGGAAGACCCACCGGAAGAAGAAACGGAAGTGAAACGTTGTCCCTAATGCTGGAAACCTCTCCAAAGCTACCTGCGCAACACACTGGGAGACAACGAAAAATTTGGAAGTGGCCTATGAGACGCCGCCGATGGAAAATTCCCATACATTGGAGGAAGGCAACCAACCACCGGTTTGTGGCAACCTCAATCTATAGGCACAACAACCATTTGAGTCCTCCACACAATCTCAGTCAGTAAGGAAGCCCAACAGCAACTGCTACAACAAATGTCCACAGATGTCGAAAGTCTGCAACTCCTGCCTTGAGCCCTCCAACAATCTTAAAACACCAAAGTTCTTTAAGATTGTGTGCAGGACTCAACGGGGGAATGACGACCTTGCAAAACAAACAACTCATGGAAGCAAGGAAGCAAAACAAGAATAATGGACTCAAGTGATAGAAGAAGTTTCAAGAAGTGTTCAAAACAAATAATGAAAGCAAAACACCATTCCACCCCTTTATATGGGCAAGGGAAAAGCAAGTTACTATAGTAGCATTAATGAGGTGCACAGAAAACGTCAGAAGTCAAATACAACTCCTAAGAAGATCAAGTTATAATTGACAGTCAAAGTCAAAATGTCACATCGACTACAACGCCCGGTCACCGGCCAAAACACACATGATATAGAGCCGATAAATGTGCATGTCTTTGAACGATTTCATGCTCCGCATTCATCGCTCGAGGGATTGTGTTCACGACCAGGCCGAGCATCACTTTGATGCCGCAGACTCAAGAAAAAGCTTGAGGGACTGGGCGCAAACTCACCGAGGAATAGCTAGAGCACTTAACGAGGTTTTTACCAAATAAATAACTCCAAGTGTTAGCTCTAAATATATTCCATTTTGCCAACTATTTTATCTTTGAATGCTCTATACCGAATTTAAATAATCTGTATCTCACTTTTTTGTTAATTATTACCTCCGTCTAGATTTTATAAAAAGTTGTCTAAATTACCTTTTAACCATTTATCTCTCTACATAGATAAACGTGAATCATTTATTAAATGTAAAAAGTTGTCATGATTAATAAGGGTAGTAGTGGAAAAACATGTTAGATGCTTTCTTGAAAATGTAAGACAACAATTAATTTGGGACAAATTAAATTTGCCAAAACTACTTATAAAATGGGACGGAGGTAGTATTACTATTTTAGCAAACACCCTATATAAAATATTTACATATTGAAGCCCAATAAAAAAGTAAGTATCCGATCCAATAAAAATAATCAGCCACGTTTTTTTAGATAAGCAAAAATAATCAGCCACGTTAAAAAAACTAATTAATTATTGACCAAAAAAAACTAATTAATTAGCAGTTTTATCTCCCGCCTTAGTTTTTAAACCCTCCAAATCCAAACTTTCAATTTTCCCTTCCCTCAATTTCCGAGATCCGATCAAATGTGAGATCCCAAATTCAACAAAGCGCGGGTTCCGAAATTAACCCTCTAAAATAACCTAAAACGACACCGTTTTAGTCTCCCGCTTCATTTTAAAACCCTCCAAATTTTCCTTTCACCAATTATATTTCTTCCCCCTTCTCACCTTTTCCCGGCTTCCCATTTTCCCCCGCCTCTTCCTAATTTCAAATTCCCTCTAAAGTCTAAACCCAAACCTCAAATTTCCTCCTTCCCAATCATACAAATACCTCACTCACTCCCATCTTCTTTCTTTCCAAACCCTCATTCTGCATCCTCAAACCAAAAATGAACACCACCACTTCTCTCAACGACTTACCTCCTCACAAAAGACTCAGACTCCTTCAACAACAACAACAACAACAAAATCAACCCTCTCCCCCTTCTCTTTTACCCACCAAAAAACGCAAAGAATCTCGAAACGCATCGTTTCATATTCACAACAACCCACCTTCACCCCCTTCTCTTTTTTCTCTTCCCACCAAAAAACGAATCCGCGCCTTCCCGCCTCTAAACGACGTCGTTCCACCCTTCGACTTAAACATTGAATACAACCCCTCACCCGAGAAACAACCCCAACAAGATCCTCTTAACGATGAAAATGACACTGATGATGATGGGATTTTATGCTGTGTGTGTCAGAGCACCGACGCTAACAGTGAGGATCCGATAGTTTTCTGTGATGGCTGCGATCTAATGGTTCACGCTTCTTGTTACGGTAATCCACTTTCTAATGAAATTCCTGACGGTGATTGGTTCTGCCAACGGTGTCGTTTTAAAGACAAAACCCAAAACGACATCGTTTGTTCACTTTGTCCGAATAAAGAAGGAGCGATGAAACAAACTACAGAGGAAGGTAAATGGGCTCATCTTGTTTGTGCTTTGTTGATTCCTGAAGTGTTTTTCTTAGATCCAGAAGGTAGAGAAGGGATTGATTTTTCTAGGGTTCCGGAGAAGAGATGGTTGCAGAAATGCTATATTTGTGATGGTGATGATGATGATGATGGTTGTGCTTTGGTGTGTTCTGAACAAAAGTGTGAATTGGGATTTCATATTACTTGTGGAGTTAAAGAAGATCTTTGTATTGAGTATAAGGAAGGGAAGAAAGGGGCTACTGTTGTTGCTGGTTTTTGTAAAACTCATAGTCAACTTTGGGAAAAGGTAATATCTTTCTTTGTTGTAGAGATAGAATTTTTTAATTGATTTGATTCTAGTCTTGATTAATTTGTAAACATGAAAATTGGTTCGTTGATAAGTTAGTTCAAGACTTAATTTTTGTTTAGTTATTACAGTAATTGTAAACATGAGAATTTATTTGTTAGATTTGTGTTTTGTGAGCATGTTTAATTGAAAGAGTTTGTAATTTGTGTTTTTTTGTGCAGCAACAGCTATCTGGGAAATACAAAATTGTAGCAGTTGATGATAAAAAGCAGCAAAAATGATGGTTACTTAATAGGTCTTTTAACTTGGTTATGATATCATTGAATTTTATAGGGAATGATAGGATAGTTAGTATTGCAGCTCATTTTAGTTCTTTTGTAATTTGGATTTTAAATATTTGTTTAAGTTACTGCTGTGATCTTCGGATGAAGTCTGTTGACAACAGTATTTGGTACTTATGTTTGGATTTTGGTTACTCTAAAGTGAGCCCTACTCACTTTAGGTAATAATAATAAAGATTAAACATTTTGAATGATGGGGTTGCATATGCTCATCTGCAAAATATTTGCTATCTTTTATGGGATTTGGATTATGCTTTGTTATGTTTGGTGGCTATTACTCTGGTTCTTGTCATAAAAAAATAGGGTAAAATATGTTTTTGGTCTCTCACTTATTTTTTCGTTTGCAATAATCCGTGACGTTAATTGCAACTGATTTGGAAATGGAAATCTGACATGCCACCTCCTACTTAGCACAATTCAATGATGTGGTATTCCACGTGGCTTTTCTATTTTATTTCCTCAACCATCTCCCACAACATTTTCCTCAAGTTCAAATTCTAAATCCCCAAAACCTTTCCTTCCCAAATCCTTCCTTGATTCCATCTAATCTAATCTGATTTCCTACGTAATCGTATGAACCAAGATCTTCCTCGCCATCTGGTTCCTCACTCGGCATATTAAAACGATAACATTTGAAAATCTACAAAATAACCACATTGCTGCTGTGGTTGCAATTTCACTCGGCATAATGGCGGACACTATTCCAAGAAGAACCATAGCCATAGCAAAGTTGAAAACCACATCTGCGGACAAGTTTGTTTACAAGGCAGAATAAATAGTAAGCAATCACCCTAAATCAGAAATTCACATTCCCATGCTACACACGTAGGAACATGTTCAATTTAAATACCCCAACATGGTAACAAACCTAATGCAAAAGAACAGTACCGTAAATACAATTCATACTTGTGAACTAATTCATGATTCACCTAAAAAGTGTGGTACTGTTAAGCTAAGAAGAGGGAAGGAAATTAGATGAAATCAAGCAAGGACTTGGGAAGGAAAAGTTTTGGGGATTTAGGGCTTGAGCTTGAGGAAGATGTTTTGGGGAAGATGATTGAGGAAATAAAAAATTAAATTTAATAAATTAGAAAAGCCGTGTGGAATGCCACATCATTTAATTGTGCCAAGTAGGAGGTGTCATGTCAAATTTATGTTTCCAAATCAGTTACAATTAACGTTAGGGACTATTATTAAAGTCTAAAAAAAAATGTCAGGGACCAAAAATATATTTAACTCTAAAACAATTTGTATTGGGTTACTTGCCTACTATTACAAATTTTGTAGTTTTAATTTCATTGAATAACTTAAATAGATAAGGGGTTTTAGCTTTCTTACTCTGGAAATAATTAGAGACATGTTCTAGAAACCAGTATATAAGGATGTAGTAGTTCTTACTACAGCATTCAAACTACGGTCTCATCAATGTGGTCTTTAGCAGTAATAGCTAACTATAAGTCAGTAATGTGGTCTCTCCAAAAACAGATAAACAATATCGTGAACTAATGTTTTGGTTTTATACTTAGAAATACTTATTCAAAGTCCTTCAAAGATGTTACTATTAATTTTACTGTTTATTTTAAAGACAACGAGCTGGAAATGTGGAATAAGGCAGTAGAGGTAGCCTATTAAATTGAAATTCGAGAAGAGGCAACTTGGGTGATTGATGGGTCCAAATAATATTTCAATTTATTAATATGGTGATATGACAATTATAGTCATAGGACTAATATTATAGCTACTCAAGTGTGACAGAGAAATACCTGTAATAAGGAACAATCTTTTTTATTTGAGAAAAAGCAAAGTGTGAGAAAGCATGAATAAGAAAAATTAAATCATACATCCAAAATTAAATCATACATCCAAAATAACAAAACATGAATAAGAAAATGAGACCATAAGAAATTGCATCACAACTTTCCCAATTTTTAGATCAAGATCATACTCTATGTTTACCTGCAACACAATAAGAAAATGATCAAGTTTGTGTCTGAAATCCACAACCAAAACAGCTATAATTAGGTACACCAAATTTAAGTCTTGTGGGATCAATAAAAACCACAGAGCACCCCGCCAAAAAACTCCCTTACAAAATGAGACCATAAGAGGCCTAAAACTAAAAGGCCAACCCCAAAATACAGCAGAGCAAGGAAGGAACTAAAAGGCCTAAAACTTAAAATACAACATGTCCTATTAACAAATCTTACTTGAAGTGAGAAGGAGAGTGTATAATTGACATGACAATCGTCAGGTGGAGTTATCAAATCTATTGGGCATCTTTGTGTGTCACAAAGATGTTTTGTCACCCTACAAACATTATAAAAAACAAAACAAAACAATAAAATCTAGTAAGTTTAGAGTTTCATAGGAGTTCACAGGCTGGATTGAAACTTATGTAACTACAAAGCATTCATACTTACGTGCCTATACTAGCATCATCATCCAAAGGAGCTTGAAGTAAAGAACCTGGACCAACCTGTCAGGAGAGGAGGGCTGTTAAAATGTTGCATACAAATTCATGAATTTGAGAAATAGTGACAATGCAAAAACTTGTCATAGAGTTAAGGAGTTGATATAAAACAAAAATCAATTGATGTAAGAACAACAATAATTGTAGAACATGTGCTGCTGAAAATACCATCTTTCAGATTCATCTATACGGAAGCTATGTAGATATTTGCCTCAACTAAGGCAGGGAGAATGATCAAAATAGTATATTGCTTTTATCTTTTGGATATTGGCATCCCTGGCATGAGGGAGAGCCCTAAACAATCACATAAATCTCTTGTAACCACTTAAAATTCTTATTCTTATAAAAGCTATAAGAATATCTTTGTATCTATAATTCCTTACAGTTACATTATAGAAGAGAGACAAGGATAGTCGCTGGCCTTTGATTGCATCCCCATCACCAAATAATTATAAGTCCACGACCATATAAGCCCAGGTTTGTAGTTGAACTAATGACAGAACTTTGCTGCAAAGGCCATACCTGTCTGATTTAATTATCAAAACGGTTCTAAATTTTGTGACATTGTATCTTATGGACATACCTGTCTGATTTAGTTGCTATGTTGTATGGATCCCTATAGTAAAAGAAAATGTTTAATGGTAACTGTTGGGTTTATTAATTATCGACACAAGCGTAAAACAGATTTTATCAGTTCAGAAGATAACAGAGAAAGGTTATTAACTTCACAACATAATCAGTGATAATAGCATAACAACATATGCTTCATCTATAGATAGGTAAACTTGTTCAAAAGACAAAGTCTGTCATATCTGCAAATAGGAAACAATAATATGAGATAGGTAAACTAATCTCATAGAACACCGCCCATAGAACCTTGTGAATACAAGTTTGCATTAAAAAATGCAGAACCCATACCTTCTCGATGCTTCCTTCTCAAAGAAAATTGCTGACCAATCTCTGTATCAATGGTTTTTACTGCCTACAAAATAGTATATAGTATTGAAGTCAAGAAGCCACTAAGAAAACAAGTGTTATGATCAACCTATGTTTACCACTGTGAATTCAAAATCATTAGAAAAACTGAAATCAAAGCTACTAGTATTAACCAATAAATAAATTCGTGTCATTTGTCAAAATAGCGTACGTGATTTGAGGTTTGTGCATTTTCATACATTAACTTCATACCAAATACCATGGAGTATACAATAGCAAATAGATACAATACAATCATAAAGAAAGCAAAAAGCTTCAAAGCAAAAAAAGCAACCTCATAGTTGAGTAGTGGTGGAAGGATGACGAAAAACAGATGCATTAGAGCATCTGCTCTTGAATTGTCCAGTAAGCACACTACCCTGTCAATGGTATCATAGTTAGATTTAAGCAATAGACACTCAACAAGAATTGGGATTAAACTAAATGCTGAAAATATAAAGCAATAAAACCTTAGATGTAGAGTTTAAATTATGCAATAAAGCATATGTGCAAACAAAACATATGACATTTGAGAGAAGGTTAATACCTCAAACAGAGCTTCAGCCATTGGGAAAGACTCACATGAGCACATACCATCTGCATGGAGTCCTAATGGACATGAAGAATTCAGCCGACCAATCTCATCAAGGCCACCTCGAAGCCTTTCCCATATCTACATAGAGTAATGCAAACAACTTTAAATTACATGAAAGGGATCACAAACCCGCTTAACAAATGCAAGTAGGTGACATAAGCAATTTGAGGCATCCTATACTTCAAAAAATCGAATCACCTCGGATCTAGAGTGTCGCATCCGTTCATTCAATCTGCGAATTCTTCGACTCCTATATCCGTAACCACCAACCCCTTCATTTGATAAATCCTCACCAAAATCAACAAGCCACGATCTTGAGATCCCGAATCATCAAGCACCTCGGTGGAGAAAACAATGGTTGGTGAATCACTAAGCCTTACGGAACTACTGTGTGAAAGCATCAAGAGCATAAAGAAAGCAAATAAAATTTCCCAATACTTCCACTTCCACCACCACCCTTAAACTTTCCACCTCCAACAACCTCATCATCATCACTACTCAACTGAAATTTCCTTTTAACATTCACATTAGGTTTTCCCTTTCTCAAATCATCACCACCCCTTCGCTTCCCCAACGTAGAACCACCTCTACTACCATTCCTCCGCGATCCAAACCGTCCTTCTTCACTTCGTCGAGCCTCAAGACGCGTCGGTGGAGGGTTTCTCAAATTGGGGGTGGAGAAAAAAGTAGATCTAAGAGATAAGGGTTGTTTGAGTGTTAAAAGAAGACGAAGAGAGGGAGAGGAGGAAGTGGAGGAGTTGACGGCGGCGATGGAGGGGGAAGACGAAGAGTGGGGAAGAGAGGGAGAGGGGGAAGACGTAGTACGGAGTAAGAGGGGGGAAGATGAAGGTCCGTGAGAGAGAAAAAGAGAGAAATGAAACTCAGCGTTTTTTAAAAAACGCTGGGTATTGGGAGAACGTGTGACCCAATACCCAGCGTTTTTTTAAAAGTGCTGGGTATTAGGAGAACGCGTGAAGTCATACCCAGCGTTTTTTAAAAAGCGCTGAGTATTGGGAGAACGTGTGAAGCCATACCCAGCGTTTTTTAAAAAACGCTGGGTATGGCTAGTGCTTTTAAAGGCGATGAGCAGCATTTTTTTAAAAAACACTGGGTATGGGTTAGCTGTTTTGGCCATGCGTGACGTTTTTACTTAAAACGCTGCTTATAGGAGCGCTCTTTTTTGACAAATCTGGCGTAGTGCACCTGACCACACTCACTCACAAACAAAACACACTCACTTTCACAAAATTCAAACATATGGTAGAGTTGAGAGAGAGAGAGAGAGAGAAAGAGAGAGAGAGAGAGAGAGGACTCCATCTCTTTGTTTTCAAACCCTATATTCAGCCACTTGACACCCAAATGTTCATCCCATCTCTTTTAGCAACTACATTTCCTTCCTTTCATCTTTTGCATTTCGAAATGCTTGGAGGTTTGAGACCATGTCAGAAATTCCACTTTTCATACCATCTATGCCCTTAGTCATCATTATGTGGAGTTTGGAGGTCATAGAAGTTCTATTGAAGCCTGCATGTGACAATGGTTAAGGTATTTGCAGTTTAAAGCTAGAAGTTTAAGTTTGGGAGCTTGTGGGTGCTGGTTTGGGTGAAGAGAAGCTAGTGGAGCTGTTGAAGTGTTCCACTGGGTTATTGAGCAATTTCTTGTCAAAGTGAGTTCCCTTTCCCCCTTTCTTAAATTCTGAGATTTTGAGTACATTAGTACTTGAACTCTACTTGATTTGTGAAATTAGACTTTCCAAGTTTAGACTCCGATTGGTGAAGTTGATTAAATGCATTGTTGTGAATTGGTAAATGCATGTTGATTTGATAATTGTTGGTGTTATAATTGATGATTATTAAAAATAATAGTGATTAGGAGGTGTTACATTCTCCTAGAGACTAATTAGTAATTTGGTAGTTAGTATTTCCTAGAGCTCTATATATAGAGCACCTTGTACTCTCATTTAGCATCTTTTTCAATATGATTCCTCATGAATAGTATTTACCTCTTTTACCTCTTGAGTACACCTATGCTCAACACCTCTTTTATGTATGGATGTGTGATCCTATGATTCTTAACAATAATTTTGATGTATTGATGTTGGATTGGGTTGTAATTGGGTGATTGGTAATGATTAAATTAATTATATGAAAGTTAGGATAGGTTGAAAGCCCTTGGGAGGGAGTTAAAAATGCAATAAAACAGAGTTTTGGGACTGTAGCTCGGTCCGTACAGGTCTTTCTAGTTGGGAGACACTTCGATAGCCTTCCAACTGTTTTGTTTGTATCTTTTTATCCGAAACTTCGATTTGTGTCTTCTTGGATGCATTGGAAAGCTAACGAAGAGATATACAACTATAAACAAACATTGATTGTGTTTTGAATTCACTCCTAAAATTATCTTGGACCTATTCTATCTACTAATGCTTGAATTATTGTTTATGTGATGTTTTTGCAAGGATCCTCCTGGCGCGCTTGATATACACACAAATGTGCAAGTATACACAATCGTAACAAGTAATAAAGTGAAAGTAGAGTTGTTGAGGCAAAATCCCTAATAAAGTTTTGATGTTCAACAAACCTCAAGGATGAGAAGCTTAAGGTTTCTGATCATATGTATTACTAATGTTCTTGTTGAGTGTTTCATAAAGAACAGGACTTCAAATCATTCTCAACAAGATACTTGCTTATGAGAAGCATCAATTCTAAGAGAAAACAGAAGAGAAACATTGCCTCAACTACTACTAGAAAGGAAACTTTCTTAAGCATAAAGGATTAAAGTCAAGAACCACTTGGAAATCTTGGAAGAATTCTGCTTGAGAAGATTCATCAAGTGAAATGACAATATGAGAAGAACATCTAAGAAGATCAAGCATGAGAAGAGTCATGACAAATAAAATTGAATAAGATGAAATGCAATATCAAGCTAAGAAGAGTCATGATCCCAAGAAGGGTCATGATCATATGAATCATGTTAAGAAGAGTCATGGACCTGAGAAGGGTCATGACAAGAAGAGTCATCATCCTTAAAGTACTGCATCAACATGAGAAGATTCATCTTGAGAAGCATCATCTTCAACTTAACAAGTCATGAGAAGAATCACAGTGAGAAGGGTCACTGTGAGAAGGAAACCTTGAGCTATCAACCTTCTCACACATTCAAGTTTTCTCTCTTCCATACTCAGCTACTTTTAAACCAGAAGGGATTCATCTTTCTCTGAGTATGTATTAATTCTTGTGTTGTAATCATTCATGTATATCCTATATATGTCAACCAAGCTCTAAGTAATCCCAAAACCCTTGTAATCAAAGAACCTTGAATAGGGAACCTTCTCAAGTAGCATGTGTTGCTATAGGACTTGAGAAGTGAGTGCTTTTGTGTTAAAAGCAGTCTAATAGCTTTGGAGAAGTCTATTAGTGGAGTATACAGTAGGTAGAGCTGTGAGAAGAAAACTACCAAGAGCTTTCAACTTGTGTGAAGTGTGAAAGGGTGTAAACTATTTGGAAAATAGTGGAAAATCTCATTGGGTGTGAGGAGTGGAGTAGCCCATGTTATTGTTGGGTGAACCACTATAAATCCATGTGTTATTTACTGCTTTAAGTACTTAGTTTACGGTTGAGAAAAAACTCCTCTTGAGGAGAGATTTTTGAAAACCTGAGAAGAGTTAATTCTGACCCTTCTCAACTACAACTAGAACAAGAGTTTTTCAACCCTTCTCAGAACTTTTCAAAGACTATATATAAAATGTTTTGAAACTCTTAACAAGTGGTTTACAAACTTAATATTTCTTTCACAGTAAGACTCTACTTAAAACAATTGGGAAGCAACTGTGAGAAGAGTGAAGAAGCTTTGAATGATCCTTCTCAGTTCTACATAACTGTGAAGACAATGCAATCACCCTTCTTGACTCATCTAATTCATTAAGAGGATTGTTTTTGTATAACACATAACACTCACTCTCTTGATTCTCAAGTACACTTGTGAATCAAAGTTCTTTTATTTCAGGAAAATTTAAAAGGCTCACAATTCCAACCCCCCTTCCTTGTGACACTGGTGACTTCAAGAGTAACATTCCCACATGGATTGGATTAGTTTACAAGTTTAAATCAATAGTTCAAGAGTGGAAGGTAACCAATAAACAATATATGGTAGGAGTGCAAGAATGTAAACAAACATAAAATATACAATCAAGTTGTAAAATATGATGAGAAAGTAGTTGGAATGTTGCCCACTAAGTAAATCACTTTTAACAACATTATGTTATATATGATGCAGGTGCACTGGATGTCGTTGCATAGAATTGTGCTTTTCAGTCACTGTCATTAGGGTTTCATTATAAGTTCTTATGTCTAAGATTCTAAATAACTTCACCCTTGTATTTGAAATACCCACAGTATCACCCTATGGACTATTCTATCATATGTCTAGGTTTTATCATGGAATTAACAAAGTTTTCTTTATTAAACACTTATCCATATCAGTTCTTGAGTTCTAATCATAAATCATGTCTGTATTTATGATTTGCATCACTTTAGTTGGTTAATTCTAAAGATGAATATGAAAGAGTTTATCATGCAAGAACTAAAATGCAAACATCAATATATATAACATAAAACTAGTTAAAGGTTCATTACTAAGTTTATGGCATCCCAACTACAAGAGAGTTTAGCTCATGCTTAACGTTACTAAGGACATACAAACTCATGTAAATAACATGTTCATATTATTGAAAAACACAAAGGAAAAGAAATAGAGTAGAAGATACACAGTTTAGTTCCCTTTGCGAAAATCAATCCTGTAATGTAGGAGCATCACTTCTATTTGCACTGTGCAGAGAGCATTCCTTGCGCATAATGCAGTTGCATGAAGGCGAAAGAAGAAGTTGTAAAGTTCTTCCTCTTTCAACGAGACCAGCTCCAATATGATTTAAGTGAGTGAATTATAGTTTCCTTTGTGAATGAGAATGTGAAGGGTATTTATAGGCTCTTTGAGAGAGGTTTCTTCATAGTTAGTTTTGCTTGGAGAAGAGGTTTGATTTACTTTTTTAGTCCAATTTGCATCAAAAGTTGAGTTGAAGATGATTTGATGTTGATTTGGACTAAAGAAGAGAGGTTCAATGATATGTGGACATGTGTACCTAAAAAGGTGCAAATTACAAGCTATTGTGGGCTACAAAAGTGATCAAAGTGGTCTACTTGCATTACTTTCCGTAATCCTTGACTATGAGCTCATCATGATGTCATCACGAGAATGCAGGAGCATTAGTCTGTTTCAAGTGCAGGTGCATCCAATTCAGGTGCATCGCTAAATTGCTAGTGAAGGGGCATTACATGCAGGTGCATTTGAACAAACACATTAAAATACAACATGTGACACCAAAAGTGACAAATGATCAAAAATCAATTCTTAACCCTCTTTTACTCTAAACAACACATATTAAATACTTTAACAACAATATTACTTAGAAAGTCATATTGATTTAAGTCTAGAACATACAGATAATTCTATATAAATAGGAGTTATCAGATCCTTATTGTTTAAATGATTGGGATTTAATTGTGTAACCCTTATAGTACATATATCTATTGATTGTTATACTATTGTTTTGGGTTGATGAGAGAGAACAGAAAGACAAGCATAGCTAAGACTAAAAGGTTGCATGCATAATATACGAGGGGAATGATGATCCCAAGAGGTTTAATAGCACACTTGGTTGAGGGAAGTCATGAGCCCAAAACCCAAGGCTTAGCATTACTCAATATAGCTATGATTAAGTGAAGTTCTCCGTTGAAATCGAGTCAAGGATTGTTCGGGTTGTGCTAAGAGGATAAGAGGATAAGATAAAGATAAGAAAATACCGAGAGTTATATAGTGAGGTAACGCCGAGGAGCTCACTGAGAATTTTTTTTAAATCTCACCCTTTATATATGTTGTGTTTTACAGATAAGCAAATGAGGAAATGAAAAAGTAAGAGGAAGCTCATTGAGCTTAGCTTTAAAGTTTTCCCATTAGGACTATGTCGATGATATATCTTGTTTCATGTATTTATGTATTGATGTATCCGACCAATGGTCACTTAACAGTTTTATGTAACCTTTTATTGGGGATTAGGATATGTATATATGTATTTCTAAGATTGGATTAAGTAATTTACAGTATAATAGAAAAATTGTATTGTAAGTTGACGGAGTTCCAATGAAATATGATAGAAAGACTGTTACCTTATAGGTGAGTTGGACTCCTATGAAGTATATGTTCAAAGTTTTAAATCCAAACTTAGATTTGCATACCTCTGAGTTGGACTTTATGACATCTAAAATTTAGGATGTTACAAAATAAGTCTAATATGATTGATAGATAGATAGAGAGACAAACAGAAAAGAAAAAAAAGACAATCAGAAAGACATAGAGACAGATAGACTTATAGAAAAGACTTACAGACACCATGATTATCTTCAAAGTGAGCCTTAACATTTATGGGTTTAAAGTTGCACAACCAGCAGGAGAGAGATGAAGAACTACTGGGTTTTGATTTGGGGGAGAGAGATGAAGAGTTGCTGGGTATTGATTTGGGATTATAGGTTAAGGTTTTTATTAAGAAAAGGTGTTGGAGATGGGAGGTTGAAGATAATGATGATGTGTAATTCCAACTCAAATTTTAAAATAAAAGAAAAATAAAAAAATCCACATCAGACATCTATCATACACATCAGCTTTTTTGTAACGGCGTTAGTAACAGAATGACCTATTTCAAAAAAGTTGATTTTGCAGGGATCTTTTTAAAAAATAACTTTGCTAGGACTAAAATCAAAAGACCCCATATTTGCAGGGACTAAAAACATATTTAAGCCAGTTATTCATTTACCCCGCTGAAAAGAGGGGGGTAACTGAATAATTTTATATTTTGCAGGGTGTTTTTTTTAAAATAGGAGGTATTAGGATATTGACTATATTTGTAGGGTGTAACAAGTATTTAAGTCTACAATATATAGGAAGATTTATTCAAAGAATGGAAAATATCTCAGATTGAATGTTTTCCGTTATTTAAAATTTCCATCACTAATACATACTCCCTTCGTTTTCATATATAAGAAAAAACATCAATAAAGTCATGTTATCAAATATAAACAAGTCTGTCAAAAAAATATATAAGCAACTCAATGCTTTTTTAGTAAATGTAACATATTTACTCTTATTAATTGCTCCACTTTATCTTTTCTCAATAAAAATAATTTTTGGTTTTCCAACTTTTTCTTTCTTTTTCAAAGTTTTCAAAAAAAGTTAATAAGGGTAATATAAGAATCACAGTTATTTTTCTTGCTCTTCCTAATAGGTGTACATAGCCGTCTTTTACATATATACAAAAGCGGAGAGAGTACCTACCAAAAAAATAACATCATTATTACACTCTTATCATGAAATTCATTAAAGTATTTTCTCTTTTTAGTTGAAATTACAAATAAAGTAAAACAATTATAGCGCAATTAACTGTTTATTAATTAATACACTCTTATTTATGTTTTTATTAATTGAAACATTAAATGAGATATTGTTAAACTATTTCAGAAGTAAAGAAACAATGTGTTTTATTTAATTAATAAAATATTTTTAATTCTATCTCATTAATGTCTCCATTTTAATTAACAATCAAATTAAAAGTTTTGTAAATTCTCATGCTAGTTGCAAAGTGGTAGATCATTGGGTCTCTTAATCATTTGGTATTGGGTTCAATCCCTAGCCAATGGATATGGAAAAACATTTGTCGGGGAGGTTAACCTCTTAAATGAATCTCTGATACCTCGAAGGAATACTCTCCACCGTCGTCGTCGTAGAGGATACCTTATTTTGCCAAAAAAAGGGCTCAATTATATATCATATTGTATTATGTCTGGATTATGCTTATGATTGAAAAAATGTAACTTAGTGTCAAACGTAAATAATTAAAAAAAATTAAATTTCATAAAGCTCTGTTTGGCAAGTCTCATCCGCTAGCGGATAGCGGATGAATAAACATTTTTTGTTAAATACTCGCGTTTCACTTTTTGTCATATTGCGGATAGCATATAACGTCTCACCTTTTTTGTCATTTTTACCCTAATTATTTTTTTTTAAATTGCTTATCTGTCTCGTTCTAGACGAGAACAAACTGTAGATGCTGCCTTAGCCTATCTCAAGACGGTAAAAGATAATATGTATCAAGATAATAAGGAAACTTATCATCAATTTTTACAAGCATTAGACGTCTGCTCTGGCGTTCTCCGTCCGAGGTATGTGTTTGACCTCTTCCTGTTCAAAACGTTGAAGTGGTATCCGGATTTGCGCCAAATACTTCAGCAAAATCGGGTATTTTGCTATGAAATCCTCTTTAACTTGGGAAACCACCAGTAATGAGTCAGTATTCAGCTCAATGACTTTCGCCCCGAAGTCTAGAGCCAGTTTCAGTCCAACGATGCACGCCTCATACTCAGCTTGGTTATTAGAGGTGGTAAAGGAGAAACTAAGTGATACTTCAATCATCAATCCTTCAGAATTTTCAAGGATGAGTCCTTCCCTACTGCCCTTACAATTTGAAGAACTGTCCACGTGGAGTTTCCACTACAGGGACCCCAAATCGGTGGAGGTTGGTGTCATCTCGGCAATGAAGTCGGCTAGCACTCGGGCCTTGAGAACTTATTGAGACTCATACAAGATCTCGAACCTGGACAGTTCGACGGCCCACTTGATGATCCTACCTGCCAGGTCGAGCCGATGTAAAACTTGCCGGATAGGCTTGTCCGTTCTTACGATGATCTGACGTGCCACAAGTAGGGTCTCAGTCTCCTGGCCGGTACAATGAAAGCCAAGGATACCTTCTCAATTTTCTGATATCTGGATTCAACCCCTTAAAGAACCTTGCTCACAAAGTATTTCGGTCGTTGATAGCGAAGCTGGCCAGTAACAAACCTTTCGGTAACCTCCGAACCATTATTCAAGAAACGCTGGTCAAGCCCAGTGTTGACTTCGCCCATACTCTGATGACAGACGTACATGCAATCGGTGAGGCCGGGGGATGGATCCAATCCATCTGAGATTACATTGAATCCGGGATTGAGCCAACAAATGTGAAAGAAGCCACGGCGGTCCAACGCAGAGCGGCGTCCTACTCTCTAATCGATGGAAAATTGTTCAGACGAGGTTTCTCTTCTCCTTTGTTGAAATGTCTTGAGGGGGAGGAGGTCGAGTATGTACTCACCGAGATCCATGAAGGCATCTGCGGACAACACCTCGGAGCACGGGATTTGGCAAAGAAATCCCTTAGGTCCAGATACTATTGGCCGACTATGATGAAAGATGCAGTCGAGCAAGTTAGAAAGTGCAACACCTGCCAACGATACGCAGACATCCACAATGTGCCTCCAGCCGAGCTCACCTCTTTATCGGCCCCTTGGCCATTCTCCCAAAGGGGTATAGATCTTCTCGGACCCTTCCCATTGGCTCGAGGCGGAGTCAAATACCTCATAGTGGCGGTCGACTGCTTCACCAAGTAGATTGAAGTTGAGCCCCTCATTGAGATCACGACCAATAATTGCATTAAGTTTGTCATGAAAAACATCCTGACCAGGTTCGGAATACCCAAGATCATCATTACTGACAATGGAACACAGTTCTCCGACAAAGGGTTTCGGAAATTACTTACAGATCTAAACATAAAATATCACTTCATCTCTGTGGAGCACCCTCAAACCAATGGGCAGGCTGAGGAAGCCAACAAGGTGATGTTAAAAGGATTGAAGAAGAGGCTGGAAGGCGCCAAAGGAGCTTGGCCTGACGAATCCCACGTTCTATGGTCATATCGCACAACACCATACTCAACTACGAGGGAGACTCCTATCAGATTGACATATGGTACTAAGGCCATCATCCTTGTGGAAGTCGGGGAATCGACATGGAGAACACTATTTCCCCTCAATAGGGAGGATAATGGAAAAGCGACAAGAGAATAGCTCGACCTGGTCCAGGAAATCTAAGGTAAATCCCATCTAGCCATGGCTATAGTCAAGGCATGCATTGCAAGACATAACAATCAGAAAGTCATCCTCCAGGAGTTCAACGTCAGAGATCTTGTGCTTAGGCATGCCGATGTAGGAGGCAAGAACGCGCTTGAAGGAAAACTTTCTGCGAACTGGAAAAGACCCTACCGGGTCGTATCCAAAACCGGCAAGGGAGCATATCAGCTGGAAACCCTGGAAAAAGAGCCGATCCCCAAAACTTGGAATGTGGCGAAATTGAGAACTTATTATAGTTGACCTAATAGTTTCTCAACTATATTGAATGTAACGAAATAAGACTATTCATGCATGCTCGTGGTGAATAAAATTGATTTTCCAAACATCTCTTATTTGCAATGTGCATGATTACTGATGACGTCGGCTGCCAGCCCGATGCAACGCCCCTGTCATTTGATTCCGACCCGAGCTGGCTTCTCGGCAAATGAGGGTATGAAGCAAAGCCGACAAAGAACGATGCATGCCTCCACCTTGACTCTAAGCTTCAATGCTCAGTCTTGGACTGGGGAAGAAGTCCACAGCGACTTCGACACTATCGTTTCGAGTGAGCTAGCCTCCTCTTTGGCTCCGAGCTTAAATGCTAAGGCAGAGACTGGAGGAAGAAGCCCCAATCGGCTTCGACACCTGCTCCTGAGCACTTGCCTCCTCCCGCACTCTGAGCTTAAATGCTCAGTACGGGACCGAGAAAGAAGTCCACTGTGACTTCGACCCCTCTAGACTCTGAGCTTCAATGCTCAGTGAAGAAGCAGAAGAAGGATCCACAACGATCCCAGAGGCGACGCCTCATAGACGCAACCAAAGTTTCAGGATCCAACGAAGGTAGGAAAAGTAGAAGGAAACAGACTCCACCTACCCCAAGATGGTAAGCGAAAACAACCTCAGTAAGCGACTATTCAAGCCAAGCAAAGCCTGACAACCCAACCTCGACTTGGGGGGCCACTGTTCTAGACTGGGCCAAAGCCCACTCCACTGAAAGAACCACTACATCGAGCATATCACAACCTACGATTGGGCTAGGCCCAACGACAGAGATATATGGATCAGGCCCAATGTCTAACGTTGTCATGGATCAATGGTTCGGATCAAGGCGCCATATTCGACGACACTAAATGATCGACCGTGTCTGTAAATAGAGAGGTACCCCTCCAAGATCAGGTACGGTTTCATTTCTTGCATACCTCTCCACTTCCCTTCCTGACTTAGGCATCAGAGTGCTTGCAGGTGCCAGCCCTTCGGCGAACTCAACCTCGGCAGACCCGAGCTACGATGGACGCACCCGAGCCATGACTTATCCTATCTGAGACACTACATCGAATTACCCCGAGTTGAATCTCCTTCCTAGTCTAGGTACGAACAAAATCTTTTCTAGAGATATTGATTATAAACGAAGAGAAAAAGAAGTTAATCACTGATGTTTACTTGGAGTTTGTTGCATTAAAGACCATGCAGATCTATTTGAGGAGTTTACTCGTTTTCTTCCTCGCTTTGTTTCAATAACTCATCCAATGGTGTGTGTAAGTCTTTGCTATAGGGAATGCTGAATTATGAATCATTGTTGATTCTGAATTATTTTAGTTTTGCAGTTAGGTTCTGATTATTTTATTTTTCAATCAAATTGAATAACAGCAGTGATAAAAGAACTAATTTGTGAAATATCTATCTATCATAATAAATGTTACCTTCTCTTATAATTGTATATATGGATGTCTCAAGTCTCACGATCTTTCACATTTAGAGGTGATAAATTATCAAACTAGGGTTTTAGTACCAAGATATAATTTATAATTGTCTACTCTATGCATTTGGCCATTTTTTCAATAAGTATTAATTTCATTTAAATTGATTTAACTTCAGCAACATCGAGTACACACTTAGTTCACATTCTAGGAATGGTTGCGAATGATCACAATATCATGCTCTCAAAAAGGGGAGGGATTGGGGGCCTTTAGGGCGGGAAAACACCCATACCTTTAGCCTTTTGTGTCTATGTCTCCAAATATTTTCTCTCTCATCTTATACAATTTCTCTCTCATCTATATCCCGCCAAAATAAGCCTAAAGGTACCAATACACATTGTATTACACATTTACACCAGGACATTGAAGCTAGCTACACCTAAACATTCAACACCTACCAAACACCAAAAACTTTAAACTGGTTTTCACGAAACAAGACAATAACTAACTAAAGTCTAGAAAACTAAAAGCAACCTATGTAAAGCTGAATTTTGGCCATGGTTTCAACCCAAAAAATAAAAATTAGCCATGGTTAATGCTTATATCACTACGCCAGATTGGCTAAAAATGAGCGCCACCATGAGCAGCATTTCCTCAAAGAGTGCTGCCTATCACAAAAACACGCAAGTAATACTCAGCGTTTTTTTCCAAACACTACGCATTGAAGGAGGCGTTCTCAACATACCCAGCGTTTTTTTCCAAACGCTGCCCATAACGCAAGGAATACTCAGTGTTTTTCTCCAAACGCTGCGCATTGAAGGAGGCGTTCTCAATATACCCAGCGTTTTTTTTCCAAACGCTGCCCATCACGCAAGGAATACTCAGCGTTTTTTCCCAAACGCTGCCCATCACACAACGCGTTCTACACATACTCAGCATTTTTTTCCAAAAGCTACCCATTGCCTTAAATTTTTCTACCTAAACCCCTCCCTCTCAGCTGCACTACTCTCGGTCTCTTCCCTCGCTCTCACTCTCACTCTCACTCTCAGCTAGCTGCGCGCAGTTCTCTCACTACGTCTTTCTCTCTCGCTCACGTCTCTCTCTCGGTTCTCTTCTCTCCCTCACTCTCATTAGCTCTTCCTCTCTCAGCTCTCCCTCACTCTCGTTCTCTCTAGCACCACCCCAAACCCACAAACCCCCAAACCCCCAAACCCACAATAACCCCCAAACCCACATTGCTTCTCAATCCTCTCCAGCACCCATAGTCCTCATTGGTTGTCCTCATCTTCTCTCAAAGGTTAGTTCTCTATTTTGTTTTTTGTTTTTTAGGTTTTTTGTTAGGTTGGAGATGAATGTAGTTTGATTGGAATATGTTGAATGTGTGAAAAAAAAAATTTGATAGGAGAGGAATATGTTGAATGTAGTTGTATGTGTTTGATATGTGTAAAATTAGTTGAATGTGTTTGATAGGAGAGAAATTAGGTGTCTCTTTTAATATGTTCATTTTCATCTACATTTGTGAAGTGTATACAATTTAAATTGAATTGCTTTGAATAGGAGTACTTATTCATGTGATGAATATCTATCAATTGCTATGAAAGATTGTTCGTTGTTTTTTTTTACAAATAACAAAGATTGTTGTGTTGTTGACTAAAAATTTGAAGTGTTTAATTTATTGCTTGGTTTTGTTGAGATTTTGATTGTGAAAGGATAGATTTTTTTAAGCAAGTGTGTGTCATCTATATATATTAGTAAAATCAAATATGCCTAAATCGAATATGCGAATTGTTTGTTAGGTTTTGGGAGTTTTTTTTGTCGGAGCTTCGCGATCGTTGTTCGAGTTTGTCCTGGTTCGAGAGTTCGTTGTAGTTCGAGTTCACAGCTGGTTGGAGATTTTGTCAGTGTTGCTTCCACTTGTTCAGGTACTTTTTTTGTTCTTTTGTTTATTTTATATGAAGAATTAATGACTATATAGAAGATATCAAAGTCTTTGATTTGTTTAGTTGAAACTACTAGCTAGTTGATCGAATGTCTTAGCTTCAATAAAATTGTAAATTCTCTTATCCGAATTTATTATAGATATTGGGACATTATGGATAGAAAGTGGATGTCTGCCAATCGTCTGTCCAAGGAATATAGAGATGGAGTGGATTATTTTGTGAACTGCGTTGTTCAACGTTTAGGAAGATCTAGTAATATGATATGTCCCTGTTTACGTTGTTGCTATGTAAAATCAGTTAATGCAGACGAGTTGACAGGACATTTAAAGGGTAATGGAATTGATCAAACTTACACTTGTTGGACAATGCATGGTGAGGAAAGAGTTGAATTTTCGAATATGGGTAATAGAAATAAGAGATGTGCACCGGTTGACACCGAAATACCTACGTTTGTTGGAGACGAATTTGAAGAGATGGCAAAGGCTTTTGAAGACGATCTTAATGACCGTCCTCAAATGTTTGAGAAGTTGATAACTGATGCGAGACGCCGTTGTATGAGGGTTGTACTTGAATTCACAAAATTATTGGTCGTGATAAAGTTGTATAACTTGAAAACTTGCCACGGATGGACGGATAAGAGCTTTCTTGAATTACTCACACTATTGAAAGAAATGTTGCGAAGGATAATGTGCTCCCTTCTCGGACGTATGATGCAAAACAAATGTTAGGGTCCATTGGCTTGAACTATGAGAAGATACACGCTTGTCCCAATGATTGCATTCTATTTCGGAATGAACATGCATTTTTAAAGTCGTGTCCTAAATGTAATGCATCGCGGTATAAAAAGAAAGATTCTGCTCCAGAAAAGGTGTTGTGGTATTTTCCCATAATTCCTCGATTTAGGCGTATGTACCGTAGTTCAGAAGATGCAAAACACTTGACATGGCATGAGGATGAAAGGATTAAAGATGGCATGTTATTTACACCACGTGGATTCTCCGCAATGGAAAAAATTTGATATTGATTATCCTGATTTCGGGTTGGATCCAAGAAACCTACGACTTGCATTGTCTGCCGATGGTTTTAACCCGCACGGTATTCAGAGTAGCTCCCACAGTACATGGCCCGTGATATTGGCGATTTATAACTTACCTCCATGGCTTTGCATGAAACGCAAATATATGATGTTGTCTCCTTTAATTGAAGACTTGAAGCTAATGTGGGAGAATGGAGTAGAGGTGTATGATGGGTTCAGAGAAGAAAGTTTCAACTTGAGGGCTATGATTTTTGGCACAATTAATGACTTTCCAAAGATACGGCAATCTATCCGGTACAAAGATCGAAAGGTCAGTGTGCATGCCCTATATGTGAAGATAACACCGATTGGATGTGGTTGGAACATGGTAGGAAGAATATCTACCCTGGTGTTACCTAAAAATTTCGACAGTACATTAAATGAAGCTTTAAATGGGGTTGACTTCACATTTAATAATGTTTTGGAGACAACAGGTCAGTATTTAAGTCAATTCACCATCAATTCGACAGAAGAGGTATGCAAGTGCTGACAATGTGAATGAGCTTCGACGAGCTCAGCTCTTAAAGCAAGAAACCTTCGTCAAAGGAAGGCTCAACTCTTCGACAAAGAAGGGTTCAATACTTCGCCAAACGGTTGACAACGAGTTAGTCAAAATGCAAAGAGCAACAGTTAGTGGGCAGTTACTTCTCCTTATTTCTAGGAGGCAGTTATTCTTTTTTCTCACGTTTGTTTCCAAGAGTATAAATACTCTTTTGTAATAGGAAATCAGGGTCACAACATTTCACAAGAACTCTGAAATCTCAACTTCCAGACGAAAGCGAAAACGAGTGAAACAGATTCATTGTACGTGTTTGTGAACCACTTTACTTTCAATTTTATGCAATCTTCCATTTCTCTTTACATTTATTGCAACTATTACTTTTACTTTACTTTTAATCTTGTTCCTCGCACCATTTACTGTTCTTAAGATCGTTGAAAACACAAAAACACAAGGGCAGTAGTCCAGAGATATTCTAGTTTGATCTCACAATTTCAACTTTTAAAACTAGTGATTGTTTGCTAAAAACACCAGCAAACAAATTGGCACGCCCAGTGGGACCTTTGCCATTGATTTTGTGTTTGTTCTGTTCGTGCGTGTATTTGTATGCACTTGAGGAGTGGTAGAATGGTACGTACTAATTCTAACAATGCCTCTAGTTCTAACCCTGTGGTATCACAAGGGCAAGGAACAACCATGGATTCTGTAAGTGTCAGCGTTGGGAATGTTGCAGGGACAATGGCCCCAGTAACATCAATAACCGTTCCTACGATGTCGATGACCAATGTTGGGTCGACACAATCTATGTCTTTGCCACCAAATGTAGGACTTCCTTCTAGTCCTTATATGGCAACAGGGAACAGTTTAGAGACACGTTTCCAGAATATGAGTCTACCACCATATCCCTTTGGTGTATATGGCATGCCTACTGGAATGCCACATGTTTCGACCTTTTCTCCTTCGCATGTTTCTTCTGAAGGCGTGCTTGGTCGAAATCCTACTGCATTAACCAATGCGTCCTTGTTGGCATTAAGACAACAAGTAGACGAAAGTAATCATGATATGGTTAATATGCTAACCCAACAAATTGGTACTGTTTTTAATCCATTAATTCAGAATACCAATACAAGTTACCAAATGTTAGCAAATCAAATGGGTAGGATTGCAGATTTCTTTGGGGCTCCTACGGGAAATAATAGGCAAGTACCCAATTGTGGGAATAATGCGCCTAATACCCCACGAGAGATCGATTCATCGCCGAAGCCCAAGCAGTTGTAGGAGAACAACAAGGGATGGGAAACCATGTTCCTGAAGTAGTTATGGTAAACCGAAACCAAACGCTGATGAAGTTGTTCGACAAGTGCAACGAAATAACGTTTGTGCTCAAGATAACATAGCCACTTTGGTAGAAACCATAATGGCACAAAATGGCCTTAACATAGGTTTACATAGGCCTAATTTCATATCACCACTGTGTGAATATGTGTTGCAAGCAGAGTTGCCAAGGGGTTGGAAAATTCCCAAGTTTACTAAGTTTGGGGATGATACCAATGAGTCCACTGTCGAACATATTGCCCGTTACATGACAGAGGCAGGGGATATAGCCCAAAATGAGAATTTGAAAATGAAATATTTTCCAAATTCTCTAACTACGAATGCATTTACGTGGTTTACCACTTTACCCCCTAGCTCTATGTACACATGGGGGCAATTGGAAAAAGCTTTTCATGAACAGTTTTATATGGGTCAGTCGAAGATTAGTCTTAAAGAATTGGCCAGTGTTCGACGTAAAGTGCCTGAAGCTATTGATGACTATTTAAATAGATTTAGGCTATTGAAAGCTAGATGTTTCACACAAGTGCCTGAACATGAACTCGTCGAAATGGCTGCTGGTGGCCTTGATTATTCAATTAGAAAGAAATTGGATACCTCTCATTTGAGAGACATGGCCCAATTAGCAGATAGAGTTCGACAAGTCGAAAGACTTAAAGAGGAAAAGGCTAGGGTGAATAAATTCCAGAAAAAAGAAAACTCAGTTGGGTTTCATAAAAAAGAGAAAATAGCCTATGTTGATGAGGAATTCGACTTCGCATTTGGTGATGTCGAAGCAGAGGAAATAGATGTGGCTGAACTTAAGCCTGGTCCTCCTTATTCCTGTAAACTATTAAGGCCTGCAAATGGGAATAATCCTGTAGAGCCTAAAAATGATAGATTTGTGCCTAAAACGTACACTTTTGATGTTACTAAATGTGACGAAATTTTTGATCTGTTAGTAACTGATGGCCAAATAATAGTGCCAAATGGCCTGAAATTACCTCCTCTCGAACAGAGGAAGAAAAAGGGTTACTATAAGTTTCATAATTTTTTGGGACATACAACTGACCGTTGTGTACTTTTCAGGGACATAGTGCAAAAGGCAATTGAAGAAGGGAGACTTAAATTTGGCGACAAAAAGAACAAAGCTCCAATGCAGATTGACGCTGATCCACTCCATCAGGCAGAGACCATGTATGCAGAGCCAATCGAAATGAATATAAGCATGGTTGATGTGAAGATGGTAGGTTCTCCTAAACTTGTCAAACCTTCTACTGACATAAGCTCAAAAGTGTCGTACAAATGGGTGATCTTTGTACAAAAATTACTCGGGAAGAGTATGACGAAAAAGTGCAGCTTTGTATACCCTAAGGTCAAGAGGAATTGATAGATTTCCTCAATAGGTGCAAGTTAAAAACTCGAGGTAATCTTGTGCCCCGGATGTAGCTTTGTTTTTTTAAACAAGGAGGCAGCCAAGAGTGTTGAAGGCTATGGAGTTCGACAACCTCTGAAAAGGAAATGGCCAGACAAAAGGCCAAACTTCAGTTTCAAAAGAGGAGACCTTCCTTATAAGGTTAAGAATACGAATAGACCTTCGACAAGCAAGCAACAGTCTGCTAGTAAGAATACAACTAAGAAGGAGTTTGTGTTGTCAGCATCTGCCAAATCGTTTGTTCCAATGGCAAATCCTCCAAACGAAAAGTGGATACATGCTGGTTTTAAACACTACAGGAATGTTGTTCCACAGGCTGAAGCTGTTAAGCCAAATACAAGTGAGGCTGCAAAATATAATTACAGAAATAATTATAAAGGAAAGAATCCTATGACAAAGACCCAATGGCGTCGTTTCCAACGCTCGAAGAAGAAAGCAACACTTGTTGCCAATGAGCGAACGCCAGGAAGTTCGAAGGCGGCTAAGAATATGACTTCTAAAGCCGTGGGGACTACGAAAGTGAGTATAGTCTGCCGCCAACCGGTGAATGTCGGAAATAAGGCCAAAGGTAAAGCCATTGTCTTTGGAAAAGCCTAGAAGGCTCACAATGCGGAAGAATTTTTCCTCCACTCTCATCTTTGAAAAAGAAAGATGTCGAATTTGACATGGATGAGGACATAACTTCAGATTTTGAAGATTCTGAAGCTAGTTTTGATGTCATATGCAATGTGGTATCTATTCTACCCAGTGAATACGATGTCATTACAGTTCCAAATGATGTCGAGGAAAATTTTACTGAAGATATGGCTAACCATAAGCCAGTTTGTTATTATGTGATGAACAACGGTTGTGTCGAAGACCAAATGGCTACTTTCGAGAAGCCAGATGAAGGTATGCAACATCACTTAAAGCCACTATATGTTCAAGCCAAAGTCAATGGCGTGGGTATCAACAAAATATTGGTGGATGGAGGTGCTGCAGTAAACCTGATGCCTCAAGCGTTGTTGAAGACAATAGGGATGTTCGACACAGACCTCAAACCTCATAATATTGTCTTAACCAACTATGAAGGCAAATCTGGCCAATCTTTGGGGGTCGTAGAAGTTGAGATAGTGGTAGGCACTGTCAAAAGAACCACTATGTTTTTTGTCATAGCTTCTAAGGCAAACTATAATCTGCTCCTTGGTAGGGAATGGATACATGGAGTAGGTGCTGTGCCTTCAAGCCTACATCAAAAATTGGTGATGTGGAAAGAGAATGGTCTAGTGGAATACGTCGAAGCACACCAGAGTTATTTTCTTGCCGATGTGAACAATGTCACCAAGGAAAATTTTGAAAAGCAAATGGCGAACATTGTGCCATGTACATCTTCTAATCAAGCATATATCTCTTCTGATAATGTGCTTTCCTCAGTTCACCTATACCCAACCCATGGTTTTGTTTGGGAAAGGGAGGTAATAGAAGATGCAAGTGTCTATCCTGAAGGTGTTCTACCTCCAACAGGATGGGACACTGAATACTAAAAAGGTTTAGATGCCAGTGCCTAATGCTTGGGATAGAATTACGGCCTATATGGCCGAAAATAAAGTAAAAGCGGCTTTGGAAGCCGAGGTAATTCAACAAACAATGGCTGTCGAAGCCATAGCTTCATCTGAAGAAAATGGTGAAGTCATAGATGACAAACTTGATTGCATTTATGACGACGAACCATTAGGTTTTGAAAAGGATCCTAGAGATTCGACAAAACGCATGCAAGCTCAAGATCCAGTGGAAGAAGTGGATTTGGGAGATGGCTTAGTTAAAAGGCCAACATATATCAGTGCACACCTTGATGCTGCCTTCAAAACCCAAGTTACTTCACTTTTGCAGGAGTTCAAAGATTGCTTTGCTTGGGAATATAACGAAATGTCTGGTTTGAGTCGAGAAGTAGTAGAATTACAGATACCTATTCGACTAGGGAAGAAACCAGTAAAGCAAACACCAAGAAGATTTGCTCCACAAGTATTGGCAAAAATCAAAGAAGAGATCGAAAGGCTGTTCAAGAGCAAATTCATCAGAACTGCCAGGTATGTCGATTGGTTAGCTAATATTGTTCCAGTAATGAAGAAAAATGGAAAACTTAGAGTTTGCGTAGACTTTAGAGATCTAAATAATGCAACACCTAAAGTTGAATAAGCTATGCCTGTAGCAGAAATGCTAATAGATTCAGCAGCAGGATTTGATTATCTCAGTATACTAGATGGCTATTCAGGGTATAATCAAATCTTTATTGCTGAAGAAGACGTGTCGAAAACAGCTTTTCGATGTCCAGGGGCATTAGGCGTTTATGAATGGGTAGTAAAGCCCTTTGGTTTAAAAAATGCTGGTGCCACTTATCAAAGAGCAATGAATTCTATGTTTCATGATTTTATTGATGATTTTATGCAAATATACATAGATGATGTGGTTTTGTAGTACACAAGAAAGGCATAGAAATCAATCAAAATAAGACTAAAGCAATTATGGAAACGAAGGCTCCTTCGACCAAGAAAGAACTTCAGTCATTGCTGGGAAAAATCAATTTCCTTCGAAGATTTATCTCAAATCTAAGTGGCAAAACACAAGCATTTTCGCCATTGTTGAGACTGAAGAAAGATGATGAGTTCAAATGGGAGCAAGTCCATCAAGAAGCTTTTGATGCAATTAAGTCTTATTTAATGAAACCACCAATTTTGTTGCTGTTGTTAGAAACAAAATGCTAAAATTGTATATAGCGACTTTTCCGATAACACGATAGGTAGCATGTTAGCACAAGAGGGTGATAATGGTGTCGAAAGGGCCATTTATTACCTTAGTAGGGTTTTGATTGATGCTGAAACAAGGTATAGTCCAATAGAAAAATTATGCCTTTGCTTGTATTTCTCTTGTACGAAATTAAAGCGATATATAAAGTCAAGTGAGATGTTTATGTTTATTCGCACTTTGATGTTATTAAACATATGTTATCAAAACCAATGTTGCATAGTAGAATTGGTAAATGGGCTTTAGCTTTGTTAGAATATAACTTAACTTATCAGCCTCTTAAATCAATCAAAGGACAAGTGGTTGCTGATTTCATAGTAGACCATTCTGTTGTCGAACATGAGATATATTCGTTAGACATACGTCCTTGGAAGCTATACTTGATGGCTCGAGCCATAAAAATGGAGTGGGTATTGGGATCTTAATCATTTCTCCGTAAAAACATTCCAACGAAGTATAGATTCAAAATTCGAGACTTTTGCTCCAATAATGAAGCTGAGTATGAGGCTTTGATAGTAGGCCTTAAAATTTTACTTGAATTGGGGGCAAGTCATGTCCAAATAAAGGGTGATTCTCAATTAGTTGTCAAACAATTGACAAAAGAATACAAATGCATCAGTGAACACCTTATTAAATATTTCGTTGTTGCCAATACTTTGTTAAAAAGGTTTACATTCGTACACCTAGAACATTTACCACGACTTGAAAATCAAGTGGCAAATGAATTGGCACAGATTGCTTCAGGCTACAAAGTGTCAAAGCAAAGCCTAGAAGAGTTAATTGAGATAAAAGATAAATTAACCTCAGAGGATTTTCTTTACAATGATACTTCTTCGACGTTATTGTCAACACCAAAAATTGGGGGGGCAATAAATACAAATGAAGTACGTGTCGAAAAACGCCACATTTTTGATGATATTGACTTAGCAGAAATTTTTGCTATTGACAATATGGTTGATGATGATTGGCGTAAACCTATTGTAGAGTATTTACAAAATCCTACAGGAAACACTAATAAAAAAGTGAAGTCTGAGCTCGAGCTATGTGTTAATTGGAAATGAGTTGTTCAAGCAAACTCCTGAAGGGGTACTATTAAAATGTCTTAGTGAGAATGAGGCATATTTAGCAGTTTCTAATACGCATAGTGGAGCATGTGGTTCACATCAAGTAGGCCATAAAATGAAATGGTTGTTATTTTGACAAGGAATGTACTGGCCAACTATTTTAAAAGATTGTATAGAGTTTGCTAAAGGTTGCCAAGAATGCCAAAAGCATGCTGGAATACAACATGTGCCTGCAAATGAATTACATTCTATAGTGAAACCTTGGCCATTTAGAGGTTGGGCTTTGGATGTGATTGGAGAAATAAATACAACTTCATCAAAAGGCCATAGATACATTCTTGTAGGAATTGACTATTTTACCAAATGGGTAGAGGCAATACCTTTAGCCAATGTTGATAAAGAAGCAGTAATAAGGTTTATTCAAAATCATATCATTTATAGATATGGAATTCCAGAAACCATTACTACGGACTGACCAATCGCTTTTTTCTTGGTCTAAAAATAGTAGAATTTGCTGCTGAAATTGGTTTCAAGTTATTGACTTCGACACCATACTACGCACAAGCCAATGGTCAAGTAGAAGCTGCCAATAAAATTATTATTAATTTGATTAAGAAGCATGTGGGGCGAAAACCCAAGAATTGTGGGCTTGTCGAACTTCACCTAAAGAGTCTATCAACACCACTCCTTACAGGTTAACATTTGGACATGATGCAGTGTTACCTGTTGAAATTTGTTTACAATCAACAAGAATTCGAAACGATGGGAAATCCTTCCGATCGATGATTGGAATATGATGATTGATGAATTAGTTGATTTAGACGAAGAAAGGTTGTTGGCTTTAGAAATGCTTATTCGACAGAAAGAGAGAGTAGCTAAAGCCTATAACAAAAAGGTTAAGTTAAAAACCTTTGAAGAAGGAGAATTAGTGTGGAAAGTTTTATTGCCTGTGGATAAAAAAGATAGAGTCTTAGGCAAATGGTCACTAGGGTGGGAAGGCCCATTTCGCGTATTGCAATGCTTTTCGAATGGTGCTTATGAAATCGAAGAGTTGGGTGACGAAAACAGAATATTTCGAATACACGGCAAATACTTAAAACAGTATAAGCCAACATTAACTGAGATAAGAGTTGAACAAACGTAGATAATTTAGAAAATTGTTCACAAGTGGTAATGTATGATGCAAAATAAAAAATACATAACCATTATAAAGTTGTCAAACTATTACAAAGTCTCGAAATTAAATCGAGTTGCTTTGAGCCTCTCAAGAATGTTGGCACTCAAAGAAATGGAAGTCTCAAGAAGGTGCAAATCCCTGTCGAGTTCAGCAAGAGCAGCTTGATGTTGGTTGGCTTTCTCCAAATGCTCTATGGCCGTCAACGCCTTAGTTGTTTTGATTGACGAAGAGGCAGCACTCATTCTTTCGACGACCAAGCCCTTTTGATACTTAGCGTTTGACAGTTTGGTTTGAAGTATTCTTATCTCTTCGTCATAACGCGTGATATCTGCATCCCATTTAGCAATGGCCTTCTCGTCATTGGCTGCTTGGGTTTCAAGAGCTTCTATATCATCTTGATCAGCTTTAAGAGAAGCAAGCTCCACTTCACAAAGTTGATTCTCTTGAGCCTTGTGTTTGAGGATACTCGACCGTTGTGTGATCAGAAGAGAGAGCTGCTCGAAGATAGGACCAAATTCCATGAAAAAGGTGAGGAGGTCTTGAGGAGGATCTAACTTGGTGATTTTATGAATGAGTGATTTGACTTCAAGATATACAGATGGATCACCTTCAATGTTCGCCACAAGGTTCCCCTCTAAGACTTTAGCCTTCAATTGACGAAGTAGGCTTTCCACTGATTCCTGGTTAATAGAGCTAAGAGAAGTGTTCGAAGAACTGCAAATCAAGCAATTTGACGAACTTTGGAGACTCAACATGATCTTCAAAGCTGCCAAAGGGTCTTTCTTTTTCAGCTCAGCCAATTCTTGGTCACTAACAGCACTGTTAGATGACTCTTTGGCAGAAATGTCTTGATTTTCGGGTTCATCCCTTCTAGGTTCTTCTTGTCCTTGGTCGATCATATTCTCGTCAGGATTTTCAGCAGGAGTAGCTACTACTTCTTGTCTTTCATTTTCTGGATTGTTGGCTTGCAAAACTTGAGCATTTTCCTCAACAACGGCCTCTGGTTCGACGCCACCAACATGTGGAATAGTTGCATCGAGAATGGGAAGTCCAGGCTCGACGAGTTCTTGGAAAATCTCCTTAGTGAGTACACCAAGAGGTGACGAAGGCAAAGAAGGTCTTGTGGCCGACAACTCTCGTTCTGCAACTTCAGTCAAAGACTCGACAGCAGGATTAGCAACAAGTCATCCCACCTACCAAGCACAGTGAAGTAATATTACTTAAGTTAAAACTGGAAAGGTGTAAAACCAAGAAAGGTTCGAAATAACTTCGAAAGAAAGTTTACCTTGAGTCTTTTGATTGGGGGAGAAAGTGGTGGTTCAGAAGGATCATTGATAACAATTCCTTTGGTTGCCCTTTGGGGAGTAGGTAGAGTCCTTTTCCTTGACCTTTGTTGGAGGGTAACATTGTCATCGTCACTTTCAGTATCCTGCAAAGAGGATTAAGGTTTTGGTGTAAATGATATCATAGAAGTCTCAACATGCTAACAAGGTGTGTGTATAGTACCTCGTAACCGAGGAATGACCACTCTCTCTTTGGCCTTGAGCTTCTGAAGAGGTTTTGTTGCTTTGGTTGTTTTCTGGAAAAAAAATTTCGACGTGAATAAAAGTCATATTCAAAAAACAACTTAAGATAAATATATGGCAACATACCTTCTTTGGGGTGATATCTGGGGTGGGACTTGCTTCCACTTTCTTCTTGACTTGTGGAGAAGACTTTGCTGTTGTGGTCTTGCTTACCTTACTTTTCAGCTTCGCTGCAGGTTTTTCTAGCGTCGAAAACATTGATAAGTAAACAGAAATGAAATTAAATTACAAGTGTTTAAGACTTAGAAAGCTTTAAGTGTCGAAAGGTATATACCTGTGTTGTTTGAAGGAAAAGCAGATGTCAATTTCTTCACAAGGTTTTCAGCAAAAGTGTCACCGCTTCTCCAAAGCAGACGTGAGTGTAATAATCGGACCACCATTCTTGAAACTTCGCAGTACATGAAAACCTTGGGTTGTAACTGAGGGGTTCAAAGTTCAAGGCTTTGTACTGGAATTTCTTAAAAGCTTGTTTATAAGCTATCTCTGATTCTGGACTCATGAATTCTCGCCTGTGAAAATACATCGGCGCAAGTCGAATTTGGCAAAGCCCAAATTGCCTGGCAAAATAACTTGGGAAATACTTAGTGATTCCCAAATTATTTTTATTCTTGCCGGTGAGTCTGGTGGAGAGGATAGATGGAGAGAGATAAGCTTGCCGGTTCGTTGGTTCCTCAAAGATGCTCGACGAGAGAGAAGGAAATGGTCGTTTAAACCAAGTTGGACCATAAGGCCTTTGGACAAAGGGGCCATAGAGTCCAGTAAAGTGGTGCATTTCAAGAAGACTTGAAGTAATCTAAGAAAGATTCTTCTGAGAAGGCCTATTTGTTTAGGTTTCAATCTGGCTAGTCGAATCCCTTGATCCTCCTAGTCTCTGTGAGTTGGTCGAACGGACTTAGGAATGTCTGAGCTTAGTCGAAACTCAAAAGTAGCTAACAGCCACAATTGTAATAACCATATAGGACCAGAAGCTAAAAACTTGGTTGTTGGTTCATTTTCTCTCAACTCTATGACAGCATTGTCGAGTTGTTGGTGGAGAGAGCCTAGAATCAGTTTGGCAAGATTGATGTCTTGTTGTGCATGGAGTTGGACAGCTAGTGGGATATAGGATTTGGAAACTTGCAGGGAACGTGTGCAAAAAACAAAAAGAGATAACCAGAGGGTTAGAAAGGCTACATGTTCTGCATCAGACACCTCCTCAGTATCAAGATTGTGGTGATCACTAATGTAAGGAGCAAAGGTAGCATTAGTGAAAGTAAACTTGTACTCATAATCAGGAAGAGTAGGATCAAAGGTCTCACCTAGAGGTTTCAGACCTGTAATGGCAGCAACATCTAGCAGAGTGGGGGACAACATGCCACATTTCAGATGGAGGCTATGGGTAGCACAATCCCAGAACTGCATAGCTGCCAAGATTAGGGTGCTATCATACTTAGGCCCATACCTAGACAACTGAATAAGGTCGAAAATACCTTGTTGTTTCCAGATTTTGGCTTTCTTAGCCTCTACCTTGTCAAGCCAATCCAAATAGACTTGTTGGTCAAGCCTAGGAGCAGACCTAAAAACCCTAGGAGGATTATTCAGGAATTCTAAGTGAAAGGGTGTTTTAGCAAAAATTCTAGGTTGAAGACAACGAGGACTAGGGAAATTTTCTAAAACCTCATCGGTTTCCAGCAGAATATTAGGCAGGGGACCCAAATAGGCATGGGTATAAATTTCAGTAGAAGGAATCAGTACCTAAGTTTTCCATTGGATGGTTCGTTCGTCATTGATGTCAGGTTCATCAACGAAGCCATCGAGAGTTTGGATTTTTCTGGGCTCGTCTTTTTTCTTCGAACTTTCAGGTTGCACCGCAACAACAGATGATGAAGCCATAAGTGTGGAAAAGCAAATGCAGGTTGGAATCTGGGTTTAGATTAAAGAAAGAGAGTGAAAGTTTGAAACTTTCGTGGATTTGGGGTTTTGCAAAGTCCAGAGATGAGGAAGGTAAAGAGACTGTTCACAAGGTTTCAACTGAGTAAAAAGGAATATGAAAGGATTTTAGCCGTTTATATATGTTTGGAAGCAACAGTTATTGGCACGTTTACCACTATTCGCACGTTTGCGACCTTTGAGGGACGTGATGGCCCACCAACCATAAGACGTGTGCCAATGAAACAGTTCACTTTATTTGTGCAAGTCATGATGACTATCTTTTCGACTACTGTTGAAGTGCAAAAGGCGGTAGAAGTGACCATTGCACAGTATTCAAAAAATGCCCTTTCTTACCTCCATTCCTCATTCCGTCGAAAGAAGCATTTTTTGGGGGGCAGTCTATTACCTAAAAAGTTCGACAGTACATTAAATGAAGCTTTAAATGGGGTTGACTTCACATTTAATAATGTTTTGGAGACAACAGGTCAGTATTTAAGTCAATTCACCATCAATTCGACAGAAGAGGTATGCAAGTACTGACAATGTGAATGAGCTTCGACGAGCTCAGCTCTTAAAGCAAGAAACCTTCGTCAAAGGAAGGCTCAACTCTTCGACAAAGCAGGGTTCAATACTTCGCCAAACGGTTGACAACGAGTTAGTCGAAATGCAAAGAGCAACAGTTAGTGGGCAATTACTTCTCCTTATTTCTAGGAGGCAGTTATTCTTTTTTCCCACGTTTGTTTCCAGACGAAAGTGAAAACGAGTGAAACAGATTCATTGTACATGTTTGTGAACCGCTTTACTTTCAATTTTATGCAATCTTCCATTTCTCTTTACATTTATTGCAACTATTACTTTTGCTTTACTTTTAATCTTGTTCCTCGCACCATTTACTGTTCTTAAGATCGTTGAAAACACAAAAACACAAGGGCAATAGTCCAGAGATATTCTAGTTTGATCTCACAATTTCAACTTTTAAAACTAGTGATTGTTTGCTAAAAACACCAGCAAACACCTGGTCATCGTAGATTTTTACCATCTACTCATCAATATCGACTGTTGAAAAAGGCATTCAATGGGAATACCGAAACCCGTAAAGCTCCCACGGCTTTGACGGGTGAACAACTGTTTCAAAAGGTGAAAGATTTGAACATTAAATTTGGGAAGCCTTTTGCAGGAGAGGTTGCCAAAGCGGGGTGGAAGAAAAGTCGATTTTCTTTGACTTGCCATCTTGGAAGTCATTATATGTAAGACACTTCATTGATGTGATGCATGTTGAAAAAATGTCTTTGAAAGTGTCATTGGTACCTTACTCAATATGCCAGAAAGACTAAAGATACCATCAACTCGAGGTTGGACTTGCTTAGTATGGGGTTGAGACCGAGAATTGGGTCCGATAAAGAAGGGTACACGTACATATCTACCTCCCAGACTTTCATACTCTATCTAAAAAGGAGAAGACCGTGTTTTGTAAGTTTCTTCATGGAGTAAAAGTTCCAGAGGGTATTCTTCAAATGTTACAAACCTTGTATCCATGAAAGACCTCAAGTTAAAGTCTTTAAAGTCCCATGATTGTCATGTTCTAATGGAGAATTTGCTCCCCATTGGTATACGATCCATTTTGCCTAAGAAAGTGCGCGGCACGCTAACCAAACTTTGTTACTTCTTTAAGGCGATTTGTAGTAGAGTGATTGACCTAGAAAGTTGCCATCATTGCAAAGAGAAATTACTGTCACTTTGTGTGAGCTTGAGATGTATTTCCCACCTTCATTTTTGACATAATGATTCATCTAACAGTTCATTTGATTAGAGAGACACAATTGTGTGGCCCATGTTACATGAGATGGGTGTATCCGTTTGAGCGTTACATGAAGATATTAAAAGGATATGTGAAAAACCGATCACGACCCGAGGTTGTATTGTTGAGCGCTACATAGTTGAAGAAGTGTTGAGTTACTCGCACCGCCTATCTATCTAGTCTTGAATATTCTCGCGACTTCCAAGGTCTCGCCACTTAGGAAGCATTAGTAAAGGGATGTCGGGATATAAAATAGTTATGGTGTCAAGGAAGAACTACATCAAGCACACTTATATGTTTTGCACAATGATAGTGAGGTTGATTCATATGTTGCCAAGCACATGGACATACTTAAGAGTGATTACCCATATAAGAGTGAAGTTTGGTTAACAAAGGAACACAATCGGAGTTTCATAATGTGGTTAAAAGACCACATTGATGTCGAGTTTGCTATGAATCCTACTTGATTTCAAAAGATTGAGATGGTTAGCAAAGGTCCAAATATGCATGTTTTCTCTTACACCACTATCTAATTAATTGATTTACGTTCTATACAAAAACCCATGATGATCGTGAGTAAAATGCAAAATAGTGGGGTGACTCTTGTTGCTCAAGCTATGCATACATCAAGTGCCAAAGACAGAAATCCCGTATACGCGAATATGTCATACTTGGGGTCATTGCACAAATATGGGAGTTGGATTACACCATGTTTCAGAGTCCGTGTTCCAATGTAAGTGGGTTGACAATAATAATGGTTTACAGATTGATGAGTCGGGGTTCATGCGGGTGAATTTCAAGAAGTTGGGATATAAATATGAGCCTTTTATTTTGGCATCCCAAGCTCAACAAGTGTTTTATGTCACCGATCCAATTGATATCAATTGGTCTATTGTTTCTTGACACAAAAAAATTAGTGAATTACATTTATGATCAAGAAACCAATGATGATGGTATCGAGGACGACCCTTTCTTGGGGACATCACTAGAAGAGGAAAGTACTTATAGAGAGGATGTTGTGTATGTTAGAAAGGATCATACTGATGGAATTACGATTCACAAAAAACAAAGTACCAAGGAGCGAATTGCAAAAAAAATTGTATCGAAGAAAAGGAAAAGGTAACCGACATAGATGTTATTTTATAGACATGGATCTTATTTTCATCTTCTTTGACTGATTATTTATTTTTTTGTTGGATGTTTTTTTTAATTGGATAAATATAACAAACAATGATTATGTTTTATTGCGAGTAAGATGGCGGATCATAGTGATAGTGGGCATGACACCGGTGAGGCGATGATCATGATGTTGCAAACTATATCGAAGCGTGCTCTCGTGGAATGACAGTAAAAAAGGATATCATCAACCGGATAAGTAAAGGAAAAGAAAAATTAAGTGTAAGTTACTAATTAATTTCTAATTAACTTCATTCAATACTAAGTTTTAATTGTTTGTGATCTAATTTACTATTTACATAATGCAAGTCCAATGGAATGTTAAGGTCCGCCAATTGGAAAAACAACACTCATTTGATTACTTTCCTTGGTAGTAAGGTAAAACAAATGATACCAATAACAATCACTACTTGGGTTCACACAAAAAATCCCGTTTTGAAGAAACAAAAACATGAGTTGTGGGTAACAATACAGGTATATAATTTTAGATCTTTTTGGTTATCTTATTTAGTAATTTTGTAGTCCCATATATATATATATATATATATATATATATATATATATATAAAATTTATTTATATCATTTTCATTGAATGTGCATAAGCAGAAATATTTTGATGTGGATGATTCTAAAAAGGACTGGATAATGAAGGAAGCCAGAAAGTTACATAAAAATTTCAGAACGACATTAACAAAAACTTGGCTGAAAGATGATAATGGAAACATCAATTGGAATCCTCCACCAATATATAGTGGGTTTATTTCAGAGGAGGATTGTCACACATTTGTTAGGAGGCGATGCTGAAGATCCAAACTTCTTGGTTAGTGCTACTATCTATTAAGTTATAACATAAAATATATTTGACAATTATCTATTATACATTAATGTATACTTATCTCTCTTAATAGAAAGCAAGTGAACAGAATCGAAAGTGTGCTTCATTTGTGAGTATCCTTATAGAGGCGGTGTTACTCCATATCAACATATTGAAGAGAGATTGGTAAGGCACAATAAGCTTGATTTTTAGTTTCATGAAACTTTTTATAAATAGTTTCTTAATATTTGGTAAATTTAAATATAGTTGGTGGAGAGTGGGAAAGATCCTACTAAAGAAGGTGTTGAGCGACATGTTTTGTGGGTAGAGGCTCGACTAAACAAAGAAAAGGAGATTGTTGATCCTAAAACTAAGGAGGTGTCAGAAAGAATTGTAAGTATTTCCTAAATTCAAGCTCACCGATTTTAATTGTAACTTTTATGATTTTTATAATGTATTATACTTTTGTTTTGTGAATCAGAAACCATATCACGATCGATGTCACGGGGAGAGCTCACCGATTGCTCAAAAGGAAATCCTTACACGTGCCTTAGGTAAAGAAGAATACTCGGGTCGCATGAGGGGTGCCGGATTTGGAGTAGCACCAACCGAGTACTTTGGACCAAAACAGAAAGTCTATGATGAGAATCATGATTGTCCACAATCCGAGAAAGATGATGGCATTGTATGAAAGTTTGCAAGCTCAACTTAATGATATCCGATCGCATTATGGCCATGTTATGCCACCAAAGACCATCCCCTGCTACACATAGCGATTGCAGAGATATATTGCACATCATGCCGTCAACTAAGGTATTAATTATTTTTATTATTTTGTGGTTTATAATTGATTTATTGTACATATATATATATATATAACATCAAATAATGTCTTTATTATTTTGTGGTTTATAATTTATTTAGGACAACAATGAGTGTGAGTGTGAATTGTATATCTCAAACCCACATGAAATGGTTGCAATTGGCTTCACAGGTAACGAATTGGGTCCATTGATGCACAATTTACCCCTACCTCCAAATCATGTTAGAGTCGAGTTGCGGTACCAATTAGGGAGGATGCACCATTGCACATTCTCCGATTGATATTGATATCTTGACGGTGTCACTGGCGCTTGGTACCTTTGTGGCATGGCCATCAGACCTTGTCGTTGTAAGTGACAATATATTTGTAACTAACTAATTATAGTTTTTGTCATATAATTTGTGCTAACTAAGTAATTATTTTTGTTTATACATAGATGCGCCAAAATGCAAAATCTAAGAAAGTGTCTACCGGCAAGAAAATGTCTCCTTTGAAAAGTGTTGGCAAGGAAAAATCTATTGGCAAGAAAGTGTCTCGATCCACCCCTTCTACAAAAGTGTCTCAATCCACCCCTTATGTAGAAGTTTCTCAGCCTGCCTCTCCTCCAAAAGTGACTGATCAACCCTCCTCTTCTCGCCAAGTGACTCATCCATCCCCTTCTCCAATTGTGTCTCAGCCCGCCTCTTCCTCTTCCATTAATGAAGCTTATAGGTTAATTGGTTAGGCCGACGCGTACGAGAAATACATGATGAAGGAGAAAGACCTTATCATAAAGGCTTAAATATCATTTACCCCCCTGCAAATATCACCATAATCTATTTACCCCCCTGTAAAAATAAAAGTTTTAAAATGCCCCTTACAACTATAAACCATTTACGGTTACCCCCCTGCTGTTAGATTATGTTGACAACATTAAGTGTATAATAGGTATAATCTGTTCACGGTTACCCCCCTGCAAAATATAAATCGTTTACGGTTACCCCCCTGTAGGGGGGTAACTAGAAACACTTATTATTTGCAAGGGGCTTTTTAAATGTTTTGTTTTTACAGGGGGGTAAATGGATTATGCTGATATTTGCAGGGGGGTAAATGATATTTAAGCCTATCATAAATTTTGATGAAGAAGTTTTTGGAGCTAGCGGTCCTCAAATAGTCGGACGTGAGGATATCCGTGCTGTATGTGATTCGGATGAGACAACTGGTATTGTTATGAATATATATGTCAGGTACTATGTAATTTATTATTTGACATTGTCGATTTTATTTTATTATATCGTTAATTTAATTTCTATATATATATTTATATATCTAAATGTAGGTACTTGTACGAGGACATTGTGTCCGGAAAGTACAACCTTTCATCAAGTGAATCGCAGCCTGGCAAATTATCAATCACTTGTGGAACAAAACCAGGCTGCTGTTCAAACTTATGTCAATGAGCGCTTCAATGAAGCTCAAAATAGAAGTCATGATGCCTTACTTCTAGCACCGGTTAATCTAGGGTGAGAAATTTTACTCATTCTTATATAACATGCATTTTTTTAATAGTAGTCAATTACTTATTCGTAAATTTATTTTGTAGGAGACATTGGGTTTTGTTAGCAATTAATCCTAGCAAAAAAACCGTGTATTACCTTGACTCACTTCAAAATCATTACAAAAACCACATGGAGTTTGTGGAGCTTTTTAACAGGTGTGTTTATTTTGTGTCATTCTGCATATTTCTTACTTTTACTTATATATGTATATATTGTTATTAATATAGTTATATGACATTCTATTCAGCGCTTTAAGCACATATTGGGGAGTGGATAAATTAACGGTCAAATGGTTACCAATAATTGTAAGTTTCTAACTTATACATTACATTATTTTGTCAAAAAACTGTATTCAACTCAATTTAACAATTAACTAATCTTATGTTTTGTAGTGTCCTAAACAATTCAATAACATTGATTGTGGGTATTACGTCATGAAATATATGAAGGATATTATTACCCAAAAGAAAACGACTATCCCCGTCGGTATCTACTTATAATATATTTTTATATGATTTCGATTTAATAGTGGTTCTTTCCAATATTTAACCATTTCAATTCTAATTTTATTTATTTATATAATTTCAGTATTTTAGCGATTGTCAAAGCCGGACATACTCTGTTGAAAGCGATTGTTGAGCTTAGGGGAGAATGGTGCGATTATGTCTCCGTTTTTTTAAAGTTTCATTTGGATACATATAAGTTAGCTAGCTAGTTTTTGGTTCATAATATTGTAACTTGCAATTGATAGCTTGTTTTGGATACATATGAATTAGATAATGAAACTTCTTAGCTATTTTGTTTTGGTTCCTCTTATGTAATTTGTTTCTGTTATATGTAATTTGGTTCCTCTTAGCAATTTGATTACATTATGTATTGGATTGGATTGGCATGTGCAGGTAACTTGTAAATATAAAAAGGAAAACACACAAAACAGAAAAAAAATTAAAAAAAAAAATTTAGGCAATATTCAGCGCTTTTAATGAAGCGCTGGGTATTTAGTAACACAAATAGGCAATATTCAGCGCTTTTAATGAAGCGCTGCGTATATGGGGCAATATTCAGCGCTTTTTAAAAAGCGCTGCGTATCTGGGAGGACGCTTGGGAAATATTCAGCGCTTTTTAAAAAGCGCTGCGTATCTGGGAGGACGTGTTTGGCAATGGGTGGCGCTTTTAGAGAGCGCTGCCCATTGTTGGAGTGGAATAGCCAGCGCCACGTTCAGCAGCGCTCAAAAGCGCTGCCCATGGATAAAAAAAACGCTGCCTATCTACTAGATCTGTTGTAGTGTGTGTGTGTGTGTGTGTGTGTATATATATATATATATATATATATATATATATATATATAATGATTTCAATGCGCAGAAGAATATATTTTACGACGCCTTAAGAGTTACCCATGCTTATAGTTCTACAAGGGAAAACTCCAGATTGTGATTACGTTATCCAGAGGGTTAAATCCCTAGCCTTGCGGTGGTTCTTAGCTAGGTTGATGGGACCAAATTGTCTCAATTATGAGTGGCATGTCACCCCACTAATATGCATTAGTCGGAAATAGTTTTCGAGCTGCATAGCTATTTGTATATGGGTTAGGGTGCCCCTTTGTGCCAGTTGTATATATATATAAAGGGAACATATTAGGTTCTTTTTTAAAAGCAAAAATTATATTATAGGGAGTGCAAAAGCTCATATACAACAAGCCTCATTAAAAGCTCATTGGGCTAAACCCCATAGAGGTAAAGGCCCAAGGAGGTGAGAACTAGTGTTTACCATGAAAAATTGGAACCCTTAATTATAACCATTTGATTAACGATTCATATTTTGTCATTAATTACAAGATCTTGTATAAGCCAATAATGTTCTTCTTAGTTATTTTATCCAAATATCGCAATTTATTACTTACGTTTTCTTTTTCCAAAACTTTTAATATGAGAAAGATCAATGATCATAGGGTAATTTAGAATTTACCCCCTCTCTTTTTTAATAAATTATCACTTTCTTAAATATTGGTTTGCCCAACCACCATAAAGGAAAATGGACAGAGTATTGCATAATACATAATTCTATCAACACATTTTCTGACACACTATTTTCAACATTTTATGATTGGTTGAAATCAATATGCCTTTTGCTACTTTGAAAATGAGACCCACATAATAATAGAAATTATGTAAATTTCAACAATTCATAAAGATAATACTGAAAAGTGTGTGTTAGAAATGTTTTGCTAAATTTCTTTAAGATATCACTTTATTATAATACAATCTTCTAATATTTTTTAGGGTGATTAGTTGTACAAGCTTTTAACATGTTTCTAGTAAGGTGCTTTTATCGTGGAAGATTGCATATCTTGTGTCCTGTTTTTCAAGTTAGGACAAAATCTATGTTTTTTTAGTAAAAAAGATATTCATGCATTCAAATTAGTAGAATACTTCGAAAACAATAGAAATTTAACATCGCTAAAATTAAAAAGAATGAAACTGCTAAGAAACTCGCAACATATCGAGAAAGTGCCTACAAATGTGACAAAATCCTAATGGTCGGAATACACATGCCTCTTAATCCGCCATTGAAGTAAAAAAAAGTCTAATATGATAGATAGATAGATAGATAGATAGATAGATAGATAGACAAACAGAAAAACAAACAAGCAAATAGACAAACCGAAATACAAATAGATGGATAGACTAATAGAAAACATTTATAGATGGACGCCACCATTATCTCCAAAGTGACGCTTAACCTTTTAAACAAAAGTTTGAGTATCTCCATACTCAACATACTTCTTCTAAGAATAAGGCCCTTGTTGGTCCTCAGATGGAGGTGTGAATTTGTATCCCTTTGGCAAGAAGATGTTAAATTCTGTTATTAGTTCATCATGCCCTTTGAATAATTCCTCACTCTTCCTATGACACTTGTCACACCAATTTTGCCAGCCTTAAATTCTTTCAAGACATCCATAAATGCATAATAATCTTCTTTTATTATCTTCAAAGATTGTGTCTTTTACCTTCTTCAGATACGCTAATGCATCATCTTTGGTTGGCTTATGACGGATAGCACCGTTCGAGGATTCTCCCCTAGAAGCCACACTACAAGAAAATCGTTGGTTTGCCACGGCAATTTCCATCGCAAAAAGGCCAATTTCTATCGCAAAATAGCATTTGCCACGGACAAAAATTGGTGGCAAAATCGCTCGTCACGAATCGTTTGCCACGGAATATTCCGTCGCAAATATTCCCATCGCTAATCCGTCGCAAATATCCGTCGCAAAGTCGTGGCAAACTCTGACACTTTCCGTGGCAAATCCGTCGCAAAATTTAAAAAAAATTATTAAAGCATACTTCCAAAATCTATTTAATAGTGATAACTATACAAAACACATGAATGCTCCAATATCAAAATTAATAAACATATATAAAGCAAAATATAATAACCACAATAATAACTGAGTACAATCCATGTACAAAACAATTAATTACTAATTGTCTTCTACAAACAAACATTAGTACAAACTAACTAAAGATGCAATGCTCCACTACAAACTAACAAAATAATACAATGAAAACAAACTAACTAAAGATGCAATGCTCCACTACATTCAATGTGCCACCCAGGCCTTCCAGAACCCCAATCCCAGCTAGGCTCACATGGCTTAAGAGCCTGCAATTACAATTAAGAAATTAAGAAATAAGAGATACTCCCAAATGTAGACTTTTCATATCATGACTCATTAACTTTCGTATCAGATTTGAACAAAGCAAGACACAACTTTCGGATAAAATTTAGACCGAACAAGAAGTACCTACAAGGTTATAGATTAATGATGGTATAAGTTGCTGAAAAAAATATCAATATACTAGTAATATAGTTATGTCATGGATTGAATGGTGTTCTTACTATAGTATAGACCTGATTAGCTCTAGCTTCAACATTAGCAAAAGCTCTCCCATGAACTTGATGCATTTCGCTACACAAAGTGAATGCAAAGAAATTCTTAAGCATTCTACCCACAAAAAATCTGAAACCTACAAGAATAGGCAATATAAATCCAATGACTCATGCATCATGTGAATATGAAGATCTACCCCGTATAATTATTAATTAACAGTCAAAAAGATAAATCCAATGACTCATATACATCTCATCTGAAACACTAATTCTATAAAAAAATGTAGACTATCTTTGGTGAGAAAGAATATCACAATGGTGAGAAAGGAGAGAAAGAATAAACTTGTTCTAAATGACCCTGTGGAAAGGAGAGAAAGAGGAACATTAACAACCTTACAAAAGACATTTTTTCCAACACTAGTTTCATACTTGGATTGGATGACAGCAAATGCATGATTTCTATGGTTTATTGACAGTTTGACACACACTATTAAGCATGGTAATACATCGTGGCTACAAATATTGACACACACTATTGAGCATGGTAATACTTGTATGCTTAATATTTTCATTTTGCAATAGAAGTGAACTCGATCTTCTCAAGGGACAATGACAAGATGTTGATCAGGGAAGCCAATTTTCACATTTGTGGTGAAAAGATCTTAACCCAAGTCATACTGAAGAAAAACAGCAAGCTAGGGATGATTAACTTAAATCAATGAGAAAAATAATCTACATAAAAAAATCAGAGCAATGGACTATACTATAGGAAGTGAATTGATTTGTAGAGAGCAATAATTTCAACTTAAACTTCTTACATTCTAAGCCGATTTAATCTGTAATAGGACTTCAAAGGTTCCAATTAAAGTCATTTATTAAACCGTAATAATACCTTTGCAGCCACCATAGTGAGGAGCTGTGTCCCAAAACTCATCACACAATTGTATTAGCTGAGTCTTCATTATGGGCTGAGGATGCTCTGAAGGCTTAGGCTTCCGAATCTTTTTTACAGTCCCTGTTAAAATTATTTAAAATAACCATATGTCAGCTCTGCAAGAACAAAATCTAATTCTTAAAAATCCAGCAAAAACAAAATCAATTCTAAACAATCCAGCAAAAACAAAAGAGAACTAAATCATATGCCCCCTAGTCCATTGGGGGAACAAAACCACTTGCATCCTTGATCTCTCTTTGCAACTGCAACAAATCAATACAAGTAATATACTATCAGACAAGAATTAAGAAAAACACATCGTCTATCCGGAGGCAAGAAGCAACTCCTTCCAAAACAAAATTGCATGGTTCCTTAAATAAAACATAACACATACCCTAAATAGATACTGAAGAATCTTCTTCAGTAGAGTATACTCGTGTTGCAACTGTTGTAGACATTGAGCACACATGCACATATAAAAACAGATTACATTCATTTCAAGAATCAAGTTAATTTAATCAAAAGATTCAACATTAAGTTACATAACATGTAATCAAAAACAAGTCCAGCCTGCCAATTTACCATCATGTTATGTTTGCAATGATCTGCTTTAGAAGCATTTTCAAAAGACAAAAGAATAGAATCCACTTATGTTCATAGTGATTAAGTGTGAACATATTTGATTACCAAATCATTCTTTTCAATCTCTTATAAAGATTCCTAATCATAGGATTAATCGGTATGCTAAATTTTCATACAACAGAACTGGTAATATAAGAAAACAACATATAAATACACTAAGAACTAATAGAGCCCCAAGTATCAAAACCGAAGATATAAAAGCTTAATTTTTCACAAATAAATTAGCATCCAAACATACAATTAGACACGCTCATTGAAACAATCTGATATTATTAAGGATAATTAGCAAACTTGAGATAAGGGTACTTAAAGCTCAAAATTTGGGTGACTAAATAATATGCCAATAAAACTGAATTGAGCACAAGACTGAAGCTTAATGATCAAATCTATTAACCAAAACTTACAAAGATAATGTTCAATTGATAAAATATTAGCAACTGCAATTATAGCATAGAGCAAGGATTCCTCAAAAAAACTTTACCCTCCAGTTCTAATCCGAACCTTTATCTTTATTTTTGCCTTCATTAGCAACAGCATCAGAAACCACACAACCTAAATCAAGTGAGAAATGGAAGAGGAGTTATGGTTTTGAATCACCCAAAAATTGGGGCTTTTTAGTCAAATAGAACAAGATTAGAAGAAAACTACTTACCCTTTAGTAAGAAAGAGGTGAGGCGACTGAGAGGAGAACGACGGTGATTTCCGTCGTTGTGAGGTTTCCTGTTGCGGTGGCTGTCGCAGGGGCATCGCGGTGGTTGTCGCTGAGGCGGAGGAAAACGACGGTGACGAAGGTGAGGGTGGTGGTGAGGGCGGAGAGAGAGAGTGAGAGTGAGGGCAGAGAGTGGGCGGAGAGTGTGAGTGTGGCAGAAAGTAAGAGTGAGAGTGACAGCGGTGTAGAGAGTGAGAAGAGAGAATAGAAGAGTCGTGAGGGGAGCGATGGTGGAGGACGATGAGAAAGAGGGCGACAGTGGGTGGAGGGCGGAGGGCGGAGGGCGATGGTGAGGAGTGTGGGTGGAGGGCGGAGGGCGATGTGAGGAGTGCGCTGGTGAGAGTGAGAACCAGAACGAGAATGCGTGTTTTGGTGTAGTGAGAACGAGAATGAGAGGTCTGCTGAGAATAGAGAAAACGAGGACGCGTGTTAATGAACTTGGGGTTTAGGGTTTGCCACAGAATTTAAGTCGTTTGCCACGGATAACGCCGTCGCAAATTAGCGACCAACACTAATGTCGTGGCAAATTTGAGCGGGATTTTTCCCCTTGTTCTCAATATCAGTCCCAAAGCACTTATCGTCGCAAATCCGTGGCAAATTAGCGACGAACAGGGCTCCGTGGTTAATTTTGGTGGCAAATGAGGATTTTTCTTGTAGTGCCACATCATGTTCAGACTTCTTCATCTTGACCGATGGAAAGAAATATGAGCAAAAATAAATATCTCCAACCCACCTAGGACTTCAGATAGATAATCTACAAAGATGAACATACATTATATAGGAAAATTTATTCCAAGGATGGAAAATATATCGGATTAAAACTTTTCCTTCATTTACAATTACCATCACTAATACATACCTACCAAAAGAATACCATCATTAATACACTCTTATCCAGAAAGTCATTCAAGTACTTTCTCTTTTGATTTGAAATTAAAAATAAAGTGGAACAATTATTGCTCAATTAACAGTTTTTTTAATTAAATAAGAATGTAATAATTAATAAAAAGTTAATTGAGCAATAATTGTTCCACTTTATTTTTAATTTCAAATCAAAAGAGAAAGTACTTGAATGACTTTCTGGATAAGAGTGTATTAATGATGGTATTCTTTTGGTAGGTATGTATTAGTGATGGTAATTGTAAATGAAGGAAAAGTTTCAATCCGAGATATTTTCCATTAATTGAATAAATTTTCCTATATAATGTATGTTCACCTTTGTAGATGATCTATCCAAAGTCCTAGGTGGGTTGGAGATATTTATTTTTGCTCATATTTCTTACCATCAGTCAAGATGAAGAAGTCTGAACATGATGTGGCTTCTAGGGGAGAATCCTCGAACGGTGCTATCCGTCATAAGCCAACCAAAGATGATGCATTAGCGTATCTGAAGAAGGTAAAAGACACAATCTTTGAAGATAAAAAAGAAGATTATTATGCATTTATGGATGTCTTAAAAGAATTTAAGGCTGGCAAAATTGGTGTAACAAGTGTCATAGGAAGAGTGAAGGAATTGTTCAAAGGGCATGATGAACTAATAACAGAATTTAACATCTTCTTGCCAGAGGGATACGAAATCACACCTCCATCTGAGGACCAACAAGGGCCTTATTCTTAGAAGAAATATGTTGAGTATGGAGATACTCAAACTTTTGCTTAAAAGGTTAAGGGTCACTTTGGAGATAATGGTGGCGTCCATCTATAAATGTTTTCTATTAGTCTATCCATCTATCTGTATTTCGGTTTGTCTGTTTGCTTGTTTGTTTTTATGTTTGTCTATCTATCTATCTATCTATCTATCTACCTATCAATCATATTAGACTTTTTTTTTACTTCAATGGCGGATAATAATTACTTTTTTTTTGAACTAGTGTGTCAACATTATAGATTCAGAAGCATGAGTATTTCGTTCATTAGGATTTTGTCACATTTGGATGCACTTTCTCGTTTTACGCTATTAACTGGCTGTTGCGAGTTTCCTAGTAGTTTCATTCTTTTTAATTTTAGCGATGTTGAGTTTCTATTGTTTTCGAAGTATTCTACTAATTTGAATTAATGAGTATCTTTTTTAGTAAAAAAACATAGATTTTGTCCAAACTTGAAAAACAGGACACAAGATATGCAACCCGCCACAATAAAAGCACCTTACTAGAAACATGTTAAAAACTTGTATAACTAATCACCCTAAAAAATGTTAAAAGCTTGTATTATAATGAAATTATACCTGAAAGAAAGTTAGCAACACCTTTCTAACACACAATTTTCAGTATTCTCTTTATGAATTGTTGAAATTTACATAAATCCTGTTATTATGTGGGTCTCATTTTCAAAGTAGCCGAAGCCATATTGATTTCAACCAATCATAAAATGTTGGAAATAGTGTGTCAGAAAATGTGTTGATAGCATTTCATATTATGCAATACTCCATCCATTTTCCTTTATAAGCAAATGGTGGTTGGGCACACCAATATTTAAGAAAGAGATAATTTATTAATTAGGAAAGAGGGCTAAAGTCTAAATTACACTATGATCATTGATCTTTCTCATATTAAAAATTTTGGAAAAAGAAAACGTAAGTAATAAATAGGGGTAATTTGGATAAATTAACTAAGTAAGTGGTTTTGCTTATAAATGAAAATGGAGGGAGTGTGAACTTTTTTGAAAAGCAAAGATTGATTATATATATATATATATATATATATATATATATATATATATATATATATATATATATATATATAACCATGAATGAGCCACATAGGATTCCACGTCACATATTCACAATAATTAGTCAGCATTCCACGTCAAATCCACCTCAGCAATTTTCCACGTCACATATCCTGTTAATACTATTCAATTATCTCTTTAAAGCTTTTGACTGATTTTGATTTTTTTTTTTTTAAAACTGCTACAGCGTGAAATGGATTACGTTGATCACGCACAGGTAATTGTTCTACTCCTTTAATTCTATTTCTTTAATGCTCTTTATTCAATTGTCAAATATTGTCATTGATCAATAACCACAAAAACATCAACTCCTTTAATTCTATTTCTTTAATGCTCTTTAATCAATTGTCTCATATTGTCTTTTATTCCTTTGATCAATAACCACAAAAACATCAACTTCGTAGCCGCAGCGCACAGGTAATTTGACGATGCTCTCATAGAGTCTTTCTTAATATATTTTTTTCCGTCTATGTACTATGCCTTTCTTCATGGTTTTTTTTATGTATGTACTCACAAAGTCATGGCTATGGAACTACCATACTCCTACTTTCATGATTTCTTCTTTCATTACGACTACAAAAACATTGCAAATTTGAAGATGTACGATCCAACAGAGGTAACCTACTCACAATTGCATCGTTTTAGTCTTGACATACATGAGTAGAATAGTGATTTTAATATTATCGTTTCAATATACGATTCGTCTATATCAATCGGATCTATGTGTCAAATCGATGAAGTAACGTTTTCAGTTAATATATCAATCGGACCTATATTATTTCGATTTTATTATTATCGTTTCAGTAAATTATTTGTGGTAACTGACTTGCTAAATTTTTCCCTAATAGGTTAAATCCCATTTTAATCATGGTGGCTGATAATAACCCTTTTATAGAATAATAATACATATATTATATTTTTCATTCAGTACTAATACTTTTTACATATGTGACGTTATTTAAGATGTATGTCGATGTGCAGTTTTTGCATGTGAGTGCTTAATAATTTTTTTTACACGTAAGCAGTATATATGTCGTTGTGTTGTTCTTGCCTCCGAATGCTTTGTAGCTTTATTTTCGTGTGAATTGTTAACATGGTTCGTTCTTTGACTACAATGTCTGTTTGCTTATTTCTGTATGTCCTGTACTTCCCACACAGGAAGCACCTAGTGTTGTGATTGCGCATGTCATTCGGATTCTAAGAACTTCACCGTAAGTTCCTAACCTCTATACTTTCTCACTCTAAATATAATTGACAACCATATATTATTATAATTGTCTGTAACCATTATTTTTGGCAGTTTGGGCATCGATCTCATTGGCGAAGATCACACTGGGCGGGCGATATTCGCCCTTATTAGAGGGGATGTGGCATTTCACTTTTATGAACACCACCTCCGCGCTTACGAAATCAATGAACCGGTAAAAACATAGGATTGGGGTGTTGAGTGAATTTGAGAAATGGCAAAACTTCTCATGCCAGCTTTATTGAATCAGTATATATGCCAAGAATTACAACTGAAAGGTTGGTAGTTACAGCTTGTAACTAACCTTCCTAAAACAGAAATACAAGGAAAATTATCTAAGTTGACTAATATAAGTCAACTATTCAACAAACCCTCCCTTAATCTGATTTGTCTACAACTACTTAGTGACAAAACAGTTAAACACAAGGGGAGAAACGAATAGACATAACGGATACAAGAAAGGCAATACAGATAGGATGAAAAGAAACTAGTGCTTCAATTACACTTGATGCGGCATTAGCACCTCTCGAGCTTGGTGAATCTCCCGCATTCCTAATTGTTCTCTTAGCTTCAAGAAATCTTCTTTGGCTCTGACTTTAGTCATAATATCGCAAATTTGATCCTTGGTTCCACAATGCTTCAACTCAATAGTTCCAAATTTACAAGTTCTCTAATGTAATGGTACCTTACTTCAATATGTTTACTACGGCCATGTAGAATAGGATTTCTGGTCAACTTAATAGCTGAGGTGTTATCACACATAATGACCATGCCTTCCTTCTGATGTTGTCCCAATTCCTGAAGTATCTTCATCATCCAAACCGCTTGAGTAGGCTGCGGCACCAAAGCAGCCTATAAATTGCATGCAGTGGAAGATAGTGTAACTATCGGTTGCTTCTTTGAACTCCGTGCCACAAAGACCATTGCTTAGCATAAAAGCATATCCTGAAGTGCTTTTCCTATCCTCCACATCACCAGCATAGTCGCTGTCCGTGTAGCCCAGCAACTCCATGTTACATTCTTTCTTGTACAGAATTCCCAGATTTAAGGTTCCTTGCAAGTATCTTAGGATCCTTTTGCAGGCCTGCCAATGAATTTGAGTAGGATTACTCATGTATCTCGCTACTAGGTGACAGAAACATTATGTCGCCTAGTAGGCTGTCATGTACATCAAGCTTCCAACTAGTTTTGTTTGTATACTGAGCTATCCACCTTCTCTCCAAGTTCATCTCTATCTAACTTGAGACCATGCATCATAGGGACTTTCACGGGATTGCAATTAGTCATACCGAATCTATTCTGAATTTACGTGGCATATTTCTTTTGTGATTCCTATACCTTTACTTGATTGAACAACTTCAATTCCAAGGAAAAATTTCATTTTTCCCAAATCAGTCATGCTGAATTCTTTGCTCATATCTTGTTTAAACTCCAACATTAGTTTCTCACAGTTTCCTGTGTATATCAAATCATCCACGTATATTGAAACAATTAGAATTTCATTCTTGTTTCCCTTTTATAAACAAAGTCCTGCTCACTCTTTGCTTTGTTTGTGAAGCCTTCACTGCAAAGTAACTCCCTATTCTCACAACCAAGCCCGTGGTGCTTGTTTTAGACCATAGAGAGCTTTATCTAATTTGTATACCTTGTTCTCACTTCCCCTTTTCACATATCCTTTGGGTTGTTCCACAAAAACATCTTCATTCAACTTTCCATAGAGAAATGCTGATTTAACATCAAGTTGAAAAATATCCCAATTCTGCTGTGCTGCTAAGGCAATGATAATTCTGATTGTGTCAAGCCTGCTAACAGGAGCAAATACTTCTTTGTAATCTATCCCTTCTTGTTGAGAATATCCTTTGGCCACAAGTCTGGCCTTGAACTTGTTAACTTGTCCCAACTCATTGAGTTTGGTCTTATAAATCCACTTCACTCCTATCCTCTTGGCACCTTCTGGTAGATCTGTCAAATGCCAAGTTTGATTTTTCTCTATAGACTCAATCTCAGCATTCATAGCTTCTCTCCACTTACTAAGTTTCACAGCTTCTTCATACGTTTACGGATCAACTTGAATCATGTTTGCTTCTATTTCCTCTTGAATGACCTTCTTCACCACTGTGATAATCATTAAGCCAAACTGGTGGAACTCTATTTCTTGCTCTATTGTCAGGTTGTTCCTCTATTTCTGGCACCTCATTACCCTCCTCAGGTGTAATATCTGCTTCAATGTGTTCTTCACTACTTACACTGTCTGTGTCCTCTTCTTCTTCATGTTCAGAGCCTCCCCACTCAGGTTCAGTATGTATTTCTTGTCTGTGACTCTCACTCCAATTCCACTCTTCTACTTCATCAAAAACTACATCTTTAGAGATTACTATTTTCTTCTCAATAGGATCATACAACCGGTAGCCTTTTGATTCCTCACTGATTCCCAATAGAATACACCTTTTACTCTTGTTCTCAAGCTTTGTTCTTTTTGCATCAGGGACATGCACATGCCCTATGCAACCAAATATCCTCAAATGTGCAATTGATGGTTTCTGCCCAGACCAGACTTCTTCTGGTGTTTTATCTTTAAGAGCTGAGGTTGGTGCCCTGTTTAGAACATGAATGGCCAGTTATTTTTCTCACCCACAAATTCTTGGGTAGGTTCTTACCACACAGCATGGACCTCACCATATTCATAATAGTTCTATTCTTCCTCTCAGCAACTCCATTTTGCTGAGGTGTGTAAGCTGTAGTCAACTGTCTCTTAATTCCTTGTTCAGTGCAGAAATTGTCAAACTCTGTGGATACAAACTCTCCACCTCTATCTGTCCTCAAGCATTTTATTTTCAATCCACTTTCTTTCTCAACCATAGTTCTAAAGCATTTAAACTTATAGAATACTTCTGATTTTTCTACTAGAAAATAAATCCATGTTTTCCTAGATAGATCATCAATGAAAGTTAAGTAGTACCTTTTGTTGCTGTTTGAGATAGGAGTGATTGGGCCATGAGACATCCAATGTATTAATTCCAGTCTCTCAGTAGCTCTCCACCTGCTTTTCTTTGATATTTTATCTCTATGCTGTTTTCCTTTTAAGCAGTATTCACAAATCTTCATAGAGCTACACAACTGAGGCAATCCATTTACCATGTTTCTGTCTTTCAGCATCTTCAAGCTTTTCAGATTTATGTGACCATATCTACAATGCCACTTGTATGCTTCTTCCTCGCTTGTAGTATAGAGGCAGATTGCTTCTTCTGTAATTTTATCAACACAAGGCTCTGCAAGGAGTTTAAACATCCTGTTTGTTTCCATGACAGATTCTAGAATTAATCCTTTTTCACGATGATAGATTTTACACATATCTTCATCAAACAATACTGCAAGTTTCTTCTGTTGAAGTTGTCCAACACTAAGTAAATTGTTTCTGAGCTGAGGTACATAGAATACATCTGTGATTGTATGTACTACTCCTTTGATTCTAACCTTAATGTTACCCTTTCCAGCTATCTCCAATCTAGTGTCATTCCCAAGTCTTACCCTTTTCTTGAAACTCTCATCAAGATCATAGAACCACATTCTGTTTCCACTCATGTGATTTGAGCATGCAGAGTCAAGATACCAAGCATCTTTGTTGCTCATATTTTGGATTTCTGAGATTGCCATAAGTAACCACTCATCATTCATATGAAGAAAATCTTGCTTTGTATCTGTAATGGTCTCATCTTTACTGTCACTGTCTTCTGCAATCATCAATAGCATCTCATCATTGCTTTCATCATCTCTTGAATCTTGAGATTCTTCCACTTCTGCCAATAGCAGCATTTCATCATCACATTCTTACTGCTTTACGCATAATTTGCCTCTTTTTCCCAATCCGGACATTCATTTCTATAGTGCCCTAATTTCTTGCATTTGTAGCACTCTATTGTTTCCTTATTCTGTCTTCCTCTGCCTCTGCCTCTTCCTCGAGTACCACCTCTTCCTCGTGTTGCAGAGCTACTGTTTCCTCTTTCTTGAACCGTGGTTTTCAAAGCTTGTTCATCACTACTATTCTTATTGAAACGCAAGTAATTCAATTCATGAACAATTAAAGAACTATGCAATTCATCTATAGACATGGTCTCTGTATTGCTAGATTGAGTGATTGAACATGCTATGTAGTTATATTTCTCAGACAGAGACCTAAGGATTTTTTCAACAATAACAACATCTTGCATACCTTCACCATGAATTCTCATCTTGGTAGCAATCTGCATAACTCTGGGAACATACTCAGTGATTGTTTCATTCGGTTTCATTTCGATCCCTTCAAATTCTTTTCTCAAAGCTTGCAACGTTGCCCTCTTCACTTTCGCGTTTCCTTGAAATTTCCTCTTCAAAGAATCCCAGATTTCTTTGGAGGTATCTTTGTTTAGAATCGTTTCAAGCGTTGCTCTATCAATTGCTTGGAACAAGTAGTTCTTAGCTTTCAGATCTTTGAGTTTAGACTCATCATATTTCTTCTGTTGTGCTTCCGTAATCGCCTCGCCCTGCGTCGGTTCCACAATCCCCTTTTCTATCAGATGCCAATATTCCTTCGATCTAAGGAAGTTTTCCATCAGCATGCTCCAATGTTCATAGTGACCGTCAAGTCTAGGAATCGAAGGTTGCATGTAGTTCCCGTCGTTCCCGTTTCCGTTTGTGTTCGCCATAGTTGAAACTCGAGAATTTTGCAGTAAACCGAATTGCAGAAAATCTCGTTCTTGAAGATGAAGTGAAATCTTGAAATCACAGGTCCCAAATGTAACGCTCGGGTACCAAATTTGTTGAGTGAATTTGAGAAATGGCAAAACTTCTCATGCCAGCTTTATTGAATCAGTATATATGCCAAGAATTACAACTGAAAGGTTGGTAGTTACAGCTTGTAACTAACCTTCCTAAAACAGAAATACAAGGAAAATTATCTAAGTTGACTAATATAAGTCAACTATTCAACATGGGGTCCAATGATCTTATGCTTATTAACATGTTTTTCTTTTGAATTAAAGGCGATTTGATCAACGATTTACTGTCACATTCAGATTGTGGACCCGTATGCGCTTGATGATCGTTGGTTCCGGCAATGCGTTTTCAAAATCAGTGGGCGTGATCTTAATTGCTTCACAGTTGACAAGATCATTATGCAGCTAGAATTTGTAGACGACTTCGGGGGTTCTCCAAACGAATCTATGCACCATACGGCATATAGGCCAACATGCTCCTTGTGTGGTTCAGCTGCTAGACGATTATTATGTTAGTTGGTTTTCAATTCTGTGACACTAGGTTTTATGATAGTTGAACAACAACGCTTTATAGTTAGTAGTATTTCTGCCAAACAATTTTCCATGCGAATTTGGCGTACTGTTTACTCCGTCTGTGCCAATAGCAGCCAATTATTATAATTGAAGTGCGGCAATCCAAATCCAGACTTTTCGACCTTGCATGGCCAAACAAATTTCGGGGTCTTTTAAATACATTACTGTCTTAAGAATTACAGATCACTCCAATGAATAATATATTTAAGTGGTTTTCATAATAAAATTTGTTTGAAACCAAAATTGAAATGAGGTGTTCAGAAATTAACTCCTAAGTTCGGCTAGGTTGAGTTGTTTCAAATCAAAGTTGAAATGTGCCAATCACCATGGTTACACATACTAACTGGGTCATATAGGTGTATAGTTGCGCTACAACGTAAACGCGAAATCAACATGCACAAGAAATATTGTATGAATGCAAAACGAAAGTTTAACATTTTAATATAAAAGTAAGTCTTATTTTCTATTTTAAAATATAAAAAGTCGCACAATTTAATATTTTTTATACTTTTAAAAACATAGAAAATACCAAAAATGGATTAGTTATAATATATATATATATATATATATATATATATATATATATATATATATATATATATATATATATATATATATATATAAATAAAGATACTTATATAAAATATTCAGGACGGGGAGCATGATTCCCGTCCCCATCCTCAAAATTGACGGGGAGCAGAGGGATTTTCTCCCCGTCCCTCGGGGAAAGATGCTTATGTATGTATATATTAAGACAAATCAAATATGGATCACAAAATATATTTATATCAAATATCATGTTTATTTTGCGTGGGGTACTCCTTAATAGGGTTTTTTTTTCTTCATCAAAATTGCACTACAACCAAATAAGACTCATATTTTGTTATTCACTAATAAATAAAGTTCATATATATAAAAAATGATACACACATGTTTATATTTCATCCAATTAAATAAAGAATTACCGAGTGATCATATGTTTTTTTTGACTTAGCTGAATTACAAGTTGCTTTTTGTATTCTAATAACTCAATCTACAAATGTGTATTATATTTTAACAACATAATTACAATATAATATATATATATATATATATATATATATAATTAGGATATATTTATATAAAATATTCAGGACGGGGAGCATGATTCTCGTCCCCATCCTCAAAATTGACCGCAGAGGGATTTTCTCCCTGTCCCCCGGGGAAACATACTTATGTATGTATATATTAAACAAATCAAATATAGTCTCCTTACAAATCAAATATGGATCACAAAATATATTTATATCAAATATAATGTTTATTTCGCATGGGGTACTCCTTAATAGTTTATTTTTCATCAAATTTGCACTACAATCAAATAAGACTCATCTTTTTTTATTTACTACTAAATAAAGTTCATATATATAAAACATTATACACACATTTTAATATTTCATCTAATTAAATAAATAATTACTGAGTGACATTTTTTTAGGACTTAGTTGAATTACAAGTTGCTTTTTGTATTCTAATAACTCAATCTACAAATGTGTATTATATTTTAACAACATAATTAGAAATTAAATTTAAAAAAATATGTATACCTGCATGTAAATAAGACGAAATTATATATATATATATATATATATATATATATATATATATATATATATATATATATATATATATATATATATATATATATATATATATATATCAGTGAGAACTATGGCTTACAGTGAAATATGAATACTTTTAATTATAACCTTTAGATTAAAATCAACGGTTGAGATTATGTCATTAATTACAAGATCTCGTGTAATCATTAATGAATAAAAAAACAATCATACGAGATCTTGTAATTAATGACAAAATTTGAACCATTGATTTTAATCCAACGGTTATAACTAATAGCTTTCATTTTTCACGATAAGCACTAGTTCTCACCTCCTTGGTTTTTTCCCCATGAGGTTTTAGCCCAAAGACGTTTTAGTGAGGCTCATTATATATGTAACGATTAGGATGTGCGTTTACACTTCCTTTAGTATAATTTTTTGCTTATAAAAAAACTTGATACCCTCCCTTTATATTTATATTTATATATATATATATATATATATATATATATATATATATATATATATATATATATATATATATATATATATATATATATATATATATATATATATCCAACGAGCACAGAGGAGGCACCTAACCCATATACAAATAGCTATGCAACTCAAAAACTATTTCAGCAACATCAAGTGGACACTTACTTCACATTCTAGGAATAGTTGTGAATGGTCGGTCACAGGATCATGCGCTCAAAAAGGAGAGGGATTGGGTTTCTTTAGGGCGAGAAAACACCCATAGCTTTAGCCTTTTGTGTCTATATCTCTCTTTAAATATTTTCTCTCTCAACTTATACAATTTTCTCTCTCATATTTTCCCCGCTAAAATAAGCCTATAGGTGCCAACTACACCTAATACTCATAGTGGTGTACTCTTAAAGTTTTTCTTTTTACATGAATCTTCTTATTGTTATTTGGCTTTAACATATTTTTCGTCCTTGCAAATATAGTGATTTTCTAAATAAAGTCCCGGCAATTTTTTTTTAAGAGTATCTACAAAATAACTTTTTTTAAAATATACGGTGCTCCATCAACATCAATTTTCTGATCAACGCCGTCCAAACTCTCCTCAACAAAAACCATTTTTTCCATTCTATATAGAATAGAATCACAATCAATCACCCTACAAAAAAGTAAACTTTTTTCTCAAACTTGTATGGAATTCTCGCTCCACTAATCAGAACTACCATATTTTCTATATGGTATTTCTTTAATATGTGCTTGGTTTATGAATTATAATTTTAATGATTTTACTGTCTTGTATAAGTTTGAATTATTAAATTATGTTAAATTTCTATTAATTGTATTCCTAGATAAAGTTGATAATATATTATTATTTTATTTAATTATTTTCATAAAATATTAGTATTTGAAATATTAATTAGCACAAGATTGAAATATTAGGTGGAAGAAAACTTGCAATAGCAAAAGTAAACACGTGGATGCGTGAAGAAGAACAGGAGAAGTAGAGTTGAGAAGGGATGTGGGAGGGAGGAGGAGTTAGAGCGATGTGGCAAGATAAACGGCTGACGTCGTTGTGCAATAATAGGTGGTGGAATAAGATGGGTCAATGAGCATAATCTTTAGATTGCAATTTGTAGTGATTAAAAAATTCGGATATTTCTAAGTAATTCAATGAAAGTCATATCAATATTTAACTTTATATATATATATATATATATATATATATATATATATATATATATATATATATATATATATATATATATATATATATATATATATATATATATATATATTGATAAGAAAAATAATATTAAAGGGGATGCAAGGGGAACCTAACCTCACAAACTGAAGGCGCCATTATAACCTCATTTGTGCCCAAAATCTCATGGAAAAAGCACTGAAAGGATGAAAAAGAGTACCTTAAGAAGAATGATGCAAAATCCTGTTACACTGAGTTCATATAAACAAAAGGGGTTTCCCACCAAACAGAGATCTAAAGAGTGGAATTGCGACCTTCTATGCTTATGAACAAAGTCCATGATATAGACTTAACATGGTTAACCTGCAGATTAAAAACTTGACCTTTGAAGAGATTCTGGTTTCGATGAAACCAGATACACCCAATGACAACCTTCAAGATATAATACTTCAATCTACAAGCCTCCGTAGATTCGAATTGCAAGCCATGAGCCCGAAAATGTTTGATACCTACTAGAGTATCTAAAACCACCATGGTCGACCAATTCTGAATAGCAAGCAAAACTATTCCGGAACACCTGCATAAAAAATAAATAGGGAATAGGCTCATTCTGCTCAAAACAAAAGGGGCATCACGACCCATGAGGGTTCTTGATAATGCCCTTAGAAATAAGGGTATCGCGACTTAGAAGCTTCCCCAGCAACAATCTCCAACCAAAAACTCCCACCTTAGTGAAAATAGGTAGTTGCCACATATCAACAAGAGCTCTCTAGACATCACTATCCATTCTATCATGCTTCATCAAATTCAACAAAAGCGCATAACAATAGCGAAAAAGAATGGAGATTTTCAAGTCTCCACCGCCAATTTTCTTGCACAAAATCGTCAGAATGAAATGGATGAATAGTGACCAAGAGGAAATCATGATCAACCCTCTCCTTAACAGACAAGTCACGACTCCAATCGACAGTCCAAAATCAAATGTTGTCTAACCAATACCGTGCTCCAAAATGCTACCATGTTTAAACTTTGCCACTTCAAAAAGACTAGGAAATAAATCCTTAAAAGTCTCATTGTTGGCCCACTTGTGCCTCCAAAAGGAAATCAAATTCCCCTCCGTAACATTGGCAGGAGCACAGGTTTAAAGGCTCCCAACCACGAAGGTTTTCCATCTTCCAAAAGTAATAAGTCCCTTCACCATATAGAGTCCTTAGTACCACCACTAGACAAAAGAGCCTCAGTGAATAAATGCCTCAAGTCTCCATTCTAGTGAGAAAGAAGTTGGCACCAACTAGCACTATTATCATTGATGCATCTCCACTTCAACTTACTCAGAAGAGTAAAATTGAAAGCTTTCAGATTCTTCACCCCCAAACCTCCATCCTTCTAGGGTCTGCAAACCTTGTCCCAAGACACCCTATAAACGGGGTGACCCTCTCTGTTACCGCACATAGGAATTCCTTCTAAATCCTGACTAGCTATTGTATTACAATCTTGGAAGCCTTGAAAAAGAGAACATATAAAGCGTTATACTATTGAGGATCGAGTTAATGAGAGTCACTCTACCCCCGATACACAAGAAATGCCCACTCTAAGATGAAAGCCTCTTTCTCACCTTATCAATAATTGAAACCCAAGTATATCTTCTTCTAGGATTGGCTCCCACTGGAATGCTCAAAAACTTAAACAGAATAGCAGCGTTGCTGCAATCTATAAAAGTTACAGTCGCCTTCAGAAATTCATCCTTCAATTTTATGCCATAAAGACAACTATTATGAAAGTTCACCTTCAACTCTGAACAAATTCAAAAATTATGTAGATAGAGTTTATACACCATAAGTTATCCCTGGTACCCTTGCCAACCAAAATAGTGTCATCTGCAAACTAAAGCATCAAAAAGCTGAATTTGGTATGAACCTGAAACGCAGAAAAACACCCTTCACGCACAGCTTTCAGGACGATTCCAATTAAACCCTCGGCAATAATGAGAAAGAGGAAAGGAGATAAGGGTCCACTTAATTAAGGCCCATAAGCATCTTAAAATCCCAGTTGGACTTTCGTTGACAAGAACATACATTGAAGAATTGTGTAAACAAGATTTAATCCAATTAATCCACATCGAACCAAAACCCATTCGGCCCATCATGTACTCAACAAAGCCCCAAGAAATAGAATCATAAGCCTTTTCAAAATCGACTTAAAACAACATACATTCATTTTTTCTTAGCTTTGCTAGATCAACCAATTCATTAAAACCAACATCCCGTCCAAAATCTGTCATCCTGAAATAAACACCAATTGATAAGGAGAAATAACCCCAGGCAAAACTTTTTTCAATCTGCTAGCTAACACTTTAGCCAAAATTTTATAGATTCATCCAATGAGACAAATCGGACGAAACTCCTTAAGGTCTTGAGGATTCTCCTTCTTGGGAATGAGAGCAAGGAAAGAAGCCGGAATGGCTTTAGGCATCACAACATTAGCATGAAACTCACCTTAGAAACCCAATATGTCCTCCTTCACCACCTCCCTGCAGTTTTTAATGAAATTAAGGTTGAAGCGATCAGGCCCTGAACTTTTATTCCCCTCACAATGTAACGCCCCAAAAATAATTCAATTATTTATTTAATTGGGTTATTTAAGGCTTACAACATTTTATTAAGTCAAATAATTAATTTGGAGTTTTATTTTATTTTATTCAGGAGGTGTTTGAGTAATTGAGGAGGTGTAAATAAAGACCCATGATCCATTAGTTAGGCCCATATTCATGTAATAAGCTTAGGAGTCTAGGGTGAGTGCTCATTTCAACCAAAGCAAAGAAAAAAAATAGAAAGTGAGAATAGGGAGAGAGGTGCGACGGCTCCAAGGGAGAGGAAGAGAAGATTTTGGCGTGGAGAATTCAAGGCAAGGAAGAGAAGCTTGCTTGTTGGTGATTCTTGGATTCTTGGTGGAGAGAGTGCTTGTTTCTTCAATCCATTAAGGTAAGTGGGCTCTCTTTCAACTATAATGGGGTATATGATGAGGATTAGGGTTAGACTCTAGGATGATTATTGAATTGATTGTGTTGTTAATTGTGTGATTGATGTTGTGTTTGATTCAATTTGGTGAAATTGTGGTGTTTTGGTGTTGAAATGAACTATGAACATATGTTGCCTACAAGGTGTTTGATGATATTACTCTATGAGTTTTGAACGTGAATTTACTATGCTTATGTGGTGTTTGATGAAATGTCATGTTGATTTTATTGGTTGTTGATGATGAGTTTTACTTGCTTATGGTTTCTGTGCGTTTCTGGACGCTGTTTCGGTCGTTCTGAAACTGGTACTGTTTGGTTGATCCAAAAATTGTGTGGCTGATTGTTTTTGAAAATAGACTGAAGGCTGGTCGTTTTGGCACTGGTTTCGTTCAATTTGGAGTTGTGTAGCTCAAGTTATGAGTCTCCAAAGTTATGTCGAATTTCTGGAATCAAACTGTGAGTAGGTTCGGTTTTCGCAGGTTTTGTGTTCTCAATTGAACTCTGTTTTGAATGATTCTTATTTCGTTGAAAAGTAGACTTAATTCTCTACGAAATAGGCACTGGTTTCACGAAATTTCATTAAGAAATGAGAAAGAAAATTTGGTTGCAAGTTGGGTAAAGAGTTATGTCCGATTTTGGTACCTCAGTGTAGTGTTTTGAAAAACTGTACCAAATGGATACTTATTTTGAAAAACTAAAATCGTAGGTAGAAACTACACTCAGAGAGTTTTCCAATGAGTGGTCTTTTGTTGAAATCTGATGTCGTTTGCTATTTTAATTAATTCGCCGAAGTAGGTGCGCTGCTGTAGGAATTCAGCACTTGTCTTTGTGTGTGGTGCCGGTGGTGTCTGCGTGTTTGCCACGGGCGCCATTTTATGTGACAGTTTAGTCCTTATGTGACGGTTTAGTCCTTATGTGACAATTTAGTCCTTGTAGTGACGTAGTCCTTGTGTGACGGTTTGGTCCTTGTAGTGACAGTTTAGTCCATGACTTTTGGTGTTGATGTATCCGGTGAGTTTGATGTTAGCCATAGAGCTATTGATTGATGTATTGATGTTAGCCATAGAGCTATTAATTGATGGTGTATTGGTGAATTAAATGACGGTGTATCTAATGACGGTGGATTTAATGACGGTGGATTAAATGACGGTGATGAATCTAGTGACGGTGTTAATTCATACATGATATGATTGTTTGTGGTTGATGCATTGTTCATGGAGTCACATGCCTCATATGTATCAAAGTGACGGTGTAAGCTTCGGCCTTGATATTATTAATGATTATGACGGACATGCCCGAATGGCGATATTTGTGACAGTGATGGTACCACATGCATATACCCTTGGTTGGGTTGCATTCATGCATATACTCATGCAATTGGTGATGTCTCTTGATGATTATGAGTTGATGTGTTATAAATTGATGTTGTGTGTTTGTCTATTGAGCAGTGATGTTTCTAGTTGTCTTTCTCTAACATGATGTTTATCATACATTCTATTATATGTGCTAGAGACTCACTCTTCTGCTTTCTATGTTGCTTCTTATGTCGACAACGTCCAGGTGATCCCGAGTGAAGGTTCTACCTACCTTAGTCTGGTTGTGGTGTCTTGCTCTGATACGTAGCACCGGGGGGGCGATTAGTTTATTAGTTGTTTTAATTGAAGTTGTTTGAACTGTTTATTTGGTGATGTATTTGAATATGTTTTATGAAACATGTCTTATTCCGTTCCGTGGTGATTAAGTGGACTGTAATGTCACTAACCAGGTGTTTTTGAGGGTTCGTCCCGATTGATGTGCTATGTATCACATACTCTATTGTTTTATGAGCATTCAGGTGTTGTTTTATGATGTTTGGTGAAAGTGTAGCACCCTCTTGTGGTTGCATTGAAAAGGACTTCGAAAACTCTGATTTTTATTCATTTAGATAGTTGTATTAGAAAGGGGGTGTTACACACAACCCCACACTTCCTCTTTCACCTCCTCCTCTGTGAATAGAGCAATGAGGTTACAGTACTCTTCCTCATTGATCTTACCGAATTGGATACCCTTGAGAGTTGGTTTTTAAAAGTGCTCCTCGACATAACTAGCTTCGATTTTTTTCCACTTCTTACTGCACCTCCTCCAACTTCATCCCGTCCCTATTCAAAGAAACGACATGATTAGCCCTATTACGATTATTGAAGGAAGCATGAAAAAACTTAGAATTATGATCCCCTTCTCGGGTTTTATTTGCTCTTGATTTTTGTTTGATCATACTCTCTTTGAAATGTAATTGCTTCCAAAAAGACGAAGATACCAACTTCAGCTTAACCAGATCTTCCAACACACCCCCTCTAAAATAGTCTGATCAAGCTCACCCATATCAGATACAAAACTGCTAATACTAAGATCCATCAGACCGTACACCTCCTTATTCTATACCTTGAGCTTAACTTAATTTCAACAATTTGAGTTTTTCTTTAATAACATACCCCTTTTTGACCTTAACCAAAAACCCTTTCCACCACTGCTCCACTAAGTCTTTTGAATTCAGGATGCTCTAACCAACCATTAAATAAATGAAAAGGGTTTGGGCCCCAATCTTTGGAGGAGCGCAATAACCAAATAGTACAATGCTAGCTCTAACAATACTAGTGGGGTGACCCGTCCGATGGACGGGGTCAATGCTTCAATTTCTATGGAAGGTGGGGACAATGTTTTAAGTTATATTAAAGAGGTTCTATGGAAACTAGGGGCAATGCTTTAAGATATATTAAAGACAAAGCTTAAGTGACACAAATGACACAAATTGGAGGTACAAAATATTACATTGCCTAAACCCTAAACCTTGATAATAGCACATTGGACGCTCTATACTTGTTGTAACAAAGATGGATTGACTATATTAATTTTCAATTGCTACAACCATCACATGAAAATTTACTGTATATCAGTATATCACTAATGTTGAATTAGCAATATTCCATATTGGACATCAGTGAAAAATAACAAATTCTTAAACTTTAATTTACAAATCAAGTGTAACTACAATATAAATTTCCACAGAATTAAGAAAGTATCATATTGATTTGCCAACTCTCACAAATAGAAGTAGAAATAAACAAAAAGCAAGAGAATAAGGGTGTTGCTCTTCAAATTGGGATCAACTTTGGACAAATTAAAAAGGGCGTGCTACAGTAACCCCATATCACATTCATAGAACTGTCACAACCCATAAGAGCTCTACATGTTCTATAGTCATATTCGACCAATCAAGGTTATTCAGTTTTGATTGTCTTTGGTTTCGTTGTGGAGGAAAACTTTGCACTTAAGTTTCTAGACTCATGAGTGCATCAGAGTTGCTGTCACCAAACCATCTCTTGACTGGTGTTATTGTAGCCAGCTTAACTGGGTCCTTGACTCCAGTCCCCAATAGTGATGCAAAAAAACATTGTGTTAGTTTTTAAATGTCATGCATGAAAGGAACCAAATAGATGTAAAGCATGAAGGTGTGCATGTGGCAAAGTAGGGGCTGCAAAATGGATGCTAATGAAGCGTATAAGATCAACTCACTCATTCAAAGCAATAATATTTACTCATGACAAAATTTCCCCTATCCTCTTTGAATGAAGACTGCATTAAAATGTGTTCTGTTATCCTTTGCAGCAATTTACACATGTTAGAGGTTACAAAGGAGGACTCAGTTTCAATGCAAACAGCTTGGCTCATGATAGATCTTCCCTTGCCATCTGTGGAAGAAGACTATGAATAGATTTTGACCTCTTCAGTTAAACATTTAAAACATTGTGTTTTGTATATATAAAATAAAATGAATGAAAATGGATTATCACCTCCTTAGTTCCCATTTTCTCCAAAATTGTTGGATTAAGGCTTTGTCCTCCTAAGCTCTCATGAGAGTCATCATGACAGATTCTTCACCTTATTGTGGTTCAACCTTGACTCTAAGAGCCAAAGTCCTAACTAAGTAGCTAGTAGTCTGTCTAAATCTTCGGGTATGTCTTGGGGTCAGCTTCCCCTTCCTACTTGAATACAATCAAATGATATGATAAGGACAAAGATATAGTCAGATAATAGTTTAGATCATATTAAAAAGTTTAAGAGCAAGGAAAATTAAGGTAAAAACGTGAGTGTGAAACTGTATGTCAAAGGTGCCTACCATGAAGCTCCTTTCGCACAGCCTGAAATTCAAGTCATTCTTGAAAGACAGATCATCACCTGTAAAGCTCCCACAATTGATCTATACTGGGATGGATCAGACAGTGTATCAGTGCCAAGCTTGCTAAGTTTAGCATTTGACATCATTGGTGTAGCAATAGAGCTACACCCAGTCATACCTGCACGATGAAGTAAATCCTGCACATACTTGGCTTGTGAAAGAACAATAGAACCATTTGACAGGTAGTGTACTTGCAGACCCAGAAAGTATGCAGGTTTACCCAACTTTTAAATCGACACCGGGATACACAACATCCTCTCATAAAACAAAAACCATTGTTTTAGTTACAAAATTAAAATAACCATGTCATTGAGAATGAGTGGATCCCTCAATATCATCATCCTTGCAGTGTGGCTTTTCATGGCCACGACATCAATAGCCCAATTTGTGCTAGACACAAGTGGCGACCCAATTGAGCTGGATGAAGAATACTTCATAAGGCCAGCTATAACAGGCAATGGAGGTCGTTCTACTTTGATCAACACAAACGGGTCATGCCCTTTACACGTTGGTCTGGAAAATACAGACTTGCCACACGGCGTAATTATGAGGTTCAGCCCTTTTGCTGTCCATCATGATGATGACGATATAAGGGCTAATAGGGACTTGAAAATAACGTTTGAAGCCTCCTCAAGCTGTCTCAATCCACAGTGTGGAGGTTGGGTCAAAAAGATGCAACAAGCGGAAGGAGGTTCAAGATCACAGGAAGAGATGATGGTGCAGGATCATATGGTAATTTCTTTAAGATTGTGCTGACTCGGACTATGGGTGTCTATAATATTCAGTGGTGTCCTACAGATGTGTGCCCCACTTGTAAATTTCCATGTGGCACTGTCAGTGTTCTACATAACAATGGAAAGACTTTGTTGGCATTGGATGGTGGTGCACTTCCTATTGTGTTCCAAAAAGAATAAGAACATACTTTGTTGGCCTTGGATGGTGCCAAATGTTGTGTTCCAGAAAGAATAATCAGTTATCTTTGGGTCCTTGAATTTGAAGTATATGGTACTGGTACTAATTGTTGCTTTAAGTATATTTATTACTAATTAATAAATATCTATGGAGGGATCGAGATACATGTAAATATTATACTTAGAATAAAGCTCCAAAAGGTTATGTGCTTACCATCATACTATATTTGATTTCATGTCTGTCTTGTGGATATTTCATGCATATTAATAAAATATTTTGCATTTGGGTAAATAATTAATTAATGCAGTGACTAAAGCCGAGGAAAGTCAATGGAAGAAACAAGGTATTTATGACCTTATCCAACTTAGTGGTTATAATCTCCATTTTAACGAGGCGGAGATATTTTCTGCCCTCCACTTTTGGCTTCCGGCAACCAATAGCTTTCATCTTCCGTGTGGAATGTTTAGCCATACTCTTTTTGAAGTTGCAGCCATCCATGGTATTTCACCAACCGGCTTCCAATATACTCCCTTTGTGCAACCTGATGATGACACCATTCTTCCAAGTTTTGGAAAAGTTACGATTAATGAATTCATTGCTTCGAACCAACAAACTGGTGTTGTTACATATTCCAAGCATGTAGGTTTCCTTTGGTGTTGGTTGACGTATTTCGTCATCTGTTGAAGGACAATAAAGATTCCTAAATATTTGCTCCTTATCACTCAATATTGTCATGAGGGCTAGGCTATTTGCCTAGGTTCGCTCATATTGGCTCATTTATATGAAGCCCTTACCGAGGTTATTTCGAACTTGAGGAGCAAAGGAGAGATGAGGATCTTAAAGGATATTTCGAAATCAGCTTTTCTTGAATGTTTTTCCTTAATTTCTTCCTTATTCAAATTTGAACCTTCCCTTGTTCCTTTTCCAGTAGGCAATTCGAACCTGACTGGTTTCAGCTTTCCTTTACTTCTATTTCAAAACCCTCTGTTCTTGCAATAGGGCAAAAACTTTTTAGGCCTTACCACGTAGTCTATTATCTTTGTGGTCAAGAGGTTAAGGTTTTCTTGGTCCGCCCCCAATTCTTTTCTCAGCAATTTGGATTAAGCCAGTGTTTACCCAATAAACATCAAACTATTGTCGATGGCTATGTTAGCATACTGAAGCCGCATTCTTCAAAGGCTCTTGAGAACACTGTATTGACAGCCGTAAATAAGCTCCTCGATCTACACCTGATTCCTTTCGAACCATCTTTTTTCAAATCCAAGAGTTTTCAAGCATGGTGGTATGCCTATTTCGAGAAGTTCCAACTTGATTGTAATTTAGCAAGGTTCGCAACATTAAAAGAATCTGATTATGTTGTCAAAAGGGAGAGTAAGTTTTAAACTTATACCTCATTTGACCTGTGCTTGTTCCGATGTTTGCTAACACGCATTCACTCAATTTAATACATTCTCAATAGAATACTACTTATACTATTGTTAGGTCCGAAACATTCTCTAATTATTATATCTTTCTTCCTTAAATCCTTTGATTTATTTAAAATAGGAAGGGGAGGATGACCAGTCTTCATATCTTAATTCAATCTTTTTCAATGGCATTTTCATAACTAACACTGTCTTTCTTTTTTGCATGATCAAAGCAATCACTATCTGCAGCTGCAGACCACGACCCAGACAATGTCGTTACATTTACACCTGCAAAGAAAAATATTGATGAGAGCTATATATATAGCGTTGATTTAATGAGTCCAACAAATTTAAGTGTTAAGTTCTCTTCAATCGCTAAGCCACTGATAATCAAGACTGAGAAACCTTGAACGAAGAAAATTTCCAGTTCTGGAAGTTGATTCACCCTCAGTCTTTTATTTTGGCACAACTTTTTGTGACTTCTTTTGTGCTCTAACTAACTTGGCACTTCAAACAGACTATGCCAGTTATGTAATATCTATTCACCGTTGGAAATTTGCCATTCCATCTAATACCCTAATGTGTAATATTTTGGATAGCCTGTGTAATATGTTTGTTGTTTTAATTAACTCTTCTCCTTTTAATTAACTAATCGATGGTATGACTTGAGAGACTCATGTGGGTTAACAAAAAGCCATAATGTCATATTTAGATATATCTCAAAGAAAACACATTTCATATTACGGTGGCAAAGACAAGAAACACATGAAGGAAAATATATATTTGCAGCATGGCACACTCAATGTTCAAGACTATTCCTGCGCCTTTGAGTTGGAAATGGCCAGCAACATAACAAACGAATTTCAATTGGTAAAACCTTATTTTCTTTTCATGTCATCGTCGATCCATGTTACAATTACTAAAAGCATCGATCTACAATTAATTTCCAATCTACAGAAGCGTAAGCTGGTCAAACAGAAGCTTCAATAATCTATATACCTCAAGCTGCATCATCTAATTCATAAACAGAAACCTTGTGCATGTTGTCTTCATATGCATTCATTCATTTTACAAATCAAGCCAAGAATTTACACAAGCATACCAAAATCAAAGAAAATAACCAAATCAGACAGTTAAGAGGCAAATAAAATCAATTAATACAAAGACCATGGTTTTATGTAAACCAAGGGATCTGAGTGAGAGGTAAAACCATTCCTTTCATTGTACAGATCAAGCCAAGAATTTACACATGAATCAAACCAAATCACCAAGTTCAGAGCCAAATTCCGAAAAACACAATAGGAAAATCAACTCAAACCCAGTTCAAAGCATATAGGAACGTAAAACTTGAATGAAACTAGCTCAAAGAATAAAAGACAATGAACCTAAAGAACCAACCTCAAACTGAATATTCACTTTCACTTTTTCTTCAACACATTACAAACTGTGCGCAGTGGAAGAAACAATACACGAACACATATCACGCAGAATCTGAGACCTAGCAACACCAAAATCGCAAGCATCTGCTTCAGATCTCCAAAACGCGAATGACATTGTCAATTGGTGAAGCTCAAACAACCTTGAAATATCGAGAAATCATAATAACTAGGAAAAACATGAACATATTGAAAGTTTTATCTAGACAAAAGTGTTTTTGTGATAGTCCATCCGCAATTTGATTCCAATCTCTTGGCAAAAGCTAGGCACTGCGGATTCCTTTCTAGATAGTACGTTGAGAAATCAAAGAACTTGAGAGGCTCCAGACATCATCTTCTCCAGAGTAATCAACTCAAATTCTATTACTAAAGAAGGTAGTATCCCTTGACCTTGAGTGGGTCTGGTATCACAAGAAAAAATAACATATTAAGGTAGTATTACTATGACTATGTACTACTTCAAGTAAATAGGAAGCCAATTTTTATGTCAACATCATTAACACTGTAATAAAGACAATATCTTACACACCAAATAGAATCATACTAATGAAAAGAAAATAGGAAGTCAGAAATTTATGAGAGTCTTACAAAGAGACCATTCTAGAACTCATAAAACTATCATTTTGTTAAATAGTATAATGTAGTCAACATTCTATAAGACTAGGAAGTGGTACCACAAGGGAACTGAATTAAATAAAACAAAACTACTCACAATCCTGTCATAAAACCAGACTGCAAACATAATTAAAAGAAAAAAAAAAGCAGTAACTTTTGGGGAACATTGCAGGACTAATACTCAGACAATCTGATAGCACACCAAGGCCCAGCGGTCAAGTGAATTTGGATCAGACTCTTAATATTAGAGGTATAGGTGGGAAATTATGTAAAAAGGGATTTTTTTTTAAGTGACGTGGCACTTAGAGTGAGATTCTGTTAGGGGATGCAACAAATATAAATAAGTAGAGATAGGGAAGTGAAGGGTATTGTATATTGTGAAGTTTGTCTGGAATTGATTAGGAGAGTTTCTCTCTGGTTTCCTTCTTGTAGAGCTTCTTCTGCTCATATTTTCCATTAATATAATTACACTACTTACATTACTTAAATTTCTGGGTTCTATCACTGTCCTATAAGTTGTCTGTCTTGTGTTTACAATGAAAGAGTGAAAAGCACAAACCAACTTAGAAGCATCTAAACAACTCTAAAGCAAAAATGTTAGTATAAATGTATAAATTTTTTCTCTGCAAAAGGGACTTGTAGTTTATCCATGATAATAAGTTAGGCAAAAACTTTTTACACAAAACAAAAACTGAAGAATAGCTATTTAACAAGTTGGATATTCATTTCACACTTACTACGTCAACTTTTGCGGACGGTGAGTTTTGAAGCAAAAATTCAATCATTCCATCAATAATGGAAGAATATTTTTCCATCAATCCTGCTTTAATAGCTTCTCGTAACTTGACATTTTCTTTCCATGACTTGCCACCTGCTAGCTCCATATTTATATCTCTCCAAGATGGTGCCGGAAAAATATATGCATCTATGCTCACATTTAATTTAAGTGACTTCAAGTTACACAAGGATGGGAATTTTAGCTTCAATATATTAGGAACTAACGAGAGAGCCTAAACAATAAGGGATGAGAGACAAATTAGTAGCAGTTTAATTCATACTATGTTTTTGACAAAAATTTAGCAATTAAAGAAGTTGAGGTTGGTACCTGAAGAGTTTTTGGACATACGGTCAATGATTTGATACCAGTCATGTCTATCAACCAGTTGAGTATCTCCAGAGGATACATAACTTCACTTGTAACAAGATTGACTTGTTTAATAGAAGAAAGATGGATCCCAGAGAGTTTTCGAAAAGAATTATTATCAGAATGTATAGAGAGATTGAGAAGTGTGTTGTTTGATATGCAAAGGGGTTGTTGTGCATCGGAAACTCTGCATTTGTGAAGGATCAAAGTATTCAACTTGTTAAAAGTTGAAAAGGGTTCAAGCGTCCTTCATTTCCAGTGGAAAAGCATGAGTTGTATAGTTTCAAGTAGGTTAATGCGGGTAAATTCAGAGTATTGGGAAATATGAATACGACATTTTGGAATCCAAGTTCTAAAGAGGTCAAAGAGGGGCATGAAAAGGAATGTGGGGGAAAATGAATGGGATTAATAGTAGAAGAAACACAAGAAATACGTAAACGATTGACATTGTGTGAAGCGGCGTATCTTACAATTCTTGTGAGTAGGTTAGGATGAACAGTACCCCGACGTTCGAAATCAAGAGCATTGAGTGCCATGGAGGAATGACGAAGGGTAAGAATGTGAGACACAAATTTGGAGAAAGACTTGATAGTCCAAAAGTGAGAGGAAGTTAAATGAAGGGTTGGAAGACTCCTCCAGAGATGCTTCCATCTGGTAGATAATAAGCAAGTTCGAACGGCATCTTTGGCGTCCAGAAATGAGAGTATGTGAAGGAGAATGCTGTCTGGAAAATCACTCAGCTTGTCTTGTTCATGCCTTCTTCTCTTCATTATCATCATCTCAGACAGTAGCAAGTTGCTGAAATTAGAACAAAAGAGAATGGTAAAAGCCAAGGGAAGGGATAATTGAGTGTTTTTCAGTGAATTTTAAGAAAACTTTGGAGCTGATGGTTTGTATGATGGTATACTCTCCGATGGAGTTATGAGATAGAGAAGAATTAATGTAGATCTGGTCTATTGATTGTGGCCTCTAGTGGTTGATAAAAAGCTGTTGAAGATTCGTCTTTCTCTTTAGAGCTTGCTGTTTGTGCTTGTTGTGATGAAAAGAAGAAGAAGACCTTTTACCGTTCTAGTGCAATTCAGTACTTTCAATAGATTTTGGTTGTTACTTTTACCACCCCCTCCTACTCCAAACACACCCCTCACCCTACACATTTACCAAACTAACCCCACTTACAATTCTATTTCCCTCTCTATCCCTCTCTCCTCTTCTTCTCCAACACCCAAAAACACTCCTCTCCAACACCCAAACCTCCCCTCTCTCCATCCAAAAACCCACCCATCCTCACCTTCATCATTCACTCCCATTCAACTACCCATCATTGGCATTAGCTTTCGAGTAATAACCCTACCAAACATTTTTCATTTTGGTTCTGTTTTGAGTTTTATCGCCATTTTTTTTCTCGCAAACGCTTTCGCTTCGAGCAGTCGTTCGAACATGTTCGCATCTGCGTGTTCGAACAGTGTAAGCGGGGTGTGAAATTTGTTTTGTTCGAAACGACCTCATTCGAACATGTTCGCATGAGTGTTTCAGCAGGCGTATGATGTAACATCGCATCGCCTAATCGCCGATCGCCCCTGAGCCAACACGAGTCTTTTCGGCATGCTTTGTCATCACTTGCATGCTTTCCTAAAACTTCCGAGAAGGTCACCCGTCCCACTTACTCTCCGCCAAGCACGCGCTAACTATGGAGTTCTTATGAGATGGGCTCCCGAAAAGAAGATGCATCTTATTGGTATAGGTAGTTCAAATCAATTCTTTTTAAGCCTTCCTTCAACTGTACATGCAGGTCTCATACACCACGACCTCGGGATCCCTCTCATTCCGGTGCGTATTCGATTCATTCACGCGCCCGCCGCTTGAAGTCGCCAGAGGGCGCTCTTTGCCATGCCACCTTTTTGGGCACCGGCGATCACTCCCCGCCCTCCTCAGCCCCGGATGTCACATCACTACAAGAAAAGCTTGTTTTAGCCACGAACAATTGCCACGGAGCTTATTCCGTCAGTAATTTGCCACGGATTTGCGACGGAATGAGTAAAAAAAGAGGCGTGAAATTTCCCGCTGGTGTTTGCCACGGGTTTGCCACGGACATGTGAAAGGACAGACATTTGCCACGGAGATGCCGTGGCAAATCCGTGGCAACCCATTGATCAAAATAAAAAGAGCCCGATCCCTAAAATAAAATGTCTCTTCCTTTCACTCTCCACCTTCGATCGTTCTCCCCCTTCCTCCCTCCGCCTCCTCTCAGGCCTTCTCCGCCCGCCTCTCCTCCTTCGATCGTTCTCACGCTCACTCTCCACCTTTCACTCTCCTCACCTCCGCCTCCTCAACCTCCACTTTGCTCTCTCCTCACTCTCTCTCTCTCTCTCTCTCTCTCTCTCTCTCTCTCTCTCTCTCTCTCTGAACCCTAAGTTTCCTTTGTACCTATATCGCTTTGTAAGAAGCATTCGGTGATTGTTCCTCTATTTGAAGCTTCTAGGTAAGCATATTTGCATTTGATTTTTGATTTTTGATTTTGTGTATTTAGGGTTTGGGGTTAGCTCCATGAATTTGGAGGGACAAGGCACATTAGATATAGAGATCTAGCTGGTTATATATACGGTATGTGACCAACAATTGCTACTTTCCTCTGCTCACTTATCTATCTGTGTCATGTTATGTTTTGCTTCATTTTCATTGCGGTAAAAAGGCTTATTCTCTTACATGGGCTCTGCGATATATCAATCTTTTCATGATAAATACCGGTTTCATCATTTTGGCCGGTTCAGCCTTGAAAGTAAGCATATACTATTTTCCACCCATTCAATCAAAATTGCATTATTTTCCTTCATAATAACTTGTCACTTCTTCCTAAGTGATAGTAGTATACGAAATTACCTAAAAAATTATCTTTGTTTTAGTTTTGTGTTGTAGTGGAGAATTTATGTATGATCTTTCCATTCACTTGCAGGCTACTTATGTTCTGTTTAGGGATGATGGAGCATTGAAGCTTCCGTATTGTATTTGTATAGCTTGGATTTGTGTGTGCATTGTTTGCCATTTGTATTCCTCATCTTTCACTCTTGGAATTTGGTTGGGATTTTCAACACTCTTGACTTAGTATATATTGTTATAGCATTTGTGCTATCCATTAAAGATGGTAATATCTCTTATCCGCTAAGTCTGTTTATTTATATATTGTTATAGCATTTTGTGAAGTTGAATATATAGTTTGATACGTTTTCAAGACTCGTGTGTGCAATGCATGCACTAACCATACGTACATGAGCGGAATACAATTACCACCTCGAGATTACGCGATTAGGGAGATATGTAAGTAAAATATTTACAACAATAGGGCGTCTGCTAACCTCGTGTTCGCATACAACACCGGCATGCTTCTGAGATACGAGTTAGAATTAGATACAAGCTTATAAATTTTCATATCTCAAACATTGTGTTTTACATTAGCACTATAGAAATTGAATTTTATTTGATCATGAAACTTGCGAGGCAACAATAAGGCGACGGTTGTGAAGAACATGATGAAAGCCCTATACTTTCGATTTACGATTGGTGTTCTACCTTTGTATATGGTTACCTTTGCGGGATCTTGGGCTTATGGATCTTCCACATCAACTTACTTGATGAATAGTGTGAATGGTCGATTTGGGCTAAGGCTTTAGCCAATATCACAACCTTTTTGCAATCGGTCATTGCATTACATGTATGTACATACTTCTAAACTATATAACTTTTGCTTAAATCTTTTACTTAATTTGTGTCTCGGACCTATGAAGCAAACCACGACACAAATATGGACACACACCAGTTTAAATATGAAAAATACAAGTAATTGTAGTGTCGATTGTCAGACATGATATTTGTCGAATACGGGCGTGTCTTCAATTGGAAATATCGGTGCTAAAGAGCTCTCGACTAATACCCTTTGTCTTGCTTCTTGTAGATATTTGCAAGTCCAATGTATGAGTATTTGGATACTAAATATGGGATCAAAGGAAGTGCAATGAATGTTAAAAACTTGTCATTTAGGATCGCGATGAGGTGGTTACACGGCTTTTAATACATTTGTGGTCGCTTTTCTACCATTCCTTGGAGATTTTATGAGTCTTACGAGGGCCATCGGCACATTTCCCCTTACATTTATTCTTACATTAATATTTTGTGTATTTTTCTCAATGGATTTTGTGTTTGATTGCGATTATTTTAGCTTCATTTTTTTAACTTCATTCAATGAATTGATTTTCCTTAACAAAGCTTAAGCTGTTTTAGGTTTTGCAAAGAACATAGTGACTATTGTTATTTTCCTCGGCTTTTGTTATTTAAATTTATCTAACTGTAGTATAGTGATTTTCCACACAATTACAGAGAAAGCGATCTACTGCTCTGCCGTTTTTGTCTATACGGTGTGTGTTATTTTCCTCGACTTTTGTTATTTAAATTTATCTGTCTCAAAAAGGGATGGGTGGTTTCTAACTTTTGTTTGCAGATTTTTATTATGTTTTTAGTGTTATTTTTATTAAACATGGTGCAGACTAGTAGCTTTTGTTTAGATTTCTTAATTGATAACCTTGATTGGATGTTTCTCTTAGTTTATGTCTAAGTAGCATAGCATCTACTAAAGTGTCCTCTTTGCAATTCACTTGGACATGCTTGTTCATTGCATGAAAAATTGTGTTGGATGCATTGCATCATGATGTTTGATTATTAGAAGTCAATTTTGCTTGGTTTGATTTCAATTCTTTGGATTCTTTCAAGATGTTTTTGCATAATTTTTTCCGGTTTGTTAGTCGGTTACTAAATTAAGCCATGCTCCATTTTATAAACTCCTTTCGATGTCCAAAGCTCCTCTATAATTAGTAATTTACAATGAACCACCACCAACGGAGCCTATTCTTATTATGATTGTAATTCATACTAAATCGTGAGTGATCATTTTTACACGAATTCTTCTCCTAGTTCAATATGATTCCCAGTTATCTGTACATCCATGTTAACTTCAACTGTGTTTCTAAATGAAGAAGCATAGATTACACGAAGTTATACTTTTTCTTTTATAGTTGGTAAACAACTTGTAAGGAAAAGAGCTAAAGTCGACCTTCTTTTTACAGGCGGTAAGATATTTTTCTCGGAGTATTGTTTCACACATCCACGACAATTGGTTTGGGAGGGGATCGTTAAGCTGCGCTATGGATGAATGATGTCATTATTAATTCTCTGCGAGAATTCCATTGGTGGAAACTGAAACTCACACTGTCGGAGAGATCATGTCAATGAGCCATTCATGTAAGTTTTTAATTATAATCGATGTATGTTTTACTTTATAGAATATAGAACATAATTTAACCAAGATTTTAATTCATTTTTATGTTTCATTCACGGTGAAAGACGGTGTCTCAGGCGTGCTTCTATATCACAAGCAAGTTATCAAACCTTATAGCTATATATGATGGTTGGTTTGCAGATTTCTCTTTGTAGTTATGCAAATGCTTAATAACTCAATGACTTGAAGGTCCTGAAATGTCTTGGGAGCTCCTTCATCCTTATTAACAAGCTGAGCTTGATATTACCTAGAAAGTATCATGACCATGTAAGTATATGTTGTCAATTGTAAATCTCTTCTCAAACTATGTTTATTTTCTTAGGATAGTTAGTCTACGATATATATGGGATGATTCCAAGTTATAGCTAAATTTAAACACAATTTAGTTCTTGCTTGCTTGATTGATAGCTAAATTTAAACACAATTTAGTTCTCCTTAACAAGGTCTCTATAACTTGAACCTGCTCCATGCTTGCCTAATTTACCCACTGCAAGGGGCAGCAATTTTCCGGGATAGCAACTGCGAAACACAGCCATAACTCCAGCTACACCAAAATGCTTTATGATGACAGTAAATGGATAGTGCCTAAGACCATCCACTGGTGGGCCTGTACACAGAAGAAAAGTTGCATCAGTTGAAAAATCAATAGCGGATACCTCTAAGTGCGGATCGTGCCTTCATTGAGTAGTTCAAGTACACATGCGTAGTGATGATGTTGAAGAATCACATTTGTCCAAGTACAAAGAAGCACGGAGATCATCATCATCTTGCTCTGCGTGATCAAATATTCTCAACTACTACAAAAAGCCCGACAATTATCATACCTTGTCCTCAAAAGCTAAGCGTTGTTCCAAATATTCCACAAAATGTTAAGTAATGGTTTGAAAACATCAATGCGAGAAAGTTGTCCAACAATTTAGAAGCTCGAAAGATTCAAAATCCAGTCTAATATCTGTTGAAAATGAGGTTGGGACCATGTTTGACTTGTTTCTTTATCAAATAACTATTATTGATATTATGATTATTAATTTTGTCTCTGTTGATTTACAACTTGTTTGATTTGGCGGTTGGGGTTTCCTATGAACTCTTTGTGGAACTTTATTGTTATGACAAGGTGAAGCTATTCCCTTTGGCCTTGCAAACATTGGGAACAGGTATTTTAGAATTCTTTTTGCATAATATTGATTGGTATAATTCTTTATCCGATGTAAGCTGCTGCAGTCGGAGGAGCGAAATAATGTTGAGTCTTATACTATGTTTTCAAACTTTATATCTCTTATGTGGTGATGTCTTAGAATTATTGATTAGGATATGATACTTATGGTAAAAGAAGTTTATGTGAATAGAGTAGCCTTCGGAAAAGTTTTGAGAAGCTACTGTGAATTTGGTGAACTTTCTTATTTATTATTGGTATTCAGTGCTTGTTTCAAGCGAAACACATCAAGTGCTTATTTGTGTAGCATTTTTGTTTTGTTCAAAATTACATACCTTCTTGCTAATGAAATGCCTCTCCTGCGGTTATTCGCTAATGCGAGTACTCGATTCTTGGCATATACTCGGCCTCGACTTCGTACCTTTTTCAAGGGTTCCATTCAAAGCGATGCAAGTTTCTCTTAATATTATCTTCAAACTTTAACTTGTTCAACTATTAGGGTCTTTTAATTAATTAAATCTTCACGATATTCTCAATAGGTCAGAGGAAGAAGGGACGGTGTTTTATCTGTGAGTTTGAATATCTAGTTCATAAGGCAAGCGAGAGGAATTCTCCACTTTCTCTGATTGGGATATTATCTAAGATAGACAAAATTGGAAGCCATCTTGGACATGGGAGGGAAGAAGATGCGCACGAGTTTTGAGGTGAGCCAAATAATTACTCGAGTGATTCTTTGTCAATGCTATTGCTTCCTCTTTTCCGCTTCTCATATTTTCTTCTTATTACATAAATTGGCAAAGCGACGGGTGTGCGGTTGATACAATGCAATCTATTTGCCTCAAGGAAGGCTGGTGTTTGAGTCCTTTGGCGGAAGAAACAACTCTCATTGGGTACACTTTTGGAGGTTATCTACGATCTAAGGTTGATTTCAATTGAAGACTATATTTATTGTGCTTTGTGTTTTTATTTTTATTGCACAGGAAAAGGATGGAAAAGAATAGCTTCCCTGCATACTGAAGTTTATTTGCTGTAAATTGTAGATAAAGTGCTTAAGGTGCATGGGGAAATCTGAGAGGTATGAGAGAATGATGGATCTTACTGTTGAGATTGATGGAGACATAGGAACATATGTATTGAATAGGTGTGAATAATCTGTACAAAAATTTCTTGTTCTTAGGAGAGGAATGCTCAATGAGAGTCAAAAAATAAGGTCTATAGGAGAAACAAATGAGATAGATCAATAAGGGGTCTTTGAAGTTTAAGCAAAGATTCCCCTATTGCTCCAATTTTTTTTTATAAGTAGGTTCTAGTTCCACTACTAAATTTGTATTCATTCACCTCCCAGCAAGCTTTCATTCCATTGTTTATATATTTTTTGATGTAATGGAACATTATAACTTTGTATCCTTACTGTTAGAATTGAAAGATAACCCAATTTGTGAAGAAGTTGGAGTAGTAGGAAACTACTGCTCCATTTATTTTTTTAATTTTTTTTAAAAAATTTGCCCGCAGTTGCCACGGACTTGCGGCGAAAATTTGCCGCGGACTTGCGGCGGAAATTTGCCGCGGACTTGCGGCGGAAATTTGCCACGCAGTTTGCGGCGGAAAAATTTGCCACGGAAATTCCGTGGCAAGCGATTCGCGACGGCGTTTTGCCACCAATTTTTGTCGTGGCAAATCCGTGGCAAATGTTGTTTTGCCACGGAAATTTATGCATTTGCCGCGGAAATGTCGGTGGCAAATCGTGATTTCTTGTAGTGCATGCCCACGACTTAAAGCTTGGTTGCGTCCTCGAACCACACCGTCTTGGGAGAGGTGCTGTTTGCTCACGATACCATTTGTAACATCGGTGCTTCGGAGGCTGCAGCGCCCCCACAAGCCAACACGAGTCTTTTCGGCATGCTTTGTCCTCACTTGCATGCTTTCCGAAAAACTTCGAGAAGGTCACCCATCCCACCACTACTCCAAGCCAAGCACGCTTAACTATGGAGTTCTTATGAGATGGGCTCCGAAAGAAGATGCATCTTATTGGTATAGGTAGTTCAAATCAATTCTTTTAAGCCTTCCTTCAATGCAGTCCCGTACCACACGACCTCGGGATCCTCTCATTCCGGTGCGTATTCGATTCATTCCACGCGCCCGCCGCTTGAAGGCTATCGGGAGCCGCTCTTTGCCATGCCACCTTTTTGGGCACCGGCGATCACTCCCATACTCCTCGGCCGGATGTCACATATGGCGAAGAAGCGATAAGTTGCGGCTTACGTCTTGAGTTTTTGGTTAAATGGATGAAATTGAGGTGCATCTGGAGCGATTGAGTTGTCAGCTGTAGAAGGCGAGATGTCAACTATCGCGATTGACATCTCAAGTAACGTCGTTGAATCCCAAGACTTTACTAGTTCCTTCCAAAGCGTCACGGTAGAAATGAATTAGTTGTTTTAATTTTAGCTAACTATTCAAATTATGTAAGCGACACATGGTAATTGAATTTGATTATTTCCTACTCGTGAGGAGCTTACGACTTGGAGTGCGTGCGGTTGGGAAATCTCTTGGGATGGTGATTGTTATAGGAAGATCGACACCGGACGATGATCGGGTAAACAATCTTGCATGTTGATTTGTGATAAAAATTTGGATCATATAAGACAAATGTTGAGGAAGGCCTGAAACACTAGAAAATGTTGTTGTCCTTGGTGAAAGGGAAATTTATTAAGAAGCTTGGAGGATGGATTTTGAGGGTTATGAATGGAACTCATAACCATGGGATGGTTACTTATCATGATGGACGTCCGTACATTGGTAGGTTAAGTTCAGAAGAGAAGGAACTAGTGGCTAGAATGACTAGGAATCATACTCGGCCTAAATTGATCCTTAATGAGTGAAATTGATGAAGCTTTGATGATAACTATCTGATTGTGAAACAAATATACAAGCTATCGTCAAAGGCAGCGATCGGCTATGCGTGAGGTAGGGTGAGCTCCAACAACTCATGTTTTATTTGCAACGCGATAATTATGTTTACTGGACTCGACTTGCAGAAGGAACTACGGTTGTGAAAGACATCTTTTGGGCCCATCCAGATTCTATTGAGCTTCTAAACACGTTCCCAATTGTTTTGTTGATTGATTCCACATATAAAACCAGCCGAATGCAATTATCCGTTGGTTGAGATCGTTAGTGTGACCTCAGTGAGAGAACTTACTCTGCTGCATTTGCTTATGTCAATTGGGAGAGGATGGATAACTTTGCATGGGTTCTTGACAAATTGAGGGGTTTATTTAGGAAAGCAGGATGAACTTCCGCAAGTCATACTTCTTGCGAGAGACATTATGATGAATGCTCTGCGACAATACTTCCAACATCTGAAACTTGTTGTGCCAATTTCACATTAAGAAAAATGTGAGGGCCAAAGCAAGGCTCATTGTGAAAGACCAAGCTGTTTTTAATGACATTATGGGTGCATTTCTATCTGTTGTCCATGCGAAGACTACGGAAGAGTATGATTATGAGTTGGAGTGCTGTTTAACGACTTGGCGACACCTTATCGATTTCATACGGTATGTGAAGACCACAGGCTAGACCCGCTTCAGGAAAAGTTTATTGATGCATGGATAAATAAGCATATGCACCTTGGCAACACTACCACTAACGAGTTGAGTGCGCACACTCTCACTTGAAGCAAATATTACGAGGCAGTAGGGGAGATTTGTGCAAGTCTTTGGGATGGAATCTGAGACCATGCTTAGGATACAACATTCGACCTTAAAATGCACTTGAGCATAGTTTGAGTAGAGTGAAAGTTCAACACTTGAAGAAGAAGATTTTTGATGAAATTAAGGGTTTAGTTTCATCTAATGCTATAGACCATATTTTGAGTGAGATCACGTGTGGATCCGTTTGATTAACCCATCATTATGTCGATGCACACTCGGGACTACACACGGACTACCATGTGCATGTGAGCTTTCAAGGTATGATGTACACTCATACAATTTGTTATTTTGTCTATAAAGCTGGATCCGTTTTGATGGGTTGTCACTAAATCAATGTCGCTTTTTGTAGGGTCATGATGGATGCTCTCGATTCCGTTGAGCATGATTCACCAACATTGGCAGAGGTTGAATTTCAAAATACAAACAGAGGCAATGGATGATGAGTTGAGTGTAGACATTGAACTTGAAGCTATCAGAAGAAGGTTTGAGGCATCTGATCACGCCGGTAGAGTTATGATTAAGGCAAAAGCACGTGAATTGGCATTCCCGGACCACGACTTCTATGTGTCCACCTCGGGATCGATCATTACAAAGGGAGCACCGAAAAAAGATAAGAAAGGGAATGTTGATTACTCAACAAAGCGAGACAAGTCATTTTGGGAACATGTAGATGACAAATTTGACTCCCCCCAGGGTTCATCTAGTGGATGTTTTGCTCAGTCTCGTAAACGACCTACTCCCCCCCAAAGCAAGAGTGGAACGTCTACAAACCCATACAGTTCTGGTTCAACTCCTGCTCCTACTTTGTCAACGTGTCCAGCACCTAATCCATCACAAAGCAAAAAGAGAACTCAAGCTGACAGTGCTACTACAATCCCTACTCCTCCACTACATAAGAAACCAACACCCACACCTATTGTTATTCTGAGAGCACTCTGCTCTTTGTTCAAAAGCTCTTACTTTGACACCGGCTCCTGTTCTTTTTGACCGAATCCTATTATTCGGATGTTGCGATTATGGATGTATTTAATACATACATCGTAGGGATCTTGGATGCCGACATACATGTGTCCACTATGTTGAAAAAATTGTTAATGTGGTTGGTGATGGTAGCTGTGGATTCGGTGTATTGCGGCATTTCTTGGAAGGGGTGAGGAGGCTTGGCGATCGATCGAATCGATCGATGGAGGAGCTTAACCAATACAATGACTTCACACTCATTGTATGGTGGTATTGGTAAGGTCACATTTTTGATGAAGTCGTTGTTGAGGGCACATCATGGGAACAATGTTGAAGATAATTGGATGACTATCACAGGAAATGGGGTATCGATCGATAACAAGTACAAAGTTGTCTGAGTTGTTGGTCACCTAATTGTTGTTACACAATTTTTCCCTTCAATGTTGCGCCATTCGAAGTGCGAAGCGATTCAACATCCTATTAGTACGCGAACACAAACACTTTATGCAGTAAAGTGTCTTCTATTTAGATTCGATGTAGTCATTCGAAAACATTACATAACATTATGTTTTTGTTGTCTTTTGAAGATCTTTATGAAGCACGGAAGTCCAATGCCCTGCCGGGATTTGATGTGGATGACTAATAGGGCACCCATGCATGAAAGGTTGGGACTAAGCTTTTTATTAGCCGCATGCAAAAGTGGAAGTGTTTGCTCATACAATCACAACCCCCATCCCATTCCTTGTGTAGATTTAAGTAAAGATCTTGATGGTAGTCAATGTTAAGTTAGATTTATAATTTTGGTACACAACTTTGTATATGACTATTAGTAGGAAACTTTTGAAATGAAAAAACTACATTTACATTTACGGTTTTTAAGTTTACATACAGATAACATTGGTTCGAATAATACCATTCGAACTCTGTTGAAAACGCCACCGCCGAACATGTTGAATAAAGCCATTCGAGGCACCAATAACACACCTCACACCAGCGGTTGGCAATATTCCTTAACACGCATGCGTTTGTTGAAACGAGTTGAGCGATGTCGTCGAACAACAAAAATTCCTTAACACGGACAAGGTCGTTCGAACACGATACGCCTGAAGTCGTTCGAGCGATCACTTAAACCACAGCTGCACGGCGTCCCACGAGAGGCCATTTTTGGAAAAAAAATGTTTGGGGGCGTGCGATGAGTAAACGGGGGTGTGGGAAAAGTAAAAGCCTAGATTTTCTCTCTTCTCTTCATATAACTAACTACGTGTCACCCCTTGGCCTCTTCCAATTGGGCTGGGTTATAAGGTCTTTAAGCTATTGTCACCCCTTGTTTTCCTTAAGGATCCCGTAGCACTAGTGGTTAATTTAGAATACTAATCATGCAATATTTGTTTAATGCCTAGACTCTCTCTTGTAGTTTATTTACAAATTGTACTTGAGCACTCAACTTGTGAGATGCTTAGTTTTTGTTCTGTACCGTATCTAAGGATAGTGTATGTCCGAGATAGTTGGTAGGTAATGAAGATTTGATCAATATGGAGTCTCGTCCGAGTTGATATTCCGAGCTGAGGTGGGGTGTACCTGCACAAACACTCCGATGCTAAAGTCAGTAGATGTGGAGTTAATGCTAATCAGTAGTATTTAATGCGTACCTCTCTCTCATGATAAATGTGGTATTTATAGGCTTTGGAGGCATTTAATTGTGATGATCTGGTCCGTTCGTTGTGGAGGTGCAATCTGGGCCATTCGATGAGTGGATATGGGCTTGGACTGTTGAAGGCCCAATCAATTTGGCTGAAGGAGTGGGGGGTGTGAATAGTAGGCGTGTGATTTCTCCATAACAGTTGCCCCCCAAGTCGGTTTGGCATGTTAGGTTAAACTAGACTTGAAATATGCATAAAAATAAATCGTTTAAGTGAGATTGGAAGAATAGCCGTGTTTGGACTTTCTTACCGATCTTGCGAGATAGTTGAAATGAAAGCGTATTCTGGATTTTGAAGATGGTGAAGGTGTGAAATTTGTATTCGATCTTGAAGGCGGCTAGAGGTGAAAAATTGTATTCACCGATTTTGAAGATGGTTGAAATGAAAGCGTATTCTGGATTTTGAAGATGGTGAAGTGTGAAATTTGTATTCTTGATCTTGAAGGCGGCTAGAAGTGAAATGTATTCTGGATTTTGAAGATGGTTGGGTAGAAATTTGTATTCTGATTTTGAAGATGGTTGAAGTCGGTATTTGTATTCAGATCTTGAAGATGGTTGGAGTGAGTTTGTGTTCAGATCTTGAAGATGGTTGAAGTCGAGTGTATTCTGATCTTGAAGATGGTTGGAGTAGAGAGTTTGTATTCACCGATCTTGAAGATGTAGTGTGTTGGTGGCGCTTACCGTTTTAATATTTTTATTTTTTTGATAGAGCATTAAATGCTCGTGTTGATCGATGTGATCGTTCGCGAGGACTCGGCGTCTTTTTAATGATGACTCCTCGATTCTCGTGTTGTTTTAATTTGATTGAGTGTGTAAGCCGAATGAAAATAACGGTCATATCCCAAAACCCTATAAATACAAGCGAGGGTAATTCATTCACCTTTTTAGTTCCTGCTTCATTCGAGCTCTACCGAGCTTACGTGAATCTAAGTTCTCAGAGCTTGCTCCTTCAAATTCGACATCAAATCTTTCCGTCTTTATCAAGACTTTCTTACGAGTTAGTACTTCCATTTGAATTTACTTTTCTTTGTGTTTTTGTAGAAATTACTTTGCGTTGCTAACCGTTTTCAATTACGGCGGGTGAGATCTAGCCCTCGGCTGCAATTTTTTGTCGGGAGGGGTTGTCGGTCGGGTTCGATCTTGTTCGTGAACCCAACATATTTTGATTTATCGATAGCTTGCCCCCGTTCCTGTAGGTAAAAGCGTGAAAACAAAGCGAACAACTTCGCGCGGCGCTCCGACTTATAGACCAAGCCGAGCAAGCTCGCAAGTCTAGAGGCCACGACATTGGAAAGCTAATGGCGTCTGGGATGATTCTAATCCTATAGATAGGGAAAGAGTGGCTGCCCACGAGATACGAGGAAGAAATGTCTTAGGGCCGAGAGGAAGTGATAGTAGAAGAGCTTAGATGAAGAATCGTCCACCCGCTTCCGCGCTAATAATCCGAACTCTGAGGCCCGGTAGATGTTGACTTAGATCAGAGCTCTTGAGGCGACTCACGAGCTCGAGACAAGTTCTGAATCAGAGATAGAATCGGATGGAAGAAAGGGTGGCGATCCGTGCATGCGACCCGAAGAAGAGAACATTGGTGAAGAGAGAAGAGGCAAAGAACCGGAAGATCTGGAAGTTTGAGTTATTATATGGGTATGAAGATTAGGGGTTAACAACGTCGACCTCCCGTAGTTCCCCGCTTTAGGCTCGCCCGCGATTATTCTGGGTGTCAGAAAAACTCGTGGTATAGACTACGCTCACGACTCAGGAGATCGATATTAGCAATTATTCAAAGAGGCTTTATGCCAAAGATCCGTATTTGGCGTGTTTTGGAATGGGAAAGAGGCGAGCATGTGGCTACTTACCTAATTCTCTTAAGTTTATTGTTTATTGGGCGACTTTAGCTCATATGCGCATCTGTCCTCCATTCACGGCCTTGAGCGATCGGTATTGGCGGGTTAAAGTAGCCCGTCTCAACTTCACCCCATGCTTGGGCTTTAAATGCGAGCTTTTGAGCTTGTATGCATTCATCTAGGTCGGCCCCTTTCCTTACAACTTTTCTTACATATGTTCCAAATAAACAAAAGGGCCAAGAAAAACGATGCGGACACTGCGCGTTTAGAGCATTATACCCTCCGATCTAGAGCGGGCATCAAGGTTTCTGGTAGTATTCGGAGAGTTTAAAATATGAGTGGAAAAATAAATTTTTAGGTCGTCGGCCGGTGTTGCGGTAGTGGTAGATCGAGTTGGTACATTTAATGCGAGAATGACATTGTTCTCACCACCAAGTTTCCTCTTGGTTGGACGTCGAGATGAATCAAGCGACGTTACAGCCGAAAAGAATCATTTAAATGTGGAACATCGGAAAACCTTGAAAGTCTTGATGTTCATTGTCGATCGGATTGTCACCAATAATGAACATAGAGGCGAATCAATGGGGTTTCGATACTAAGCTATTGGTAGCATCCGTTAAGTTTGAGCACGTCGAGAAAGCTTTAGAATCGGTTCTAAATCGTTTTTTTTTTTTAGTTTATTTTCACTATATCTGCGATCTTACTTGCATAATTTTCCTAAGCGAATTTTGTATTTCTTACGAGATAGTATGGCCCCAAAAGGAATATGGCGGCTTTGAAAGCCACGGCACTTGAACAAATTGCACTAGTGGTACCCAATGTCGGAACTAGTAGCGGGGTCGCGGTGAGGGGACCTCTGCGGCAATTGTTACTCTGCCGAGCCTATTCTTGTGGTTAATCCCGAAGTGGAGGGCGAAGAGGAAGATCGGCCACTCCGGAGAAAGAAAACAACCATCACAGTGACTCCTCCTAGGTCAAGACCCCAAGATCGGGAAAAAACCGTGATTAATCGGCGACCAGTCAAAGAAAAGCAAAAAACATAAGTCTTACCTTCTTTTTTGATCCAAAGGCATATATGACCCTCAAAACCGAGGAGTTCCAAGTGACCCTTCGGAGTTTCAATCTCGGTCTTTGTCGAGGATGGCGATCTAGTGAGGAGGATAAAGCATTTCTTTGCTCTGCAAATTAAAGGTATGGCTTACGGTTTTCTAAGCTCGTCCATCTCGTCTTCTTCCAATTTTCTTTTATACTTATGTTTTTCATCTACTGTGTAGACCTTGAGGCTAAGTATGAGTGCGCTCGGAAAAAGTGTAAGTCCACTTGGGCTGATCTTGAGAAATCCCAAAAAGATGTGGATCTTTATAAAAAGATGGCGAAGATTCGGAAGCTAAGCGCTTCTGACTCGAGTGAAAAGAAACAAGCTGGAGGCGAGCCCAATTTGTCAAATGAAAAGTTTGAAAAGGCTGCTGTTGAGCTTAAAGAAAAAGACGATAAGATCTCTTCCCTTCTGTTTTAAACAAGGTTATGAGATAAAAAACTGTGATATCGATCAATGCTTTCAATGATATAGTAATAAGATCGGAAATAGAATGCCTTAACATAGCAAGTCTATATTTAACAAGATCGGAAATAGAATGCCTTAACAAAGCAAGTCTATATTTAACAAGATCGGAAATAGAATGCCTTAACAAAGCAAGTCTATATTTAATAAGATCGGAAATAGAATGCCTTAACAAAGCAAGTCTATATTTAATAAGATCGGAAATAGAATGCCTTAACAAAGCAAGTCTATATTTAATAAGATCGGAAATAGAATGCATTAACAAAGCAAGTCTATATTTAACAAGATCGGAAATAGAATGCCTTCATAAAGCAAGTCTAACTGTAATATCTCTTGAGTTTGGTGGCGTTCCACGTTCTTGGGATCGCCTTGCCTTCTAGGGTCTCTAGCTCGAAAGCTCCATTTCCCGTCTTTGAAGTGACTCGATATGGTCGCTTCCCGGCAGTGCGAGCTTGCCTTGTGATGCATTTTTAATCCAACATCGGCTCTTCTCGAGGCGAGTCACGCAGACATCAAAATCCGCGGGGCGACTTTACGATTATAACGGGTGGCTACCTCTGTTTGTTGATGGCTTCTTTGAGGATCGTGATCTCGGACTTCTTCTACAAGATCCGGCTCTTCTCGTAAAAAGCTTGTCCATTGTCTTCTAGTGATTTCGGTTGTGGTTCTCGAAGGCGGTTCTCGATTTATTTGGGATGACTGCTTCACTCCCATATATGATAGCCGGAAGGCGTTTCTCTGTGGAGCTTTGGGGTTGTTACGTATGCCCATAAGACATAAGGAGCTCTTGACCCAATTTCCTTTAGCATCGTCTAACCTTTTAAATCAACCCGTTGAGAAGTACCTTGTTTCTTTATACCTTGACCATTTGTTTGGGGATGTTCCACGAGTGAATCGATGTTTGATTTTAAGATCGGACATCAACTTCCTGAATCCTTTATCGGTAATTGAGTTCCATTGTCAGTGATTACCACCTCGGGCACCCGAATCTGTAATTATTTCTTTTGGAAAAAGAGATCACGATTCTTTGCCTTAATAACGAGATAGTGGTTTGGCCTCAATCCATTTAGTAAAATAATCAAGCGCCACAATTAAAATTTAATCCTCCACAGGGCTTTTGGAAAAGGTCTAGAAGGTCTATCCCCCACCATGCAAAGGCCATGGCGAGAGAGAGTTGCGAGGCCGGTAGGAGGTGCAATGTGAGCGTTTGCGTGAATCGGCAGGTCGGACATTTCTTCACATAGTTCCTTGCATCGGCTTCAATGGTTGGCCAAAAGTATCCAGCTCTTAACACCTTCACGGCTAAGGATCTACCTCTAAATGTTGGCGCATATTCCTTCATGAATTTCCATTAACACATAGTCGGCCTCGTATGTTCTAGACATTTCAATAACGGTGAAGAGAGTGCTTTTTGTAAAGTTTGCTCATTGAACAACTTTGCAAAGATCTTTGCTTTTCTTGGGATGATCTTGGCTTCCTCGGGATCGGGAGGTTCTCGCGGAAACATGATGTAATTCAAGATAGGAGCAATCCATGTTTGGTCTTTACTTATTCACGTGCAGTGAAATCGAGTGTAAGTCATCTCAAAACTAGGTTTCTTTGAGGATCTCTTGTATAAGCGGCCAGGTGATTTCCCACGGTTTTGGTGCTTGCTAATTTGGAAAGAACATCGGCCCGAATGTTGTTTGTTCTTGGGACATGTTTAACCTCGTGAAATCAAATTCGGTGAGTAGTTTCTTCACATGATTCGGATATTTTTGGAGGATTGGCTCTTTTGCTTACCGTCTTGTCCCCGATCTGGGGAGACCACGAGGAAGCGAATCGGTATGGAGATTTAACAGTGATTCGGAGATCTAAAGCCAAGCCTTGACTGCAATGCATGCTTCGTATTGACTTGATTATTTGATGTTGTAAATTTGAAAGTGAGTGGCGAGTTCTATAACCACTCCGAAGGACTTTCAAGAATAATTCCGGCCCACTTCCTTTGGGATTGGAAGAGCCATCGACATGGATTGTCCATATTTCATCCTCGGTCTCTGCCGAAGTCATTTACTGCTACAAAGTCGGCTAACACTTGAGCTTTCATTGCCGATCTTGATTCATATTTGATCTAGAATTCGGACAACTCTCTGCCCGTTTTATTATTCTTCTGAAAGGTGCAGGCGATGTAAGATTTGTCTGATCGGGTGGTTTGTTCGAACCACTACTTGGTGAGATACAAAATAATGTCGGAGTCGCCGAGTAGCTATTACTAAAGCGAGCAATTTTCTCTATTTTTGATATCGAAGTTACGGCCGCCTGTAAAGCTTTGCTCACAAAAATGGCCAAGCTCTGCCACTTCTTTTGTTTCTCGGACCAGTCTTTGCTCCTAATGCTTCCTCGAGATATTGAGAGATATAAATATAATACTTCCCGAGTTAGTCGGGTTAGTATCGGAGGTTACGATAATATCTTTTTAGTTGGGTGGCGCCTCGTCCCAGATTACGTGGTCCAAATAAATTGATTCCTTTTTAAAAGTTTAAAAGGGGTAGTGATTTAAACACGGCATTTGAGATGAACCAGAGATAGAGCGCAATCATTCCATTAAGTTTCTGATTTCCTTCTTGGTGTTTGGGGTTTTCATCTCGATCCAGACTTGCATTTATGCAGGTTTGCCTCGATTCCTCTTTCGGTGAGATAGAATCCCAAGAATTTTCCGGCTTTGACTCGAATGTGCATTTCTCGGATTTAATCTCATTATGTTTTTCCTTATCTCTGCAAAAATTTCTTTGAGATCGGTAACATGACGATCTGCTTTCGCTCACTTTTTGCAATCATATCATCTAAGTATACTTCTACATTTAAATCCGTCTGGTCTTTGAAAACTCTGTTCATCATTCTACGATCGTTGCTCCTGCATTTTGAGACCAAGAAAGCATAAATCGATATGAAAATTTCGCGTTCGATCATAAAGGTAGTTTTCTCTTGATCGGGGAACATTGGGATTTGGTTATATCACGAATATGCATCCATGAATGATAATAAACAAAATCGGCGGCGTGATCGACTAGTCGATCAATATTTGGAAACGGAAAAGCATCTTTAGGACATGACCTATTAAGATCGGTGTAATCAATGCACATGCGCCATTTTCCATTTGATTTTTAACAAGTACATGGTTTGAGAGCCAAGTAGTATATTTGAGCTCGATTACAAAATTAGCTTTTACTAAGTCGTCTCGCGCTTGGTTTGTCGCTTGATCTTCTCGATATTTTGCACCCTTTTGTGTTGGGCAACCCGCCGCATCGGGATATATTGACAAATGATGGCGAGCGATTTGGGTGGTATCACAGGGCATGTCTTCGGCCGACCAAGCAAATAGATCGGCGTGTTCCTCAAAATCTTGGGTTAATTCTCTTTTTATTTAAATCACGGTAGGTCTGCGCCCGATCTTGGTTGTTTTTGTTGGATCGTCTCCCAATATCACCTGATGAATTCCCCATCCGGTTTGATCGTTACGGCCTTTTCTCTGCGAATCGCGGATCTTTGAGCGCTATCCTTCTCTTCGTCAGAGCTCTCGGGATCGAAGCGCGTCTAAATCCATCACATTTACCTCGGAAAACTTCACTTTTCCTTCTTTTCGCGAGATGTACTCTTTGATGCAAGCTCGGCTTTATCTTTTCGCGAAATTTCGGCTTTGAGAAGGAGGTAATATCATCTTTCGAAAGATTCTAGATCGGCATTGATAGTTATTACCTCGTTGCTTTGAGAGTGAAACTTCATTTTGGATGTCGATGGAAGATTCACCAGAGTTTCCCCAAAGTCGGCCTTCCAATGATGCAATTGTAGATTGATGAGCAAGGTAGTACCATGAATTTAACCAAAATTGTCAGAGATAAAGGTTCCTCTCCGAAAAGTGACTCTTAAGTCTATATAACCCATCGGTCTAGTTAGGGATCCATTGAAGCGGAAAGGTCCGATTCATGCGGTGAGGAAGAGTTCCGCAGTGTAATTCCAATTTTCTCAATACATCCGAAAAACATAATGTCACAAGAAGCTGCCTTGGTCAATTAAAATTCTTCTTATCTCTTTTTACGGCCATTCTGCCAGATTAACGATGGAATGTCTTCGTTTACTTTCCGTTTAGTAGATCGTCATCCCCAAATGCGAGAGGGGGCGAGTTGTTATTGGTTGGGTGGCGAGGTAGATGCTACACATTGAATTTCCTTCCACTTTCTTTTGATTGTTCTTCTTTGTTGCTCCTTGACTTCACCACACGAGATTACCATCACAGCAGTCGGCCTCTACTCCTTGAGTGTCGCTCTTCCTTATAATCTCGATATCTTTCCACTTTTACTTAATCAACCTCTTTCTCTGTTTAATGTTTTCTCTGTTGAAATGGCTTTACGACATCTTGCCCGAGTTTTCCCTTTTTGATAAGGTCTTCAATATCGTCTTTTAAGGCGTTGCACGATTTGTGTCATGGTCGTAGCTTTGGTGATATGACAGCAGATGCTTGTTCCTCAATCCGGTCTTGGGGCAATAGGATCGGGATACCTTACATGTTTAAATTCATTGTTACGACATTCTTGCGGGATCTTCTCCCTTCCACATATGAGTTCGGCGTAGTCTCGATGTCGCCACTTGCAGAGGGTTTGAATTCCACTAGATGGGCGCCGATCTGGAATCTCAGAGATTTTCGGTGTTTGGATTTGATTTTTGATTAAGTGCATTTCTCCTTGGTTTGGTTTGCTCGCTTTTCCACAAAAGAATTTGCTAAGCTTCATCGCCTTCCTCATGATCTATATGCGTTTACGAAAGTCGGAGGAACTCCCTAAGGTTGAGGTTGGTTGATGCTTACGTCAATCTGGAATAAAGTGCCTCTGCGTAAACCACAGGATAGGAAATCTGAGGCGAAATTCCTCATTCAACCCATGCACCTTTCCGGCCTCGGTGTTGAATCTTGCAATATAAGGCCGGGATAGATTCATCATCGGCTTGGTGGATTGCATGTAACACCATCCATGATTTCGGCCTTACTTTTGAATGTGTGAAGCTCATGAGAATAACTTGGAAAGTTGTTCCCGGGCGAGATCGAATTTCTTAGGGATGTCTCTGAACCATAAACTGCAGTTTATCAAGGGTGAGGAAAAAAGTCTACACATGATCTCACAGGGCATTAGATGTTGCATCATGGTCTCATAGTATTCTAAATGAGCGTGCGGGTCTCAAGTCAGTCATAAATTTTCAAGTGCTCGGGAGGTTTCTCTAAACCTCGGGGCTGGGAAATAATCTATTTCAAGTAAAAGGCCTCTTCTTGGTGGTTGTACTTCTTGTTTTTCTCACAGTTCCAGGGTTTTGCGAGGTTGATTTTTAGAGCGATATTGTTTAAGTTAGGGCTCTCCCCTTATGGTAGCGATGCTCTCGTTTTGGAGGACTTTCTGCTCCTAGATGGTTTATCTGCGTGGTGAAGATGATGCGTAAGAGGAATCTTCTTCCCAAAAGTCGTCTATATCTCTAAGAGTTGCCCTCGGTTCTTCTCTTCCTCGTCTCCTCGGGGAGAGCGATGATGTAATGTCGTCGCCTTGGGGAGAAACGATGTCGCCTTGAACTCGATTATTACAGTCGGGTTGTTCGGGTTCTTACAGCCGGGTTAATCAGTGGATCATATCGTTGCGGAGAACCCCGATCTGCAATATCTCGAGCTTGATATCCTGCAACCTCGGCTTCTAATTCGAATCACGGAGACTCTAGCTTGAGATGCTTCATTATCTTTGATTTAGAATTTGAACTAGTTGTTGCAAAGTGTTTCTTTGGAGCAGGAATAGCAGTAGGAGGTGAAGGAACTTCGATTTGAGGTTGATTCTGTTATTGACATTTGATCGATGCAGTTGGGTTCTTGCAATTCCTCAGGGTCCCCTCTTCTGAGATCGGATGATACTTGCTATCCGTCTTGTAGGTTCTAAACTTCGGGGTCCATGATTGATCAAAGAAAAATAGATAAAGCTTTTTATGAATTGGAAAACTCCCCTTTGTGATGCAATATTGCATGCAGTATCTAAGGATAGTGTATGTCAGAGATAGTTGGTAGGTAATGAAGATTTGATCAATATGGAGTCTCGTCAGAGTTGATATTAGAAATGAGGTGGGGTGTACTGCCTGAACACTCAGATGCTAAAGTCGATGGCGTTGTGGAGTTAATGCTAATCGGTAGTATTTAATGTGTACCTCTCTCTCATGATAAATGTGGTATTTATAGGCTTTGGAGGCATTTAATTGTGATGATCTGGTTCGTTCGTTGTGGAGGTGCAATCTGGGCCATTCGATGAGTGGATATGGGCTTGGACTGTTGAAGGCCCAATCAGTTTGGCTGAAGGAGTGGGGGGTGTGAATAGTAGGCGTGTGATTTCTCCATAACAGTTTTCATTGTGGATTGTGTGGTTTGGGCCTTGTCCATTATCAATGCAATGACCAAAAAAATAAGTAAATTATCTGTCAAAAAAGTATATAAACTACTTATATTTGGGGAGTATTTAGAGTAATCCCAACCCTATATACACCAAACACTATTCAGTAGGGCTTAACAGCCTAACAAGACCATACCATACCATAACATAATATCATGTTGAAGTTAATTGGAATTGATCATCTTGAAGAAGTCTCACATTGCCTACTTATGTGAAGGAAGAGCGAGGCCAATTAAGATTATATCCATATGTGTTCAAGTTCTCCTTTACAAGATGTACCAGTAAGAAACACTTTATGTTAATTTGTATTTGACATTTTCTTTTTCTTATACTCTTGTCTTAGAGTGTTGCGAGGTGTAGTTAAATATTTACTTTGGAGAGTTTGGGTGCGCTGGAGTCATTTGGTGTTTGAGAGAGGTTTATGTGTTTTAAAAAATTTCACATAGTGTTTATTCTCCGGTTGTCATTACAAGGTGATTCAATTTACATAGTATCATAGTCTTTACTAACAAATGGTTTTATAACAAGGTGAGTAGGGTTGTGCATTGTCCATGCCTCAAGTCCTATGAAGCCCCGATACTCCAAAATAGGTCACGTATCTGTATCTGACACGTATCTGATATCGGTACATGCCTTATAGACCGGGATACGTACCCATGGAGTATCCTAGTATTTTCATTATTTTTTAAAAGAAAATGTCGTCGTGGATGATACTCTAAGATACAGTGGCTTATCTGGATATGCCCAGGACTCATATGGATACGCCCAGGATCCAATATAGATAGGTTTTAATCTCTTCTTCAAAAACACATAAATTAACACTGATTTTTCTTGAATTGCCTACTTTTCACAGTTTAACCTTTTGATACATGAGATGAGCCTGCCACGGCTAGAATAACTTCTCAATTAACATATGCAATCACTGAAGGTTGCAGCACAAGTATTTTAGACAACGCTACCACTATTGGTCCATAAGCAGTACAATTTATTTTAGACAACTCTGTATTTTATGTTGGCTTGCTGAAGTTAGTCTTATTATTATAATTAGATATTAGATATTTCTCTATGAATAATCCAAAGAATATTCACATAACAAAAGTAAAAATAGTTATAAAGACGAAATACAGAAATAAATATACCAATAACATGTATTTTTTTCCAGGTCTAGTTTAACAACACCTTGTCTCCCACTATTGTAGCTCATGAGCTGCAAATTTTCTAGTATGTATTAAATGAATTGCAAGTCTTTTTCGTTCACATATCATTCTTAGAAATAATCCTCCAAAACAAGATGGAAAGAAACAATCAATTTTCTCAATAAATCAATTGAATGATGTTACATGCTTTTATTTATATTATTAAAGTGGCACTAATGGTCACATTACAGCTGCCCCAATCCTGTCCCTTGGGGTTTAAAGGCCAAGCTCCTACACTAAGCTGGCAACCCCTAGACATTGAATTGAATGATGTTACATATAATTACAAGGATGGCACTATGCTGGCGACCCCTGGACATTGAATGATGTTACATATAATTACAAGGATAATGATCTCGTCTGAATGTAAAAAATGAAAACCTAAACCCACCTAGAAAGTTAATAAACCTCTTTCCCTCCAATTCCGGCTTCCCTCGCAAACAAGACCTCCGAGCCTATGACAAACTGTACTGTAAGCTCCTTGAATACCTTCGACTCTGAGTGGCAGCGGCTACTGCTGCAGCACCAACTACACCAAGGTGAGATCGTGTCTGCAGCAGTTTTGCATCATTATTAGTTGCAACAGGATCGTCTAAGTTGTTGTTCTTGTCTCGTTGGTGGTATGGATTGGTGTTCAAATCAGTGGTTTGTAAGTTGGACTGCTGAAATGGGAATTTATTATTGCCTTGTGATGTAGTCTTTGGGTTTGGGGTATGGGTAATAAAGACACCGCCCTTCATTGACACTGCTTGAGGAATATTTTGGTAAACAGTTCTTGGATCATTGGAAGTTTTTGCAATTCTCTCATTTTCATAGTGTAGAACTGGCCCTACAACTCTCCCTGGCTTAGCTGTTGCAAGAAAAGAAAAACCGTTCAACAATAATTATAGAGAGAAGAAAGTAAACGTAGGAAGATAAATTACAAGCACATAATGTCTACAATAATAATAATAAAAGAAATTTCTGATCCTCCAAGGCTCCAACATGCATATACACATGTAAAAACTAATGCATAGTGAGTGATGTGGTATGATTTTAGAATCAAGCGATTCATCACCAAGCCAAAAAGAGTGGAAGAATCTTGTTGGCTTCGATTAGTTGGTTGATGTTGTTAGGATTCATTATTAGTTTGTTAGTTGATTTTTTGTTAGTTGGTTGTTTGTTAGGATTCATTGTTAGTTTGTTACTTGATTCTTGGATAGTTGATTGTTTGTTAGCATTCATTGTTAGTTTGTTAATATTCAGTTGTACAATTGTTGAAATAGTATCAATGAACAATATTGTAGTAAAAAAAAAAATCAATAAAGAATATCGTGGTCAATTCCTTTTTTCTATTTTCTTAAGAGGCTTCTTTGACCTCGAATCATAGTGTTATTCTCTTCTCCCTCATTCACATATCTCTGTCAAAAGCTACATAATGCAGGTAGTTTTCTTCAAAATAAACCCCCTCAGTGGGATGAGGCTTCTTGTTGATATGCTACAAATATGAATATTGGGATGGCTCTTTCTCCTAACATGCTACACTTTTCACAGCTCCATCAAATTATTTTACATTGTGGGGTTTCTTCGAAGACTTTGAATTTGTAATAAGAAGGAATCTTTTCATCCACTGTAAAACTAGAGTATTTCCTTAATTTTTGTGAATAAGCATGTGTGATGAGACGAAGGGAGCACTCTCTAAAGAAGACTATAATTAATAAAAATCTTAAACTACTTAGGGCACCTAAAAGGCATTTATAACCAACGTATAAAAAAATCCTAAATAAATAAAAATCGGTGTATTGGATTTGGATTTTAAAAGATTATTTTGGCATAAAAAGTCTTGTGGATATTAAAAAACTATGCAAGAATATAATGATTGAAGTATTCAGAATCGTGAGAATGTAGAGAAATCTGACTAGGTGGGGTAATTATCACTAATAAAAAGTCTAACAAAATCCAATAAAATTCATTTTAGACATTCATGCTAATTTTGTTCATTTAACTTTCCTTTTTGTATTTTCTTGGCTATTTGAAGAGGATTATACATCCTCCTCCTATGTACTTTTATTGCTTCAGTTAAATTCTTCATTACAATCCTCCCTCCACTTCTGAAAACAGGCAAACATAGTTTAAACATAAATACCTGGCACCCGTGGTGGAGGTTGTACACCCCTTAAGTGATTTCCAGAATTTAGTCCTGCTGCTCTCGAACTCTTAAATGCCACATCTACAATTTGCTTGTTCTCATACAAAGCTGGGGCTGACTGAGTACTAGGAGGAATTGTACTAGTGTAAACAGTTGACCTGCACAAAGAGTGGAATCATTATATTGGCTTATCTACCGGAAATATTTAGCTGCAAAATTATGACAAACTCAACATGTAATCCAAACTTCAATAACCAAAAGTTAAATACTTCATCGTAAAAGCGGCGATGGTTGGTTCTCATTAATCTTACCTTGGAAGGAGACATGCTTTCTTTCTAGAGGAAGCACTGGCCCACTTTACCATCACTTTCCTCAAGATGGGCGAATTGTTTTCTTAATTGATCTATTGCACTGCAAGGAGCATATAAGCGTAAATAATATGCATTGCATATAACATTCAAATGCATCAATAATAACATCAGTAAAAACAGGGGATAAAGATAATCAACAGAAGTGTCTTTTGACCTAGGATATAAAAAATTAAGCTCCTTCAGTTCCATTCATGTAATCTTTCAGCAGTTGGGGATGATATTCCAGTATTTCCCGATATATTAGTTCTCTAATATCGTCCTTTGTTAACCGTCTTCTCTCAAACTCAAATTCCAATTTTGAAATCAACTTGCATGAAGGTTCTCTCTCAACTTTACGCCAAGCCCTTGAAGTAAGGATCAGCCAGTGCCTGCCAACAAAAGAGACGGAATGGATTCTGTCAGGTATATATTGAACAGAAAGCCAACTTTTCATGGATAGTTCCTGAAATACTCTTTTAATAGATACCACCCAGATGGCTCTTAAGGTACCACATGACATTATAGATAAACACATACCTCTTGGCAGTTGGCGATCCTTTGAATCAAATGCTAGAAGCCTTTGCAGAAGGTGAAGTGCCAATGGATCAGCATTTAGAAATTTCTTTTCAAATCGCATGCGGGAGATTTCTTCGCATTTGCACCAAGTACTTTCTCGCATTATCATTTCTAACCTACAAAATTTAGAAAGGAAGTGGTAAATATTCCTTAAAATATAGCTTCCTGAAAGAGAATATTATACAAATTAAATCAAGAGAGAGACAGATGATTAAGGTAAGAGTTGTTCATACTCCTGTAATAGTTTCAGCTGATGGCGTCCCAAGAAGATCAGTAATCAAATCTAACTGATGCACGACACTTTTACCAGGAAACAATGGCTTTCCCAACAGCACCTCGGCAAAAATGCATCCAATGCTCCATATATCAATTGCGGGTGTGTACTGTAAACAAAATGCCAACAATATCAGAACATTAAAAGACAATTATGATAGATCAACTGATACAAAGGGATGAATTGAATTGAATTGATTTTCAGAATAGAGTTCATACAACACTCTGGTTTCACAGTTCCAGCAAACTAGAGCATTAGAGAAGCTCAAGACTCTTTCTGTTATGACAGTTCTAACTGACCAACTAAGTAACAGTTAGCTAGTTTATATACATTCAATTCATTTACATGCTAGTACTATAATACCCTCCCATTTAGCTGTTGCTATTACAATAGTACCCTCCAACTATCCCCTATTCTTTCTACAATACATTCTAGTCACTGCAGGTCTGCTATCAAATTACTCACTCCAGCCATACAAATCAAGGGAAACAGACACACACACCAACCTATAGAACAGATAATTTAAATTCTAGGAGAAATCAATAGTCCTCCCTCTGGAAAAGAATTATTGTAATCTAGGCATTACTATTTACTATAGAGCACACATAAGGCCATTACATACATAAATAAATGCAACTTTTTGACAACAAAGCAAAAGACATTTTCACCATATGAACTTTCAACATTCTATGATTGCCTGCTTGAGTAAAAAAAAAAAATTACTATTTCTTGTTCAAAGCTAGTTTCCTCAATGTGCTTTCCTGCATGTGTTGGGTCCTTTTTAGTTCTCGCTCAATATTTTACTAAATACTAATCGACTAATTATACAATATTTTAAATTCTATGATTGGCATCCAACATGGACAAGCCACTCTCAAGTTTCAACTCTATAGCTCCAAGTTAAACCACAATATCTTTTTTAGAAACTCTCCTTTTAATTAAAAATTAAATGGGAATCACCACAAACTTAAATGTTTATAACAATCAACTAATGCTCATTGGATGAGTGCTGTAAATAATGAAAGAAACTTTTATAAGAGTGCACAACATCAATTCTATTTCTGACACATAAGTAGTAATTGATCAATACATACATGGAATTGAGCATCTTTGGATTACCTCATCTTGCCTCTGAAATAGCTTATAATCAAAATACTATAAAATGAACTCCTTAAAAATAAAAATGTAATTATTCCCTACAAAATAAGCTAATCCAAGTATGCACTTATATTCACAGTTGTGAATGATTTTCAAATTCAACAACCAAAAATGTCTCACAAAAGATAATTGGCATGACAAGCCCAAAGGAACATAAAATTTGGAATGAAGCAAACTACAGAAGTTGAACCTGGCCAAGATCAAAGATTCAAGGAATTTAATGCAATACGGTTAAATTAAGATCACATAAATATCGATCCTATTCTATGTTTTGGTGCATTAAAAGATAGAACAGAACTGGACATAAGATTTAGAAATGGGTATGTTTTTTTCACTAACTAAATGGGTGGAAGTGGAACCAAGTAGAATAAATCAGAAGAGACTGTTCAATTCCAATTTTTGTACATAAAACACTACAAATGCCATTCTATCAAATATAAATTCGATCCTAGAGATTATAAGACTTACAGACACTTTCGAGTCTCAGAACCAGAAGGAAATAATACTATCTAGTCTATGAGACAGGTACAGTGGACAGGAAACATAAAATTTAAGAAAGCTACGACACATTACCATAGGAATGCTCAGTAGCACTGCAGCAAGACAACGTAGCAATGCAGATTAAATGGGTATTTGTAGTATAACATGTCTTGATAATAAATGTTGTGAAATTTATTGTTTCTCTATTAAGTGCTGATGGTCTCATACCAGATAGGTCAAACTCAAGAAAAACAATACTCATATCATAACATAGAAGAACTAGAGATAAGCATGTCCTAGCTAGACTATACCTTAGAAGCAAATGATCCACACAGCTCTGGGGCTCTATACCATCTTGTAGCAACATAATCCTGCAAGATGCACCAAAATAAAGAGATGATAAACCTTGTTGCAACTAATTTGTGTCATACTCTAGCAAGTATAAATGAAATCACATACCGTCCAAAATATTGATGTTGGGGCATCATTGAATGCAACTCTTGCAAGTCCAAAATCACAAACCTTGAGTTTGCAGTTTGCATTGCCAATATATTCTTGGGCTTAAGATCTCTGTGATACACATTAGCTGCAACCAAAAATAAGCTTACTTAGAAGCGGTTTAATGTCATATTTTAAGGAAATACCAAAAAGAATAAAGAATGCGTATAGCGTCCAATGAATGAAAGAGAAATAGAGATGGGCTTCTACCCGAATGCATATACTTCAACGCACGCAGCAACTGATAAAGAAAAAACTGGTGGTGTTCGCGAGTCAAGTCATCATTAGCTTTGATAACTTGATGGAGATCAGACTCCATGAGCTCAAATACCACATAAATATCTTTAAAGTCCCTCTTTGAGGGTGGCAGCATGATCCTCTTGATGTCAACAATATCAGGGTGTCTTAAAAGCCTTAGCAACTTGACCTCACGAAGGATTCTAATGGCATCAGACATATTCTCAAATGCATCTTGAACCTTCTTTATTGCAACCTTTTCCCCAGTGTGCGTATCAATTGCTGAACAAACAACTCCATAGCTACCCTTCCCTATAATCTCAAGAATCTTGTATCTGTTGGCTTCACCATACTCAGTGAAAAACTCCAACTCTTTTGAGTCCTGCAAGTTATTGACTCAAAAATTTCATGTTCTATGCAATTCATTCAGCTCAATGCTAATGTTTCTAGAAGAAAATGTATCACAAGTGAATAACCTAACCTTTCTAGAAAGATATCATAATTGCTAGAATGTTTATTTTAATTCTAAAGCATACAAACTAGTAAATAATAATAAACAATTATTCATGTAAATGTTTTAACGGTAAAGTTTAAATTTGAGTGTCAAACATTATGTTAAGCACTAAAACATATAACTTATCTTCTATATAATCACTACATTAACAGAACTTAAAAAAAAAGGAAAACTGAAAAATCCTTTATTTCAACCATTATATATTGAAAAATTAAAAAATTCCCCCTTTTCTGCCGCCACATGTCACAATTTTCCATTCTCTTCATCAAAATGCAACAATTTCTCGAATTGGAGTAAGAAAACAACCTTGTGGAGCTGATTTTTCTGCGTCATTGTTCTCCGTCTTTTTTCTTTTTATTTTCCTTTTCGTTACCCCGTTTCGTTCAATTGTCTCAGATCACGCCTATACCCGCATTCACGAGACACCGAAAACCCTTTCTGATCAAAGATGGGACATAGAACAACCAATTGGCAATGAATTGCTGTTATTCGAAGCTCCGAATCGAAGAAGGGTGCAACGAATTCGAAGCTTCGAGATTGATCCTTTAACGATGGAAACCCTAAAGGTTGCAACACAAACCCTCTCCCAGTTCAGAGGATCTGAGCGCAGAGAAGAGAAAGAACCCGGAACCGACGAAAGAGAGAGAGAAAGAAAGAAAAAATGAAAGAGAATTGTAAGAAAGGTGGCAGTGAACTGTCGGTTTTTATTTATTTGTAAAATAATATTTGGAAAGTTATTTATTTTTGTGGTTTTGGCCTTCACTTTGAGTCTTTGTTCCGAAAAGAAAATAATGCTATTTTCAATTTATAAATAATGACAGATTTTGACATTTTGTAATACCACCGTTTGCGGTAGTTGAGATTACTTTTAATTAATTAATTAATTAATTAATTAATATTAATTAATAAAAATAAAAATCAATAAAAGAAAGCTGCAAGGTTCCAACAATATTTCCTGATATGTAGTATTTACTATTTATTAGTATGTGAGAAGAAGAATCAGTTTGGTAAAAAAAAACAAGAAGAAGAATCAACTTTTTAAATAAAACTAGTAGCATCTGCGCGGTCTTTCTATAATTTTTTCGTGAGCGAATTTAGGCGTAATTTAAATAATTTGAATGACAACCCGTGAAAAAAAACAAATTTAAAGTTGTTAAAAAGAGTCTCAAAAAAATTAGATAAATATTAAAATCTAAAAATGTAAAAGTATCGTTTAAAAGCAATCAATGCATTTATCAAGTGTTCGACCTTGGCTGTGATCGCCTCTTTGCTGCTATAGCGTTAGGCGGCTATAGGGCTTAACTCTTCTGACACTCACAAAACACGTTAAAATGCTCACGAGGGCACGATGTGTGCCAAATTACTACAAAGCAGTTTCTAACCATTCTTTTCCTACAACTATACTAATTAGAGACATAAGATCTTAATATTCTTGAGAACTTACTTGGTTTACATGGATAAAGGCATAAATAACTCATATAAATATGAGTTATCAAGCTATCTACCACGGGGCCAATCAAAGCGCCAGCCCCAGGCGGGTGTGTGAGGAGACGCCGCTCTCCACCTCGGCATAGAGAAGGACATCGTCGTGCATCTACAGTTAAATCGAGAAAGCGCGATCAAACCTCGACCTCTCCATCTCCTCCAAACTCAAGTCGCAGTGATGACTCATTTTGAGACTCTTCATTCTCCCGAAGTCCTTCCCCCCACAAGAAAGGGGGATCAAAACACGACAAGTCCGGTAAAGACACTCGCATGATTCTCGGCTAGCCCGCCGTTCTGAAATTTGCCAATTGTCGCATATTGAGGTCCCTTGAGAAGCCACCCTAACTGAATATGTGTTAACACCCAAAAATAAGTAGGTTGTGGGCCGAGGGCTAAGAGAGAAAAAAAATGAGTTATGGTATGAAGGCAAGCCACACGACAAGGTTAGAAAAGGGTATTTGCAAGAAAAGAGTGAAGTCAAAAGGAGGTCCTCGGCGCATACTAAACGACAAAACCCCTCGCGGGATGGCTACACTCGAGGGCCAATGAGCCAAGCCGAGGGAAAGTAATCGCCCCAGCCTATAGAGTGCCAAGGCCTAGGTGGCTCGGGTTCCTAAGCCATTACCTAAGAAGGGCTAGAGAAGTCGAGCCACCATACGGCCGAGGCAAGGCGGGCATTGCTTGGAAGGCAAGACATTGCGCGAAGATAGAACGTGGGAACAGTTGAAGTTCAAGCGGAAGAGCAAGCGGAGGAAAGCGCGAACAACGAGCAACAACCCATTACTTGGTGCGGTGGGATCATGGGTAGTTACTCTTCCCTGTTGAGGGCCTATGAAGCGATGAGAGTCGTTGATCTTAGATCAAATCCAACGACAGACAAATGTTGGCTAGCACAGTGGCCGACGAGGGCCTGTGTATATATATAGCAATAGAGTGAAATGTAAAACACACACACACACACAATCAATCAAACTCTACGTTTATTTCAATTTATCTTCCTTTATCACATTTTTATCCTTTACTTTATGCATTAGCCGTAGTATAATCCAACACTCGCGTCCCCTCTCACCTTGCCTGACCCTTTCTAGAGGAGACAGAAAACCCATAGTTGAGGAGCATAGTTCCCTCCTCGACACAATTGCTTGAAGAAAAGAGGAATCAAAGACTGTCCAAACCTCTGGTCGACACCACGACTAGGACCTAAGAGTTTGACGACAACAATATGTATGACAGGAAAGGCGACCCGGATGAACATGTAGACACATTCGACCTCATGTTGGATTACCGCAATGCCTCGAACAATGTTAAATGCAAACTCTTCCCCCTCTCGCTATCAAAGAGCGCTCTATAGTGGTACCAGAATCTCCCCCAACTTCGGTTTTCTCTTGGGGGCAATTCACCAAGCTATTTTCAGCATGTTTCACCGCGTCAAGGCTGAAGTCCAAGCCGGAAGATGTGCTGCGGGCCATACAACATGGTGAGAAAGAGTCACTGAGAGACTACATTGAACAATACAACAAGGAAGCTGACGAGGTCTGACACCTCAGTGATGACGTCAGAATGATGTTTATGAGGCTTGGCCTTGGAAAAGGATCTCTGTTTCAAGTTAATGTCGGCCTCCGCCGACCTCGCACGATTGATGAGTTCCTTAGGGAGCTCAACGCTAAATAGACTATGAGGAAGCAAACACTATTGGAGACCTTAGATCCAGTCCTGCCTCGAACAAGGGGAAATAATCTAAAGATAGAAAGCCTGAAGGACCACGACTCGAGTCGCGTGAGTTTTGAGGAAGGTTCACAGAATATTCCGAGCTCAACGCCGCACGCTACAAAATCCTTTCTGATTGTGCAAATGCGGAATTCCGAGATGTAAAATGGTCGGCTCTGGTCCCACTGCGAGATAACGCCAATAACCGCACCTATTGCAGATACCATCGAAGCCATCGTCATGACACTGAAGCGTGTCGAGTCCTGAAGGACAACATCGAAGACCTGATACAACGAGGAAAGCTGAAACAATACCTGAAAGTGGACGAAAAGAAAATATCTTGTTCACTGAGGAAGGGCAAGGCCGTAGTAAACGAAGTAGCTAAGACCCCAGTAGAAGAAAGCAGCGACTCCGTTGAAGAAGCTCTAAGGTCACATCGACTTTTGCCAGTTGCTTTGGTCATCATCGGAGGCCATTCCGTTGATGCCGGAGAGACACGTCGTTCGATGAAAAGGAGATGGCAGGAAATCCCTAGCCTCGGTGGTAATCTGATTCCCGCCTCGGCAATATTGGCGAGACCACCGCTGGCGTTCTATGATGCAGACCCGCTGGACGGAAAGTCGAACAAATATGTACCCCTGATTATCTCGGTCGTCATGGCCAGGGTTTATGTAAAAAGGATCTTGGTGGACCAAGAAAGTTCGATGGATATTTTGTTCAGAGAGCTCTTGCCGAAGCTGAAAATCTCCGAGGCAGACCTTTCTCCATATCGTGGGTTCGACCTGATAGGTTTCAATGGGGATAGGACCAAACCACTGGGCTACCTCGAGCTCATGGTCACCTATGGAGAAGACAAGCTATAAAACTGTCAAGACTCAATTTATGGTGCTGTCCTGCATCACCTTACCAATGCATCATCGGTCGGCCAAGCCTTTGGGTAGACTTCGGCGGTGGCCGGCGATACACTTGAAGATGAGATTCTACTCGGAGCATAATGAAGTCGTCACCATAGCGGCCGATCTGGAAGGCACTAAGAGGTGTCACTATCAGTCTCTTAATTGAAGAAAGGCGCGGGCAGGAATTCTGAATGATGGAAAGAATGAATGATAAACTCGAATGAAGAAATTAATGTACCTGACCATTCATCGATAAAAGATATTAGAAAACATTCTAGTCAAATGAATTCTTGCTCGGCCTCGAAAAAGTCCACAACAACCGCCCGTTTTAAGCCGCGCGCGCGGACCTCTCTGCGATCTCAGAGCTCAAATCTCCATCGAGGCCAGGAGGAAGAAGCCAACAACAACTTGACCGCTTCTCGCCACTCGCGAGCGACCTTCTCTCGATCCCCAGAGCTCAGCTCCATCACGGACCAAAATAAGAAGTCCACAGCGACTTAGCCCTTTCGCTGCGCGGCGAGCACTCCTCTCTACGATCTCAGAGCTCAAAGCTCCATCAAAGTGGAGGAAGAAGTCCACAGGCGACTTGACCCCATTTTAAGCTTTCTGCGAGCAAGCCTCCTCTCGATCTCAAATGAATAGCTTCATCGAGGCCAGGAGAAAATGCGCTTCTTTCAATCACACTCATATGGCAGAGGTAAGTATAGATACCTAAATTGAAGAGACAATCTCGACGGCTTTGGCCAGATACTTAGAAGATCTCGGGGTTTTAAATGATAGTTCGCATAACAAAATCGGTATGACATTCAAAATAAACTACTTCGGAATTGGCGAACAAACAAATAATCAAAGATCAAAAGTTTAAATATCAAGAGCAGATTGGAAAACTAACCTCGACTCGAAGATGTAGCTGGTTCGGCAAGAAGATTGACACCAGACCAATGAACACTAGACTCAAATTGAAGAGAAATCCAGAAAACACAGCGGCGTGGGAAGGAGGCAGACGTCGGCATGATGGTCAGAGAATAAAAGTGGTTTTCAGCTCGCACCCCTCCAAGGTACGTCCTCATTTCTTACACTCCACTTCTCTTGTTGACTTAAGCATCAGAGTGCTTGCAAGTACCACCGTCGCGGACCTCCTCAGATCCGAGCCACCGCAAATCCATTCGAGACACCACAACTACTTACCCCGAGACGGACCTCTTTGTCGACCCAAGTACAAATAGTGTCTTTGGTTGGCTCGAAGTGGTATTATTTTCAAGAATGAGGTTCCTAATGGTGATTCTATCTTTATCTGTATCAAAAATTTAGTGTGGTGTTGGCTTGTTTATAGGGTGGGTTGTAATCCTTCTTTATCTATATCCACTTGGTGAAATAATCCTCTTCATTGTATAAACAATTTGTAACTTTGTTGTTTGGGCTTGAGCACCCTTAGTGCTCAATTAATGAAGTATTGCATATTAAAAAAATAAGGGTATTACTTTCCCCACTCCCCCTCCCACTTTTTCACATCTCATAACAAATTTTATTTCAAAAATAACTTCGCGTGAAACGCTATGGAGGACGCGTTTAATGACGGTTCGAATGACCTTGTTCGAACATGTTTGAACAACAGCATACGAACACAATAAAATTGGTGAATGTGGTGTGAGGGTCCATTATTGTTGCTTCGGTTATGTTGCACCCCGAAAAATCCGGTTTGCGTTTCTCAATGTACAATGTGGAAAAAATTTGAAGCTGCCACCAATATTTTAATTTTAAGACCAAAACATTGAAAAAAGGTCTTTTGACCAAGGCGGATGGTCTTTTGAAAACTAGAGATATAGGTTCGGGGGTCGATTACGTGTGAGGAAGGTATTAGCACGCATACATGTCCTTTCTCTAGAAAGGAACCTCTAACTAAATGTGTGTGGTTTTAACGTTTGATTTGAAAAATACCTAGATTTGCCTATTTATTCCTTGTTTGAAGGCGAATGGGAAAACTTAATGAAAATTTTTATTTTTGGCGCTTGACGAGAGTTGGCCTCTCGCTCCTACGTATCTCCTGGTGCGATGGAGAATTCAAAGCTACGTAGTTCTTGGTTGTTATGAAAAAAAGGGTTTTTGTTTTTTTATCTTTTTAGTGAGTTTTGAAATAGGGCCAGTATTCAGCGAATGATTAAATTAACGAGAGGTTATGGGTAACCACCGCTAAGTACTCTTGAAAATGAGAGTCACTTACCCATCGATCGAGACGAACAAAGGTTACGATTGGTTGTTAGTAGCGACTTCGTTTTTATTTGTTCTTTTGAAAATGGTTTTGAAAAAGATTGATTGTACGAATGATCAAACTAACGGATGTTATGGGTGATCACCGCTTTGTGTTCTTTTGGGAAAAGACATTGTCACGAATGGCTAGGCGAACAAAGGTTACGATTAGCCACTAGCAACAATGGGTTTGAAAATGATTCTTTTGTTTGTTTTATGAAAATGACTTTTTTATTTATTGCGCTTGGCGAGCGTGTGGCTCGCTCCTACGTATCCCAATGGGAATCAAAGCAGCGTAGTTCTAACGAGCCTTGAAGATGAAAATGTTTTGAAAGGGTTTTGGAAAGGGAAGAGCTTTCATAATGACCAAGCAAGCAAAGGCTTTGAGTGATCATTACTAATAACTCTTGATAAGCGTTCATGACAATCAAACAAGCCAAGGCTTTGGGTGATAGTCACTAATAACTTGCATTAATTAGAAAAGAGTTTGAAAGATTTTTGGGAAAAGGGTGAAGTTATTATCAATGATTGGTTACAAAATTCAAACACATTCAACAATCAAGTAATCATGAACATGTTGATCATCAACTAAGATTAAGCATGCCAATACAATCAAGAGATTTAATTGTCAAAGATGCAAGATAAAGTTCTCAAAACAATTGTGCGTGTGTGAGGAGGAGTGCATTTACCCTAATGACTCTATGCTACAACAAGCAAGTAGGCTTACGTCTTCATTTGGAGGTCATACACATGGAGGGAAGAGCACACAATTAAATCAAGACAATTTAAGTAGCATAAAAAACAAGTAAACAATTGATCATAGGCATAGAATGATCTTAGTTAAACTAATGAACATGTGAGCAACGACTTCTTAATAACATGAACAAAGAGGAATTGCATCAAGGCTAAAGTAAGCCTATCCTTTGCAATATCACGAACCCTAGACCCTAAACATACAATCTCATTTATTATTCACTAAGAAATTAAAAGGGGAAGGTTGAATCATCTAAAATCATCTTCACCACTTTAAAACATGATGCCTTTAGGCATAAGTGGGAATCATATGATTTATCATCAACAATGGACAATAATAAAACTAGAATACAAGAGCAAGTAAGTAAACACTAAAAACAAGTTGAATCACATAGAGCAATCCTCTCACTTTGAGAAAAGTGCACTGAAACACTAGTGAGAATCAATTTGCCTATCATCAACAACTAACAATAAGCAAACTAAAACAAAATTTAAATAAACACAAAACTAGGTTGAATCACATAGAGCAATCCTCTCACTTTGAGAAAAGTGCACTAAGCACTAGTGAGAATCAACTTGTCTATCATCAACAACTAACAATAAGCAAACTAAAACAAGATTTAAATAAACACAACAACTAGGTTGAATCACATAGAGCAATCCTCCCACTTTGAGAAAAGTGCACTAAGCACTAGTGAGAATCAACTTGCCTATCATCAACAACTAACAATAAGCAAACCAAACAAAATTTAAATAAACACAAAAACTAGGTTGAATCACATAGAGCAATCCTCTCACTTTGAGAAAAGTGCACTAAGCACTAGTGAGAATCAACTTGCCTATCATCAACAACTAACAATAACTAAAGTAGAACAAGAACACATAAACAAAGTTGAGTCCTTTCTAGCAATCTTCACCACTTAGATCAAGGTACACTAGGCACTAGTGGGAATCATATTGCTAGATCATCAACCAACAACAAAAATAACATTTAACACTAAAACGAAATACTAACAACAATATTAAACATCATCAAGCAAAGAACAACAATAAAATCAACTTGAAAATATTTTAATCATAAATATGTGAACCAAAGGAAACATAGGTCCACACAAAAAATTAACACAAAGCAACATAGATCCATTTATTTAAGGGTGAGAGGCACCTTAAACACCCAAACCTCCCAAGGTGTTTGTCAAAATGTTTAAGGCTCCTCTCACCACAACAACAACAAACTACATTATAGAAAAGTGATGATGATATGCAAAAATATGATGAAGAAAAGTGGGTTTTAATGCAAAAATGTTGAGGATGATGCAAGGGTTTTAGAGTATACCTTGGATCCAAGCTAGATTATGCAAGAAAGGGAAACCAAGAACACAAATGAAGAAGATGCCCAAGTGATGATGATTCTTTAGTTTTAGTGAAGGATGGAGGTAGTATGTGAAAGAGAATGGAAAGGAGATGGATTGATGGTGTTTGGGTGGAGGAAAATAAAAAGATGGATGGAGGAGGAGGAGAGGGGTGTTCACCAAGGAAGGGAAGGAAAGGAGAGAGTTGTGTGCTAGGTTTAGTGTAGGAGAGAATGAGCAAAAATGTGTGGTGTGTGAAAATGAGAGGGTATTTATAGAATTGGTGAAGGCTAGGGTTAAAATGGTAATCAAGCAATAAAGGGAACTAATATTCAAATTTGAAAATAAAATGAAATGAAGAATTGAACTTGGGCACCAAGCAAAAGGGTTATTTTGGTCATTGTTCTTGGGAGGGCTCTACAGGATTGCACTTTGATTTTGAATGAAGGGTTGAGATCACTTATCACATGGATTGAGGTGGAGAGAAAACACAAAATGGAGAGGGAATGGGGAGAGGGCTGACCAAATTCAAATGGAGAAGGGGAAAATTTGCCAACTTTTGCAAGTTGGCGATTATCTTATTGTCACAGTAATGCGTGACATTATCTCTTCCTTTTTGATTATTTTTCTTGATTATTCCATAAAACTTTTGGGCTTCATCTTAGGAATCAATCAATGGGCCCAAAATTCCATGATATCACCACTCACAAAATTGATTTGATCTGCTCTCATAGAAGGAAATTCCCATTTCTACTTTCTTTGAAATTTGAATTTTTATGCAAACAATTAACATTCATGCGCATAAAAATTATAATTAAGCACATTTTCCTCAAATAATTCCCACGACAATTGTCCGGTGATTTGTGATGGAAAATCGTTTTTCTCTGTGAAATGACCAAAATACCCTTTTTGACCCTAAAACCCTAATTTGCCCAAAAAGTGCATTTCAACCCTAAAAATGATTTCAAGAACCTTGGAATGACTTGTAGGACCCAAAATGCAATGCATAATGCTCTTCACTCTTCAATTTATTTGTTTTTTGTGGAAAATTAGGGTTTTGACCTAAGCCGGACAAAATTGGGGTATGACACGTTAACAGCATACGAACAAAATAAAATAGGGTGTTCAAACAAGGTTATGCGAACATGTTCGAGTGACCCCATTTGAATAGGTGAAATTACGCACAAGAGAGCATGAAGTCAATATTTAACTCACGCGAACGATGTCGTTCGAACGAGTTTGAAGACCCGTGTTCGAACACGTGAAATTTCTTAAAAAAAAAAGACGCTTTGACTGACCTTTTAGTTATTTCACACCCTTATGGAATGTGTTTTGAGTAGGAGGGAGAGTGAGAAAAGCAAAACCCAAAAATAAAAAATAACTTTCAAAAACGAATTACGGCCTCTAAATGCCCACGTGTTTAAAATTTAATTTTTTATTTTTTTTCAACCAAAGAAATGTTTATCATCTTTCATTCTATGTTACGTGGCTTCAACATCACCATTAAAATTACCTTTGACGTCAAAAAAATTCCATTATTATTTGTTTAATTCTTTAATGAAAGGCATTATCTCTCTCTCTGTCTCTTAAGAATTGAAGAGTTCAACAAATAGAGAATGGCATCTCATAGTTTAAGCTTACCAGCAACACATAATAGGCTTTTTCAGAAGCTTGATTTTGTTCTTCATTCCAAGTCGGTTTTGTTGCGGCCTTCAAGTTCACCTGCTCATTCGAAACCTAGAAGAACAGTTTCTTTCTCTATCAGGGCAATGGGTTCCTCACCTTCCTCCCAATCCCACCAGGCAAACGACACAGAATTTGAATCAGGTATCAATTATTCAAATTAGGTTCTCCTCACTTTCATTTCTCTGCACAAATTTTTTCTTGTTTGGTTCTTCTTACTCTAGAAAAAACAAACTATATTTTGAACTAGGGAGTTACTAGGGGAAAATATAGTTCAAAATATAAGAAATACACATCAATTTTCTAATGTATTAATCACTAAATTGAGACTTATATTTACAATGCACCTATTTCTTGTGTAAGTGAGATGATGGTTCAACAGTTATAAAAGGGATAATTTTGAAAAAAAAAATCAAAATTCAATCGTTTGGAAGTATTTTTAATCAAAAAACAGATTTCAATTAAATTCTTTTCTCTGTGAGGGAGTAGTTAATATTTGGAAATTACTGTAAAATTTTCATAATATTGTTTATTTTCCTAATTGATATTATAGAACTTGTTCCACCAAGTGCTCTATTACTCATTAACAGCAGCAGTTGCTATGTTCCATTCACTGCTTTTGCTTGATATGCATATACAAGTGGAATTTGGGGTACCCACATACATAAAGGAACATTTTAATTTTGTTCATGTAAGACAGTATAATTTCTTTTACTTGTGCATGATGGTAGTGGTGGAGGAATTGGGTCTAGCGGGAGGGGTTAGTCTCCCACAACGTGACGAACAAATATTTGAATCTCCGCTGAGAGAGATGCCCGTATTTAGTGTCCAATAGTGCCTCGAATATGATTATCTTCGATAGAGGAAACCTATGATTACTGTGAATTTGACTTGTAATTGTCCCTTCAACAGACTTTTCTTGTGCCTTGCAGGATCTGGTACTGTTGATTATAAATCTTTAAGTGCGGAAGAGTGGAAGAAGCGACTAACAAAAGATCAATTCTATGTTACTCGACAAAAGGGGACTGAGAGAGCTTTCACTGGGTATGTTATTGCTTCCTAGGTGTGCTTAGTCATTAGCAATAGCATTCTTTTGCAAGATTCAAAGCCATTATTCCTTTGCCTTTTCACTTGCTTGTTACTCTGAATTACTAGCTTCATTTTGCTGTAATTTTAATTGGATTTACTAACTATGTTTAGTTGGCAAACTTTTTATTGTAGTGAAGAATATAATGCTTCAAACTTGGCAATGATTTATAGACTTTTGGTTAAAAACAGCTTTCTAGTTCCCACCAATTTAGTTCACATTGCATCACATCATGTAATCCAAGACATTCTGAGACATCACATTTTAACAGTTGTTTATGGATTTTTTATATGTGGTTAATGCCACATTTTAAAGTTGGAAGTTTGAACACACCTCATTGGTTCAAAACAGATTTCTTATTCTCAGTCTCACCATTCACGAAATTGTCATCACATAACATATGATGATATCACATTACACAATATGTTAGAACTTGAAATGTCATTTGCAAAAGTTGTTTATCAAAATTTCATTTGAGGTTAATTCCTCACTTAAAAGATATAAGTATGAATCCACCTCATTGATCGCAATTTCATTAGATATCACATAACAGTCTTTCTGCTCCAAATGTTGAGCTAGACTGAGTTACTTTTCATGTCTTGAGGTCTACTTCTGTTCCATTCTGGACTAGTAAAGTGATAACTTATAATTATATTGTGGTATGATTGGCAGTTAGATATTGTGATCGGAGTCATAGGACTTCATTGACATGCTAACATTTCCTTGTATTTATCAACTTTTTTAATTCATTTTAGGGACTACTGGAATACTAAAACTGAGGGGACTTACCTTTGCATATGCTGTGATACACCTTTATTTGAGTAAGTACTTTATATACCAAAATCATTTTCTTATCATCAACTCAATCATCTTGAACTGATTCACATTTATTTTGTCTTTTCCAGATCTTCTACTAAGTTTAATAGTGGAACTGGATGGCCATCCTATTACCAGCCAATTGAGAACAATGTAAAGTCAAAGCTAGATTTGTCAATTATATTCATGCCTCGCCAAGAAGTTCTTTGTGCTGTTTGTGATGCTCATCTCGGACATGTGTTCGATGATGGTCCTCCACCCACCGGAAAGCGTTACTGTATCAACAGGTAAATAATCACTTGAATTTTCTCTCTTTTATCATATTTGCAAACTCACCTTTATCTAGAGTTTATGTTTGACTTGGAATTCTTGCAGTGTTGCACTTAAGCTCAAACCAAGGAAGTAAGATATTGATGTATTTCCCACTGAGATGGTAACTGATAAGCTTGTAAGTTGATCAGCATATGCCATATGGTATACATTTTTTGTTTTTCTTACATAGGGAGAGAAATTGTCTTGGTTGTGTATCCAAAAACTTATCAAATGTCCTAAAGTTGATAATACTTTACAAATTATTATAAATGAACTTTTGAGTCCTTGTGTATTCTTGTAAACATTAGTACATTACCAACTTACCATTTGTTGCTTCCCTAATAAAGTTTTTATACTATCGAATTTAATCTATACTTGTAAATTGTTTCTTGATTTAACTCATTTTTGGGTGCTTGTATAATGATTGTGTTGGTTAAAGGTGAGTCTGAAGTATAATGATTTATGTTTAGATGTTTTCTCTTGAAAAAGTTTGATGTCAGATACATGCATGGATTGCCAAATGCAACTCTGTTGCGCATGCTTGGGATTTGTTGTTGGGCCCGAATCCAGATTGGGTATGACCCAGTTCGGAACAGATACATGCATGCTTCACGATACATGATCGTGCATGGGCCCCAAAGCCCACTAACCCAAGCCCCATAAAGCCCTATGGGCCCAACCCAGCCCACAGGCCCTAAATTCCTTTTTTTTGTAAAAAGGTCCACCCAACTTCATGGGCCGAACCTAGCCCATCAGCCCAAAAAACAATCAAAGAAACATAAGCAACAAATATACTAAAAAGTAAGCGATCACAAATCACGCCATTAAAGCATTCACTTCCAATTCCTTGCTCACATAACATAAGATCTCATAAGCAAATTACAACAACCAATAAGTTCAGAAAATTACAACAACCAATAAGTTTAGAATATAAAATAGAAAACAGAACTCTTCTTATGTAATACCTTTTGATATCGCACTACGATGAATCTTATTTCTGATCGTATTTTAGTATATATGCATTCCTGTATTTAATTTATATATTTAGTTTTGTTTCATTGTGTATTCGTTTTTCTAATTTAATAAATAAATGTCTATAGTTTATTATCTGTAACACAAATAATTCAAGATTCACATACCAGAAGAATTTAGATACTTTGAATATGAATGAAGAAGGGTCTGAAATGTATATTCCTAATTGCTTCATAAACTCTATGCGTATACAAATAAGAGATTCACACATATGTATCCAGGAGAACGACCAAGAAAAACCAGTCGCTCCCCTGTCAACAAATCCAGCATTCGATTCCCATGAACAAATCAACAACTTTCATATCACACACAAATGAACAATTCAAGTAAACAGCCAATAACCCAACTCAACCTCCACCGCCAATACACTAACCCCACCGTTACTTCCACAACCCACCTCAGGCCACCATCGTCCTCCGCTTCCATCTCCTCGTTTTATAACCATATTTTGATCGATTAGCGAGGAACCCATCACGAGCGCTGTCATACCCTAAGCGCCATACCGCGATAAGCTGCGCCATCGACATCTCAATCTCCAAAACCGATTCAGACCAGAACAAACCATATCATACAGTGATACTAATCTCTGATCAACATCGATTTCATGTAGCCCAGGTCGCATCGTTCTTCTCTTTTCCTCTTTGGTTTGTGCTGATATGATTTTTTTTACATCTATGCTTGTTACCACTTTGTTTTATTGTTTCATGCCCTGTTTCATGTTGTTTCATGCCTTATTTGTTATTGTTTTGATGCTTTTGGTTATCTGATGTTTTCGACTCCTATTTTTGCATATCAAATCTTAATTTTATGTGTTTTTTTTAGTGTTTTGCAATAAGTCTTGTTCTCTATAACTATTAAAAAAACATAGTCTTGTTTTACTTTATCTATTGTTGGTTTTGCTTTTTATCATGTTGGTTGGGTTTTTCTTTATGTGATAGTTAAAAGTTTTTGGTATGCGATGAGAGGAGATACAAGCGGCGGTCGGTATATCCATCGCTCTGGCGAAAGGTGATATGTTTCCCAGAGGGATAGCAAAGGCGAGAGCTAGGAGGGTGGAGCGTGGTGCAATCAAAGTGGTGAAGAAGATTGATATTGCATCTAAGGTCAAGTTGGATGATGAGGCGAGGAGAAGGTTGGTATCGTTCTTTTCACCAATTTTAGGATTCTCTCGAGGCACAGGATATGTTTCATCTATTTTCCATTCATGGGAGAGTTATGGAGGTTGTGATTAGGAAATGAAGGAAGGGAGGAGGAAAAGATTTGGTTTGTGAGAGTTAAGGATGTGAGTGATCCGAGAATTGATGGCGATCAAGCTCGACAATGTCTTCATTAGAGGATCAAGCTTCATGTTAATATGCGAGGTTCGATCGTGAGATAAGAGGGAAGTGGGGGCTAAGAAGGTGCTAGTTGAGCGAGATTTCCGGACTAAAAGGTGTTAGGTGAATGTGATCGCGAGATCTATTGGTGTGTCGAGGAAGAAGGATCAATCGGCCTGACATCATCAGCAACAAAGTAGTATCATAAATCAACTTTGAGATAGTGAACAAGGTTTGGATGAAGAAGAGGGACAATGTTGTTGAAGACGATCGGGGATGTCTTTTTTCTTTCAATGTTGAAGATGATAGGATGGCTAGATTGAGGAAAGCTATGGTGGGAGAGGTATTACAGTAGGGTAAGTCTTATGCTATTCAAGAAGAGTTAAGCTATGCAAGGTATTTTCTCGATTAAAGCAACACCCTTGGGTGCAAATTGGGTTTTCTTAGAATGAGCGAAAGACGAAGAAGACTTCATGGAGTTTGTTGAGGAAGCAAAAGATTGGTTATTTCAATGGTTTCGCTTGATTCGCCCATGGAAACCAGAGGATGTTGATCGTGAGCGCGTAGCTTGGATTAGATGTTTTGGGGTTCCGGTGCATGCTTGGAACGGTGAATTCTTTTCTAAATTATCAGAGCATGTAGGTACTTAATTTGAACTAAGTCTATGGAGTCCTTGTCTAAGACTTTTACGGTGAGTATCAATAAAGTTTTCTATCCGATTAAGATTGTGGAGGATTGGTGTGGGCCTCTTCAATGGAGTCAACCGGCGGAGAAAGCTAGGAAAACTAAAGAGTCCTCTGACTCTGAATGTTGGTCTAAGGAGGAGGAGTGGCGTGATGTTGTAGGTGTTGAAGGAGGAAGTCTCGATGATGATTTTGAGGAGGATGAGGTTGGTGGTGATGAAGATTTAGATGTGACTCTGTCTCAGCATCAATCTAGGAGTATCGGTCTGAACTACATTGTTAAGGCAACAAGGGCAAATAATGATAAAACATCAACACTCTCTTTACGAAGGGGTTTACGTGTCAGTGACAATGGTAATGATTTGAATATCTTTTCAAAGTCAGCATCAAGTTCTACTAGAGTCAATGACACTTTTAGCTCCAATATGGTCAAGGCTCACGATTTATCTTTGGGCGTAGATGGAGAGTCTGAGGGAGAAGCGAGAAGGGGTGATGTCATCGGTGGTCTTGAACAGTCAATGTTAGTAAGCCCAGTGTAAGCCCAAATTTAGAACTTCCTTCAATCCATGTGGAACCAATCCCTGTGGACCCAGTTGAGAATTGGGTCTTTTCTAGAAAAGAAAGGAAGTATCTCAGCGTGTCTTTACCAAAGAAGATGAGAGTTGGACTGAATCCACAGAAGGTGGTGCATAATCTTGCGGAGGTTTCTGACAAGGAGTACCACGGTTCCACGAGGCCGGAGGTGGAAGAGAGAGCAGTCGCCGTCTCTGTTTGCTCGGTGGAGGCGGTGTTATGTGATGGAGTCTATAGTCGATTCGACATTAGAGGTTGTAATAACAAATTTTGGGCTTTACAGAGCAAGGCGGTGGTGCGCCGTGTGTGGGAGACGGCGAAGAATTTAGGGGTGGAAGGAATCAGGCCAGAGGAAGTTTATATTGAAGAAATTTCTCATGGAGAGAAGAGAGATGAGGTAGCAAGGAAGAAAGGGAAAAATGTAGCTAGTTCTCGATGATTATTTTATCTCTCAATATGTGTGGGTGGGGTGACAGAGCTAAACAGCGTCACCTGAGATCGTTAATTTCTACAGGTAACTTTAATTTCATTTGTTTACAGGAAACTAAGAGGGAGAATTTGGAGGAAAATCAAATTAGTCAATTGTAGGGTAATCTTTTGTTTGAGTATGTCGTTAAGCCAAGCTCTCTTAGTCGATCACAGTGGTTTGTTGTCATCTTGGGTGGCTGGTTCATGTGATTTTAAGTTCTCGTTTATGGGTACATGGTATATTGGGGTGGCTTTGTATGTTGATAATTCTTTGTTGTATGTGGTAAATGTTTATGCGCCTTGCTATTTGAATGGGAAACGTCAGGGGTGGGAGGACTTGAAAGGGTATAAACAGTCTCTTGATGTTGGGGGTGAGTATGCAGTTGGAGATTTTAATTGTGTCTTAAGAGTAGAGAAAAGGAAAGGAATAGGGAAAGGGGTCTTTTCGGAAATTAACGAGTTTAATGCTTTTATGTCGGATATGGATTTACTTGATGTCTCAGTTCTTGGTAATGTTTTTTCTTGGTTTTGCTCGGATGGGATTTCTATGAGTAGGCTGGATAGGTTCCTTATTTCTCCTAATTTGGTTGACAAGTGGAACATCTCGGGTCAATGGATAGGGAAGAGGAATATCTCCGATCACTGCTCTATTTGGTTGCTCAGATCTACTGTTGATTGGGGTCCGAAACCTTTTCGGTTTGTTAATGCTTGGTTTCACCATGCTAAGTTTAAAGAGTTTGTTAAGGATAGTTGGTCTCAAATTTAGGTTTCTGGGAATAAAGCTTATGTTCTTAAGGAGAAAATGAAGATGTTGAAAGAGAAGTTGCGAGTGTGGAACAAAGAGGTGTTTGGATTGGTTGACTTGAATATAGAGGAGGAGGTCAAGGAGTTGAATAACTTAGATCTAATGCTCGGTGAGCATTGGGATGAGGCCACAATCTACAAAAGAAAGGAAGTCAACGTGTCATTTTTGAAGCGGTCAGTTGAAGGAAAGTATTCTTCATCAAAAGAGTACGGCGCGTTGGATCAAAGAGGGTGACATGAATTCTAAATATTTTCACTCTATGTGGAAGTTTAAAAAGAGGAGAAATATTCTAAAGTTGTTAGATGATGAGGGAAGGCTTATTGAAGATGTTTTTGGGTTAAAGATAGGGTGAAGAATTCCTTTCAACAAGGTTTTACTGGAGCATTGTATGGAAGACTTGTCTTGAATGAAACATTGTTTAATCAAATCTCTTGAGCGAATGATTCCCTGGTCATGCCTTTTGAAGAGGATGAGATTAGTGAGGGGATTTGGAGCTGTGATGGAGATAAAAGCCCGAGTCCTGATGGTTTTAATTTGAGGTTCTTTAAGGAGAATTGGGATTTTTTGAAGTATGACATTGTGGGAGTTTTTAAGATTCTATGCCAAGGCTCACATACCTAAAGCGTTCTCGGCCTCTTTCCTAACTCTCATTCCCAAAATGATCATCCTCGAGGTTTGGGGAGTATAGGCCCATTTGTTTAATTGAGAGTATCTATAAGATTCTTTCAAAGGTGTTGTGAACAGAGTTAAAGAAGGTTCTTCACTTGGTGATTTACGAGTGTCGATCGGCTTTTACGGGTGGTGGAATATTCATGATGGGGTAGTGATTGTTAATGAGTTAGTTGATTTGGCGAAGCGTAATAAGGAGGAATGCATGCTGTTTAAAGTGGATTTTGAGAAAGCTTATGACACCGTATCTTGGTCGTTCCTCTTTGATATGTTAGCTAAGTTCGAGTTTGATCTTAAGTAGATTCATTGGATTAGAGTGTGTGTGTCTTCTTCTTCATTGTCGGTTTTGGTCAACGGAAGCCCAACCCAAGATTTCTTAATGCAAAGGGGATTGCGTCAGGGGGATCCTCTATCTCCTTTTTTATTCTTGATAGTGGCTGAGGGTCTTGCTCGGTTGGTGGATAAGGCGGTGGGGGTTGGGGTCTTTGAAGGGTTTGTAATTAATGAAAACCTTAGTTATTCTCTTGTTCAATTTGCTGATGATACCGTCCTTATTGGGAAGCCGTCTTGGAATAACCTTTGGGGTCTAAAATCTATCCTCATGAGCTTTGAACTCGTCTCCGGATTGAAGGTCAAATTCATCAAAAGTAAGCTTATTGGTATTAATGTGCCTGATAATTTTATGGAGCAAGCTTCTGTTTTCTTTCACTTTGTAGGTCGGAATCCATTCCGTTCAACTTTCTTGGCCTTCCCGGTTGGTGCTAATCTGAGGCGGAAAGGACTTGGAATCGATTTGCAAAAGTTTGGTCTAGGTGGCATCTTGGAAGGGGCGCAATTTATCTATAGGAGGTCGTGTGACGCTTTATCAACTCGGTCCTTAGTAGTTTACCTTTGTATTTCTTCTCCTTTTACAAAGCGCCAAAAGTGGTTATTAGGGAGATGATAAGGATTCAAAGAGATTTCCTTTGGGGAGTTAAGGAAGATGCGAGAGGTATGTATTGGGTGGCTTGGGATAAGGTGTGTAGGGAGAAAAATGAAGGGGGTCTTGGTATCAAAAACTTGGAGAATTTCAATATTGCCTTATTGTCAAAATGGAAGTGGCGCTGTTTGGTGGACGAGTATGCGAATTGGAGAGGTCTTTTAAGTCATAGATATGGTGAGTTGTCGGGATTTATGTCTAGTGATTCCGTCAGGAGTAGGAGATCAGATTCTTTGTGGTGGAGGGATCTTTGTATTGTTTGTAAAGAAGAAGTGGGGGACGGTTGGTTCAAAGTTTGTATTCGGAGAGGATTGGGCAGTGGTGACGGGGTCAAACTCTGGAAACATCACTGGATTGGTCACCAACCGTTGTCTATCGTGTTTCCTAATTTATTTCTTTGGTTGTCTTGATAAGGATATCACCATCATTGAAAGCCAGGTTGTTGGAGACGAGATGTTTGGAGTTGGAATTTTTTATCTAATGTTACAGGTTGTCAGCTTTGTTGTAACACCCCCTTCTACTAAATACTAATTTAATTAATAAAAATCAGAGTTTTTCAAAATACTTTTCCACGCACCTTAAAGAGAGTGCTACATTTTATAAAAACATCATCAAGACACATTTAAAATTCAAACGCATCTAGTGCGTGAAATACATACCATAGCCACGTGGGTTCAAACCCTCAAAACCTGTTTAGAGTTTACAATAATCCAGAAATGTTTTCCACAAAGACAAATGAAATAAAACAAGTTCAATATCGCAGCGTATAAATCCAAATCGGTTCAAATACATAATATAAAATAACTACACTACGATCCCGCCCCGGGTGTCACTAATCAGAGCTGACTCGATGACTCAAGAAGGCATGGCACCTTCACTCATAATCACCTGCATGTCGCCACGAGAGCAGACAACATAAAAATTGCTAGGGTGAGTCTCTTTACGTAAATAATAACAAGATAAGCATTATATTAGGAAAACATCTAGCAACAACAATCCCACAGAGATCAAGGCATTTACCATTTAATTAAAATACCAACAATCAACAATAATGAATTAATTAATCATCAACAAGAATTCTAAGAATGCATGGTTATATGCATGTGTGCAATATGCATGTGGATCCATAACCACCTCAATAACCCCGTCGGGCACCACCACGTTTGGCCGAAGTCACCCACCATGTTTTGGCGAGAAGCATACCACCACTTTTGAAATGCATATGATTTATGTGACACTATGACAATGCATCACAACATCACATATTTATCACATCAAGTATTAACCCACCACTTTGGCCGAAGCCCACATCATTTATTAACCACCTCTTTGGCCGAAGCCCACATCATTTATTAACCACCACTTTATCATTTTCCCACCACCACACCTCATATACTAAATTAAATCTCACCTAAGGACCAAATCACCCCCTAGGACCTTTTCCACACCTAAGGACCATTTTGACACACCAAAGATTAATTTAGTACTTAGGGACTATTTTGGAAATCAAGGGACTATTTTGAAGATCAAGGGCTAAGACATCACTTAGAGGCTAAGTTGGCACTTAGGGACTAAAATAGCACTTAGACACTTTTGGACACCAATAGGACTAAACGGTCACCTAGGGACTAGACAGTCACATAGGGACCAAAACAACATATTAAAAGGACCAATAGTGAATAAGGGCCAAAATAACATTTTGGGGACTAAAAAGTTCAGAGGGACTAAAGCAGTATTTTTGACACTTTGGCAGCGTTGGCAACCCCGCACAAAGTGCTGGATTTCTACAGCATTACTCCTACTTGGCAAATTATTTGAAATAGCGAACGACATCGAAAAATTACAAAAGACCACTCATTGGAAAGCCCTCTGAGTGTAGTTTCCATCTATGTTTTTAGTTTTTCAAAATAAGTGTCCAGTTGGTACAGTTTTTCAAAACACTACACAGAGGTACCAAATTCGGACAGAACGTTTTACCCAACTTGCAACCAAATTTTCTTTCTCATTTCTTAATGAAATTCAGTGAAATCAGTGCCTATTTCGTAGAGAATTAAGTCTATTTTTCAATGAAATAAGAATCATTCAAAACGGAGTTCAATTGAACACACAAAACCTGCAAAAACTGAACCTACTCCCAGTTTGACTCCAGAAAATTGACCCGACTTTGGAGACTCATAACTGGAGCTACAAAACTCCGAATTTAACGAAACCAGTGCCAAAACGACCGGCTTTAAGTCTATTTTCAAAACAATTAGCCACGTAATTTTTGGACCAACCAAACAGTACCAGTTTGAGAAAACCGAAACAGTACTCAGAAAAACACACAAAAGCCATAAACAAGTGAAACCCAATTAAAAACAACATTCACATGTAGAACACCTAGCCACCACTAACACTTCAACAACACTTTTTTCAACAATTCAACACTCACTTAGGCAATTAATCCACATCATTAAATCATCATATTATCATATTTCTTCATATTGAAGCATTTTATCAAACACTTAGCATGCACATTTAACAACACATATAATTCCAACATCAAGCATCATGGTATCACCAAATTAATTACCAATACAACAACAAACATAGAATCAACACAAAACTCAACCAATCAAATTATACCTAGAGCTATTCCACACATAACACATATCTTACAACTTATTATAGATGTAAATGAGAATCCCCTAACCTCAAAATTGAAGAATTCTAGTGTTCCCTCCTTCACAACTTCAAGAACCATTAAACTAGCTTCTCCTAAACTTTGAGCTTCAAATCCTCTCCCATGGCAAAGTAGAAATGAGAGGGAATTAGTGATTAAAACTTATACTAAGGGATAGAGCATGAAAAATGAGGAAGATTGGTACCCAACTCACTTACCCCAAAGCAAGATGGAGAATTTCTCCTCCCCTCCCCCCAATGAACAGTACCACGCCTCATTTCCAGCGGCTCCCTTCCTTTCTTTTCTTTCACTTTGATCTAAATGAGGCTAAAAACCCCTTAAGTACTTCACACATCCTCCCAAAATAAATAAAATACTCCCCATTTATTTACTACACCTCTCCTTAAATTAATTACTTACTCTATATTTATTTTAATATAGCCAATTAAAATATTATTTAATTAAATTAATCAAATACTCACTTAATTAATTCAGTTAAATAATCGCTTAATTAAATCAATTAAATAATCACCTCATTAAATTAATTAAATACTCACCTAAATTAATTTTGGGGTGTTACATTTGTGTTCAGGAAGCTACTGTTTTAGCGGTTATTTTGCTTGAAGTTTCTCCGATTCGAGGTAAATCTAATTGCTGGAAATGGACTCTAACTCATGATAAATTGTGTTTCGGTTAGTTCTTGTTATATACAGGTGCAAAGCGTTCAGACAGCAACTGTCTTGCCTCCTTTGCTATCGGCCAATATTGAAGTCGTGTGGCAAACGATTGTTCCGTCAAAAATTAAGCTTTTTGGTTGGCGTATGCTTGTCTCGGCTCTACCTCTTCGCTCTTCTTTGCTTCATCGTAACGTTATTCAGTCTATGGAGGAGGCGGCCTGTGCTTTTTGTCAGAATGATTTTGAAGATTTGGACCATCTTTTCGTGGGGTGTGATTTGGCTAGGATGGCGTGGGAAAAGGTGGAGTTATGGCTTGGTGTGGATCATATCGTTGAGAGTCTTTGATGGAGCATTTCAATTCCTTCACAAAAGTGTTTATCGGCAAGAAATCTAAGAAGATTAGACACCTTATTTGGCTGGCCTCGTGTTGGAGTATTTGGTTGACTAGAAATAATCTTATTTTCAAGGGGGGAGAACCGGAGTTACACTCGATTGTTTATCATATTAAAACTATGTCTTGGTCGTGGTTTATTTATGGGGTGGGGTGTCATTCCGGTTATGTTTTGGATTCTTGGTGGAATAACGCTTACCATTGTATTAATCATTTTGTTGGGTAGTAGGGGGAGAAACAGTGGGTTAGGCTTTCTCACTGTAGTGCACTCACAAGGTACTCTTTTTCCTTCCTGAGTCTTTTTTCCAATGGGTTTTGGCTCAAGGAGGTTTTGAGGAGGCCCTCCCCCTTCTTTTTTCTCTCTTTGTAAGGGATGGGCACCCCTTGTGCTCCTTGAAATGAAATTGCTTATTGAAAAAAAAAACAATTCAAGTAAAAAATTTTAAAAAAAGAAAAAGAAACTTTCAAAGCAACCATTTATTAAAAAAATAAAGGCTTAAATATATTTTTACCCCCTGTAAATATGGGGTGTTTTGCTTTTACCCCCGACAAAATATTTTTTTTAAAAAAACCCCTTGCAAAATTCACTTTTTTGACGTTAGCCCTTCTGATAGATGGGCATTACAAAAAACGTTTATGTGACATTTTTTTATTCTTTTCTAATTTTTTTAAATGCTGACTGAGCTGTCATGTCATTATTATTTATTTTAATTAATTTAAATTATTGACCAAGTCAAATTAAGGTTTTTTAATTAATTAGGCTTTCACTTCTTCTTCCCCATTTCCAGATACATTTTCTCTTTCTCTTCACCTCCTTACCTAGAAATTCTTCTATTCTCTTCATCTTCACCATAATCTATCTCTTCTTCATCTTCACCAAACACAAAGCCATAAAGCCACCAACTCATCTTCACCAAACTCATTTTCTCCTCCATAAGCTAGCTACTTTGATGATACAAACTTAAGTGATGATACAAACTTAAGTGATGAGTTAAGCTTTCTAATCTTATTATGATTTAACAAGTTTTCAATCAAGTGTGTTAAAGAACAGGGAATAAGTTTCATAGCAAAATTCTTGGCCTTACAAAATAAACCAAGTGGTTTTCAAAGATAAAATGTGCCAAAAGAAGGTTACCTACAAAAGGTTACCTTACAGAAGGTTGAATACAGAAGGATACCCCATCAGAAGGTTGACTATAGAAGCTTAAAAGATAAAGTAACTTTCTTCAGAAGGTTGGTGAAAGTCAAGCGAAGGTTGACTAAAAGTCAACACAAGGTTGACCAATAGTCAACAGAAAGTTTGATTGAAGTCAACAGAAGGTTGATTTACTCCTTAAAGAGGTTCAGAAGGTTAAGTGTTCAAGAAGGTTAAATGAAGATTGAAGACTTCAAATCTTCTGGTTTCTGGAAACATACTCATGCTCGAATTCTTGATTCAATATGCATCAAATGAGTATTCAAGGAATAGTATATTGTAAAATAATTATCCTAGAAAAAGAGGAACTACTTGATCTTTGATGTATCTCAAAAAGCATGTTTGTTCATGTTGTAAAAGCTTTAGAAGCTTCAGATTTAAATTGTATAAAGCATTGTGTAGTACATGAATAGGAACTGAATTGACAGGAATGATGAAAAATGCTGACATGAAGAGATGTCTACACAAGATAAAGCACAAAGGTTGCTTTAGAAGGTTGAAAAGGATACAACTAAAGCACACATGATATCATTGCCTACCTACAAGTCTACAAACAAATTCCAACAGCTCTTTCTCCATTCCAACAGATATATTTTCAGATTGGGAGTCTATATAAATGCTGCTCAATTCAAATACAAATCATGAGTTGAAATTGGAACCTTCAAGTCAAGCTTCTAAACGAAATCCAACCTTCTCATCCACACTTCAAGCTACTACAAAATTCAGAATTGGGAATACTATCTTGAGTGTGTGCAAGCTTGTTACATTCTTAGATATACATTGTATTTATCTATCAACAAGATCCTAAATCATCCCATAACCCAAACCCCTTATTGTAAGGAATATTGTGCTTGTTTCTCAACAGACTACCTAGTTAAAGGTGAGTGGTGTTGGTGATTCTAAGTTGTAATTCTCTCAACAAACTACCTAGTGAAAGGTGAGTGTTGTTGGTGAGTCTAAGTTGTAGGTTTCTCAACAAACTACCTAGTAAGAGGTGAGTGTTGTTGGAGATTCTGTTTGAAGGTTTCTCAACAAACTACCTAGTGAAAGGTGAGGGTTGTTGGTGATTCAGTTCGAAAGTTTCTTAACAAGCTACCTAGTGAAAAGTGAGGGTTGTTGGAGATTCTACTTTGAAAGTTAGCACTTGTCTTTTGTGTGTGATCAAAAGAGAGTGGAGGTGAAAGTCTTTAGCAAGTGAAGCTAAAGCAAGTGTAAAATCTATTTGGAGAATAGTGGAAACTCTCACGAGGACGTGGGGAGAGGAGTAGCCACAGTTTGGTGAACCTCTATAACTCTACTGTGTTATTTTCTGCTTTACTTATCATTTGCTTTAACTGTCTAACAATCACCAAAGTTTTCAAATACTTTAGAAGGTTAAATACACCAACCTTCTGAGCTCAACTTTGATCATCTTTTGAAAACTATACTCTTTGCGAAAAGAAAAGACATCTAAAATCATCAAAGTTAATTATCTTTCACTACTGTCACATTTGCTTGTTGTTTGTGCAACTAACATTCAACCTTCTGATATCCAAGTTATCTTGAGAAACCATACAGAAGGTTGCAGGAATTAAAAACGAAAAAGATAGCACAATTCAATCCCCCCCTTTCTTGTGCAAATTAAAAACGAAAAAGATAGCACAATTCAGAAGGAGCTTCAGCAAATAGACCACCAGGATTCACTGGGGAACATTACTATTATTGGAAAGATCAAATGAGATTGTTCCTAGAATCTCAAGACACTGACATTTGGGGAATTGTTGAAGATGGCCCATATGAACCTACAACAACTCTTGATGATGGGACTACTATAGCTAAGCCCGAAACACTGACACCAAGATAAACGCATGGTACTTCTAAACTCTAAAGCTAAATTTTATATAACTTGTGCTCTAGGTAGAAGTGAATATGATAAAGTTGCTTTGGGAAAGAAACGCCAAAGAAATTTGGGATACATCAAGACGCCCATGAAGGAATGTACCAAGTCAAAGAAGCAAAGATCAACCTTCTCATTCATAAATTTGAAACATTCAAAATGGAGGAGCAAGAAACAATTTCTCAAATGTTTAGCGATTCACAACAATAACAAATGATTTGAATTCTCCGGGAAATACTTACTCAAATCAAGCTAAAGTAAGAAAACTCCTAAGATGTCTTCCAAATGTATGGAGACCTAAAGTGATCTGCTATAATGTAAGCTAAAGATCTATCTATCCTCAAAATAGAAGATCTACTTGGATCTCTAAAAGTTCACGAGCAAGAAATCGTGGATGAACTTCAACCCAAGAAGGTTAAAACAATTGCACTCAAAGCTTCTCAAAAATCACACAACCTTCTAAGACCATGGCACTTAAAGCTCAAGAGAACACTCAAGAAGAAAGTGAAAATGAAACTGAAATTGATGATGAGGATGAAATGGCTCTAATCACCGTAAGGTTAAGGAGATGGGCATTCGTAAGAAACAATAACGTAAAACCCTTCTTCAAGAAAGATCAACCTAAAGGTGAAAGCACTAGCAAAAATACTCCTGTGTGCTATGAATGTAACAAACCCGGACATTACAAAAGTGAATGTCCAAAGCTAAAAGGAAACACTGGAAAAAATCACACCCAAGAAGAAAGCTCTACTTACTACATGGGATGACTCGTAAGAATCTAACTCGGATCATGATGAAGATATTGCAAATTTTTGTCTCATGGTGACTCACGAGAACCTTCTCAAATATTTCCTACTTCAAGTATGGAATCAATCAACTCATGCTTCGTAGGAGATACTTGACCTAGAAGAGGTAAGCACTTCTAAATCACAAACTTGTGCTTCATGCAAAGATACTCAACATGTTTTTGAAAACCTATTACATGATTCAAACACTTTGGCTCAAAATGTGTGTTGTTCAAAAATCAACTTTTGAATGCAAAAGGAGAATGAAGAGCTTCAAAAACAAAATGAATATTTGATAAAAACAGTTCAAACTCTTCAACATTCTCACTTTAAACTTTCTGAACAACACAAACTTTTGAAAGATAAGGTCTCAGAACAAACAAATCTTATACTCTCTGACCTTGAAAATCAAAACAACCTTCTCAAAGATAAAGTTTCTGCTTTAACTAAAGAACTAGCTATGTCCATACAGTAAAACTTTTGAACTACCTGTAGAAAAACAAAATGAGAAGAAATCTAGGACTAGAAAGTCTAAGACAAAGTGCACATATTGCAAACATTTTGGTCATGATATTTCTGTATGCTATAAACTAAAAAGAAGCTTCTATAGGAAGAGGACTAACCATGAAGGACCCAAAAGATATTGGGTACCTAAATCATTACTAACATCCTGAAATGTGAAATGCCTCTTAGCATCCAAGAAAAAGTCGTGGTTCTTAGACAAAGTGGATGTTCGAGGCACATGACAGGGGAAAGAGATAAATTTCTCTCAATGGAGAGAATAGATGGAGGCTATGTCATCTTTGGCAATGATGATAAAGCTTGCATCAAAGGTATAGGTACTATAGGTAATTCTAAATCCCGTAAAATTAAAAATGTTCAATATGTAGAAGGTTTAAAGCATAACTTGTTAAGTATTAGTCAATCAGTGTGATAGTGGTCATAAAGTCTCTTTTAAACTCGATAAGTGTTTTATTAAAGAAATCTCCTCCGAAAGGTCTTGTTTATCGCATCTAGAAATAAAAATCTTTATAGCCTATGTCTTGATGAACTATCTAAAGAAACTTGCCTTATGTCCTATGAAAATGACAAATGGATTTGGCATAGAAGAACTGGCCACATAAGCATGCAAACCATTTCAAAACTTTGCAAAAAGGAACTAGTTAGAGGGCTACCAAAAATCAATTTTGAAAAAGATAGAGTTTGTGAAGCATGTGTTCATGGTAAACATGTCAAAACTAGTTTCAAACATAAAAATATGATCACATCCCAAAGGTCACTAGAACTGCTTCACATAGACTTGTTTGGTCCTACTAAAACTGCTAGCCTAAGTGGAAAAAGGTATGGTTTTGTAATTGTAGATGATTTCTCTAGATACACATGGGTGCTATTTTTGAAAAACAAAGATGAAGCTTTTGAAGCTTTCAAAGTGTTTCTAAAGAAGGTTCAAAATGAAAAAGGAACAAAGGTCATCTCTGCAAGAAGTGATCATGGGGGTGAATTTGAAAACTTTTCTTTTCAAAACTTTTTTGATGAAAATGGAATTACTCACAATTTCTCTTGTCCTAGAACTCCACAACAAAATGGAGTTGTAGAAAGGAAAAATAGAACTTTACAAGAAATGGCAAGAACACTTTTAGAAGATTCAAAAATTGAAAAATACTTTTGGGCGTAAGCTATAAACACAAATGCTATATTTTGAATAGAGTTTCCATTAGAAAAATTGTTGAGAAAACCCCTATGAAATTTGGAAAAATAGAAAACCAACCATTGCATACTTTCTGGTATTTGGGTGCACTTGTTTCATTTTGAATAACAAAGACAATCTAGGTAAATTTGACTCTAAATCGTATAACAAAGGAATTTTTCTAGGATATTCAACAACATCAAAGGCTTATAGAGTATACAACCTTAGGACTCAAACTGTAGAAGAGAGCATGCATATTGTTTTCAATGAAACTAATAGCTTCAAACGGCGTAATTGATGCCGATGATATCAACCAAAACAAAGAAGAAGGTTCAGAACATGAAAACGGGTTGGAGAAGGAAGAAACAGAAGCTTCTGTTCAACCTTCTCAACAATCAAATGAAGCAACTCCAGCTTCTGATCAACCTTCTCAATTACTAAGAAGTTGGAGAATGGTGGTACATCATCCACAAGATCAAATTATTGGTAGCACTTCGATCCTGTTAGAACCGTAACTTCATTTAGAGATAATGTTGCCGGAATGGCTCTCATCTCTCTCAAATAGAACCAAGTCCGTAAATGAGGCAATACAAGATCAATCTGGATAGAAGCAATGATCAAGAACTTTCTCAATTTGAAAAGAATGAGGTATGGAACTTAGTAATACCTCCAAAAATCACCTCATCATAGGAACCAAATGGGTGTTCGTAAACAAGCTAGATGAAAATGGTAAGGTGGTGAGAAACAAGGCAAGACTTGTTGCTCAAGGGTATAATCAACAGGAAGGTATTGACTATGATGAAACTTTTGCTCCTGTAGAGCAAGGTTAGAAGCTATTAGAATTTTACTTGCATTTGCTGCACACAAAAATTTCAAATTATTTCAAATGGATGTTAAAAGTGCTTTTCTAAATGGCTTTTTGAATGAAAATGTTTATGTCAATCAACCTCCTGGATTTGTTGATCAAAAGAAACCTAACCATGTTTTAAAACTCACCAAAGCTCTATATATTTTTAAGCAAGCTCCTAGAGCTTGGTATGATAGGTTAAGTAGCTTTTTGATCAAAAATAATTTCACAAGAGGAAAAATTGATACTACCTTGTTTAAGAAATCTCTTGATAATGATTTGTTGATTGTTCAAGTGTATGTTGATGATATCATTTTTGGATCAACAAATGAAAAACTGTGCAAGATTTTGAAAATCTTATGAAAAGTGAGTTTGAAATGAGTAAGATGGGAGAATTAAGATTCTTTTTAGGACTTCAAATTAAGCAACTTGATGAAGGTATATTTATTAATCAAGAAAATACATCAAAGACCTTCTCAAGAAATATAAGATGAATGAAGCAAAAGCCATGGCTACACCTATGCATCCTTCCATGCAAATTGAGAAGGATGAAGAAGGAAAACCAATTTCTGAAAAAGAATACAGAGGTATGATAGGTTCACTATTATATTTAACCGCTAGTAGACTGACATTGTGTTTTCGCTTGGCTTCGTGCTAGATTCCAAGTTTCTCCAAAAGAATCTCATCTTATTGCATAGCTAAAAGAATCTTCGATACTTAGTTGGAACAACTAGTATTGGTCTATGGTATAAAAAGAATACTCATTTTGACCTAATTAGCTACTGTGATGCTGACTATGCTGGTGATAGAATTGACAGAAAAAGTACTAGTGGATCATGTCAAATTTTAGGAGAATCCTTAATCTCTTGGTCTTGTAGAAAACAAAATTCAATTGCATTATCAACTATCAAGCGTAATATGTGTCACTACTGGTCGTTGTACACAAATTCTATGGATCAAGAATCAATTGAGGACTACTCTATAAGGTACACATGCACTCCCATTTATTGTGACAATACTAGTGCTATCAATTTATCAAAAAATCCCATCCAACATTCTAGGTCTAAACATATTGATATAAAGCATCATTTTATTAGAGACCATGTTCAAAAGAAGGATGTGGAACTTATTTTTATAAACACCAAGCATCAACTAGTCGATATATTTACCAAGCCTTTGTTAGAAGAAAGTTTGAATTTTATTAAAAAGGCTTTGCACATTTTAAAATGTCCTTAGGAGAAAAATTTTGTCAAAAACCCCAACCTACTCATGACTTGAGAAGGTTCACTAAGTGAGAATTAAAATTCAGAAGGTTCATGTGGGAAAATCAAGTTCAAAAGGTTGAATTTGAGGCGGATAAAATAAAGCAACCTAGACTCCTAAGCACTAAAGTTAATTAAAGCAATCAAAATATCGCTTATGTCATGTCATAACTCGCACACCATCACCTCACAACGGCTAGTCTCTACTCTATCTCATCCTCGCTCATAAACCGCTCGTATTCAAGCATTCCTCTTCCTTCTCCCCTTCTCTTCCTTACTGAAAACCTCATTTCTCTAACAATGGTGAGAACCAAAATTCCTTACGTAAGAAAAACAAATACTCCTCAACCCAGTGAACTTCCTCAAGCAATCTTGAATGCTTCAAACCTCCTCCTCCTACTCGGGTTTCCCACAATCGTAACAAATGTCTTCTAAATCATCATCCACTCCTCTCAAGATCAACAAGGATCAAAACAAGTTCTCTCAAGGCCATAACAGCCCTGAACAAAGAAAAGCCAACCAATCACCATTGATGATGATGATTCTACTCTTTCTGAAATGATGGCCGAATCAAAGATTGAACTTAAAAGGAAAGCCTCTCTTCAAACCCAATCTTCTTCCAAAAAGCCCAAAATCAGGATTACATATGGGGGAAATAAAGGAAAGGAAAAGGTTGATGAAGAAATGTAAACTTGATCAACCTTCTCAAGATGAAGAGAAATTTGAAGAAGTCTTACTCGCCGAGTTTTTGATAAAGAAAAATGGGGAAGAGAAACATTCTCATTGGAAGAATCTACTTGCTAGAAGAAATGAAGGCCTCTGGTTGGAATGATCAAAATCACATTGAAACACAAGGATGTCAAAATGTTCTGTCTCAAGGAGAAATCATCTATCCCAACATGGTGAAGGAATTTTATGGAAGTATAAATGTGAGTGAAACAAGATCATCCTCAAGTTAAAGGAACAACCATCATTGTAACCCCAACTCTAATTGGTTCTGCTCTAAAAATTCCTATGGATGGATTTTGCTTGTATGGAAAGAACTGCTATGATCAAATAGAAATCACAGAAAGAGAAGTATTGAAAGAACTGATGAAGAATTCTCAAGAGAAGCTTAAATCTTCATCATCAAGGATGGCTCAGATCATGCATAACATGGTAGTTCACTCCTTAGTCCCTAGAGCATGAAGCTTTGAATAGGTAAAGCCTATTGATTTACTTCTAGTTTATCACATGATCACTAGGACTAGGATAAACCTGCCATATATCATCTTTCATTACATGATTGATATCTGCAAAACAATTAGGCAAAGCTCATCCTTACCCTATGGTATGTTCTTAACCAAACTGTTTAAGTATAAGAAAATTCCTTTCAATAAAGAAGAATCCATTCAAGAGAAAACAACCTTCTGGTCTAAGAGTGTCAAACAAATGGGACTAAAACCATTTAGCAAGAAATTTGAAGTCTTCCCTGAATCAATCACCGAACCAAACTTAAACACAGAACCACTTGTTGAAAACACTAGGACATCTTCTCTTGTCCCAGAAAATACACCCTTGGCAACTCCTCAGGGGGAGTCACAAGGTTCTGAGAAAGTTATCACAACTAAGCCCATAAGAATAGCTCCACCAAACCCTTCACTTGAAGATTTATTTGAAACAGAACCTTCTCAATGCTGGAAAGAAGTTTTTGAAACCTCTTCAAACCTAAATGAATCACAAATTCCCAGTGAGAAAGACAAAAACCCTGTACAAATGGAAGTAGAAGCTTCTGAAAATGTTGATGAACCTTGTACTAACTTAGTGTTGTACATGCCCCACACATTTGAGAAACAAGAAAACCAAGCTTCTAAAACAATTCCTACCTGTGAAAAAGGACAAACTCCTCACATAGAACCTTCTGTTGTTGACACCCAACCCTCTGATAGAGCTACATACTACCCTTTCCCTCAAGGAGTTATTTTTCTCCCATATGTTTCCTCTCATGAGGAACATGGAAATGCAGAAGGTATAACAGAGGATCAAGCTCAGGGGGAGCTTAATGCTGAACAATCACCAGTAAATGAGGAACATAGAAATGAACAAGTAAATCCACTATCTCCTATTTCTCAAGCTGTACATGAAGTAGTGAGAGACATTCAAGGATCAACTGAGCAAATGGCTAATCTATTCTCACAATGGCGTGACAATCCTAAAACTTCACCTAGGAATACTCTTGCATCCGAAAACATTCATAAATTCATGTTTTCTCCCATCTATGACTCTTCAAAGGCTAAGGGTACCAAAGGATCAGTCCTTCCAAGCTACCTCTCATCATCCGAGAAGGCACTTCTTAGCAAAGAAACCTTCTCAAAACAAAGATGACTCATTCACATATGCCGACAAGAAGGAAGTTTTGGCTGAAATGAAGAAAATGATGGCACATCATGAAAAGCAAATAAAGAAGATGAGGTGCAAAAACAAGCTTCGATGAGCATTGAATACTACAAAGAAGAAAATAGGCTTGAAGCACAGAGAAACTATGCCTACCAAAGAATGGGTGATGCAGAACATAGTACCTACTATGGTTCCCGATGTTGCAAAGCACTGATTTCCTTCCTCCTCAACCTTTCCAGACATTCCTCAACCCGCTTCATCCTCAAATTCCTGATGATTCTTTCTCCTACCAAGTAGCAACCTAATTTCCTTTCTTCCTCCTTTTTTTGCGTTGACAAAGGGGGAGAATGGAGATTATTTTAGCTACTTAGTTTATAGTGATGTTTTGGGGGTTTCGTTGACAATTAATTATCTTTTGGACATGTTTATTTTGTGGTCGCTTTTATGTTTTGTAATTGATAATTATCAAGACTACGTGATTACATGGTCGCCGCATGATCACCGCACTTATTATATGATAATTATCCTTTGCTATGCATGTGTTAAAATTATTTCCACCGATCGCTGAATGTCTATGTTGAGCAAACAGAAAACTTAAAACATACTCTCAAGTTTGTCATCACCAAAAAGGGGGAGATTGTAGAAATAAAAATCTCTTTCCATGTTTTGATGATACAAACTTAAGTGATGAGTTAAGCTTTCTAATCTTATTATGATTTAACAAGTTTTCAATCAAGTGTGTTAAAGAACAGGGAATAAGTTTCATAGCAAAATTCTTGGCCTTACAAAATAAGGTTACCTACAAAAGGTTACCTTACAGAAGGTTGAATACAGAAGGATACCCCATCAGAAGGTTGACTACAGAAGCTTAAAAGATAAAGTAACTTTCTTCGTAAGGTCGACTGAAAGTCAATGTAAGGTTGACTAAAAGTCAACACAAGGTTGACCAATAGTCAACGTAAAGTTTGATTGAAGTCAACGTAAGGTTGATTTACTCCTTAAAGAGGTTCGTATGTTTAAGTGTTCAAGAAGGTTAAATGAAGATTGAAGACTTCAAATCTTCTGGTTTCTGGAAACATACTCATGCTCGAATTCTTGATTCAATATGCATCAAATGAGTATTCAAGGAATAGTATATTGTAAAATAATTATCCTAGAAAAAGAGGAACTACTTGATCTTTGATGTATCTCAAAAAGCATGTTTGTTCATGTTGTAAAAGCTTTAGAAGCTTCAGATTTAAATTGTATAAAGCATTGTGTAGTACATGAATAGGAACTGAATTGACAGGAATGATGAAAAATGCTGACATGAAGAGATGTCTACACAAGATAAAGCACAAAGGTTGCTTTAGAAGGTTGAAAAGGCTACAACTAAAGCACACATGATATCATTGCCTACCTACAAGTCTACAAACAAATTCCAACAAATTTTTTCTCCATTCCAATGTATATATATTTTCAGATTGGGAGTCAATATAAATGTCGCTCAATTCAAATACAAATCATGAGTTGAAATTGGAACCTTCAAGTCAAGCTTCTAAACGAAATCCAACCTTCTCATCCACACTTCAAGCTACTACAAAATCTCAGAATGGGAATACTATCTCGAGTGTGTGCAAGCTTGTTACATTCTTAGAAATACATTGTATTTATCTATCAACAAGCTCCTAAATCATCCCATAACCCAAACCCCTTATTGTAAGGAATATTGTGCTTGTTTCTCAAATGCACTACCTAGTTAAAGGTGAGTGGTGTTGGTGATTCTAAGTTGTAATTCTCTCAACAAACTACCTAGTGAAAGGTGAGTGTTGTTGGTGAGTCTAAGTTGTAGGTTTCTCAACAAACTACCTAGTAAGAGGTGAGTGTTGTTGGAGATTCTGCTTGAAGGTTTCTCAACAAACTACCTAGTGAAAGGTGAGGGTTGTTGGTGATTCAACAAAAGTTTCTTAACAAGCTACCTAGTGAAAAGTGAGGGTCATTGGAGATTCTACTTTGAAAGTTAGCACTTGTCTTTTGTGTGTGATCAAAAGAGAGTGGAGGTGAAAGTCTTTAGCAAGTGAAGCTAAAGCAAGTGTAAAATCTATTTGGAGAATAGTGGAAACTCTCACGAGGACGTGGGGAGAGGAGTAGCCACAGCTTGGTGAACCTCTATAACTCTACTGTGTTATTTTCTCGCTTTACTTATCATTTGCTTTAAATCTGCCTAACAATCACCAAAGTTTTCAAATACTTTAGAAGGTTAAATACACCAACCTTCCAAGTCAAAATCTTAATTTTAAATAAGCTCAACTTTGATCATCTTTTGAAAACTATACTTTTGCGAAAAGAAAAGACATCTAAAATCATCAAAGTTAATTATCTTTCACTATCACACATTTGCTTGTTGTTTGTGCAACTAACATTCAACCTTCTGATATCCAAGTTATCTTGAGAAACCATACAGAAGGTTGCAGGAATTAAAAACGAAAAAGATAGCACAATTCAATCCCCCCCTTTCTTGTGCAAATTAGTCACTTCAGTAATTACAATCTTCCATGGAATTCCAATTTCCTAATTCTTCACCTCTCTTGTCTGTGGGTTTTATTTTCTTTAATTAAATTAATTTTTAAAATTTATTTTGAAGGACAAGACATGTAGATTGTAATGTACAAGAACATTGGTGCTGCTGTGAATGTCTTCTGCTGGGTGGTTGTGTTGTTGTTGAAGATGAAGAAAATAAGGGTAGTGGTTGTGTTCTGGGTAGTGGTTGTGTTGTTGTTGATGATGAAGATATAATATGTGAAAAATAAAAGAAAATGAAATTGTTTTATAAGTTTATCGAAGTCATCATTTTAAAAATAAAAGAAAATGATTTGGCAAAGCCAACAACTAAAGTCATAGACAAATTTCAAAGAACTCAGTAAACTGAGACTTAATGTATGATTAATACCAAACAAAAAATATTTGCAAGGAGTTTTTTTAAAAAAAAATTAATTTGTAGGGGGTAAAAGCAAAACACCCCATATTTACAGGGGTAAAAACATATTTAAACCAAAAATAAAAGCTAACGTGAAATGGTAAGAAAAAAAAATCAAAAATGGATATTAAGAAGCCACTAAGGAAAAATAGTTAATTTTTCTCTTTGGTTCTGTACCTTTGTTTCATTTTCCACTTCTTTCTCCTAATTTTTCTCTTTGGTTCTGTACCTTTGACCGAGTTAAGCCAATTGAATAAAATAAACTACGACTACTTAAAAGATCTATCATGCACAATATCAAAAGCGTATTCGTAGTTTAGTAAATTAAAAGTGTGTTGTAATAATGATAATCATCGTCAGTAAAGACATTTATTAAGTATGCAGGGACCGTCTCAATTTTTTTTATGTGATTAGTACCTTGTACTGTCATTACTTCATAATTAAGTGTTTTTTTTTCTCATTTCACTTTCTTTCTTTTATTATCATGCTTTATTTCTCATACCTAAGATCATTATGCATTAATTATTCAAGATTACCATATTTTATCAAAAATCATCATGGTTTCAATATCGATACATAAATCAGGATTTTAAAGTAATCCAACAAATAATCAAACAAGGCATGGAAACATTTTACGAACAATCAAACAAATCAAAAAGGCAAACACAATCAATTTTAATAACATGGTATCCCTGTGTGTTGAATGGTCCGCAACGTCCTAAACCTCATTTAGCCATACTAGCCAAATGGATTTTATAGGTATTGTTGAATACTCAACTCTAGTAGAGCTTGGGTTACTTCTACACATGTTTAAATTAAAACTTTACACTAACCGTCCCATCAATACGGTAACACAACACGAACACAATACAAAACTATGAAACTATGGACACAACAATATGATCGGATTAGGCTTTTAGGGATTTGGTGGGTTATAAAACTTAAAAGAAAAGAAATGGTATAAGGTGTTGTTCTTTATTATTATTATTATTATTCTAGAACAAGAAAGATTGGAAGCAACTTTAGAGGAGTAGAAATATTTTTGGTTATTACGAGAAATGATAACATTGAATTAAAATCATGGATTAAAATTAACGAGTCATATTCTCACATTAATTACAAGATCTCACATGATTGTTTCCTTTTAATTAAAGATTACAAGAAACCTATTGGAACATAATGGTACATGGGACCTAGTTCCTCTTCCTCTTGGCAAGAAATCTGTTGGTTGTCGATGGGTATATACTAACAAAGTTGGGTATGATGGGCAAATTGATCATCTCAAAGCTCGTGTAGTGGCCAAAGGTTATACCCATATTTACGACATTGATTATGGTAATTAGAGGTGGGAATATGCTGGGCCGAGCTAGACTTTGCTTGGCCTGGCCTACGTTAAAAACATTAGGCCTAAGCCTGGCTTGTGACCTATCATAGGCCCATTTTCTAAGCATGGCCTGTGGTCTGTCATAGGCCCATTTTCTAGGCCTGACCCGGCCTTTCTGAAAGCCTGACAAGGCCTGAAAGCCTGTTTAAAAGCCTATTTGACTATTTTCTTAAGAAAACCTACAACATTTCAATGGTGTAAGACATTTAAATAGACTACTAACAAGCTAATAGGTCAATGAGATTAAGTTATAATTGAGATCTAAAAAAATCTTTTAGGAAAATATCTTTATATGACATCCTATTAAAATTCTATTTTATAATAATAACTTCAACTATGTCAAAAATTGATGTTGGTTAATATGTTTAAACTAACAAAAAATGTTAGCCAAGTTATGACTTAACACAAAGTACCAAATTCAATACAAAATATATTAGTAATTAAAAAAATTAGTTATATTCATTTAAATAGGCTGACCTGATAGGCCTAAAAGGTTTTTTCGATGGCTTGTGGCCTGACCTATTTAGCTAAATAGGCTTATGAAAAAGCCTTAGCCTTATTTGTTTTCAAAAAAAGTCTGGCATGTCGTAGGTTGGGCCATAGGCCCCTGTTAGGCGGTCTGGCCTATTCCCACCCCTAATGGTGATACTTTCTCCCATGTGGTGACAATTACTTCTGTCTGGTTACTTATAGCCATAACTGCAACCAGTCATTGGCTATTATATTAGATTGATATTAAAAATGTGTTTCTTCATTGAGAATTAGAAGGAGATCTATATGGGGAAGCTGGCTGTCTAGCTTTGTTGCTCAGGGAAGCCAGGTTTTGTTTGCAAACAAGATCTCTTTATGAGCTAAAATTATCCCAGGGAGCATGGTTTGGAAAGTTCGACTCTATTGATTTGGACTGCTGGTGTGAGAAAAACATGTGCAATATACACAGTCTCTAACAAGTAGTATATAATATCGAACCCACAGAGATTGTTTTAACTCTTCTAAGTTTCAATACAATATATTTAGTGTGAAGCAACCAAATAACAAATATATTGGGAGGCGGTGTATATCACAATGATGTAATTTAAAGCAGAGTGCAAGTAGTGTTGATGCAATAGAGAAAATATAGTTGGAATGTCTTTCCCAAGTAATTCACTTTCATGTGTTCAATGCAGTATGTGATGCAGGTGCACTGAATGTTGTTGCATTAGCAATGTGCCTTTCAGTCACTGTGTTCAGAGTTTCATTACAGGCTCGTATGTCTAAGATGCTAAATAAGTTCACTCTTGTCTTTTTAAAGTTCCCATAGTGTCACCCTATGGACTATGCTATCCTATGTCTAGGACTTAGCATAGTTTTAATAAAGTTTTATTTATGTAAAACACTCACCTGTATTAGTTCTTGAGTTCTTAATTGTAAATCATGTCTGCTTTTACAAATCTACTTATTCTAAGTGATCAATCTCAAAATAAGTGTTGAAAGAATTATCAAGCAAGAACTAAAGTGCACACATCATATACATGCAACAAACTTACTTAAAAGATCATTAAATTGTTAGAATATTTCAACTAAGAGAGATTTAGCTCATGATAGACATTGCAAGGTATATATAGACTGAATAGATCATGTTTATATAATTGAAATCACAAAAGAGAAACAATAAGATAGAAATTACACAAGTCAAGCTCTTGCATGAAGTCTTCTAGCAATGCAGTGCATCACCACTCAAAGACTTAGTAAATACTATGAAGTGAGGTAAAGGAGGATTTGTCAATTCCTTCCTTTCCTTCTTACAAAATAGAAACTAACTATGTCTATTAAAATTTGAATCTAACTTATGGATTGTGATATATTTTCAAGTGAAGGCGCGAGGTCTTTATATAGTCTTCATAGAGTTGCTTCATTCCTTGGAGATGAAGTAACTAGAGGTGTAACCATGGTTAATTTTCAGAAGTTGTCTCACAAGTTGAAGCATACACACAAGTGTAGAGGGAGGTCCAATGAGAGATGAGCATGTGTCCCTATGTGAGTGAGTCTTCAAAGCTATGTTGGTATTGTGTGCGCTGAAATGTGCAAGTTGCAGTTGCTTTAGTGACTAAGCATGAGGTCTCAAGGCAAGTGGATGTGCAAGTGGATGGTCCAAGCACTTATAAGTAGATGACTTCTAGTACAGGTGCATTGCAGTGCAGGTGCATTGTGTTAATCTAGTGCAGGAGCAGTGTAGTGCAGATGCATCTATAGGCTGCACTGAATAAACTCATCAAACATACCACAATATATCCAAAATGTCCTAATAACAACTTTAACCATGTCAAACACTCAAGTATTCACAAATTACATAAAGTACTATATTAATTCCTTATCTTTGCTTGAAAGAGAGCAATTTACTAAGTTTAGACATATAAATAACTCTATATAAAATAAAGTTATCACACCCCCAAACTTAAACCATTGTTTGTCCTCAAGTAATGACAAAGACAAACTAAACATATTTTTGCCTACTTTAGAAGATAGATCAGCGTGGTTAATGCGGTACACAAAGCAACGTCCAACAACTCAGAATTTGGTCTTATTATTTCCCGTTGTACTAATTTTCTTTTTCATAATTCTAGCTATAGGATTAGCTATATTAGAGGCAAGCTTAATCTTGTTGCTCATTCTATGGCACGGCATCAAGAATCTATGCTAGCTCAGAAATCCATTATAGTGCTCCTACATGTGTTTACAAACATTATTGATATTGAAATGACATAAGTTTCTTTCGATCAAAAAAAAAAAGATAGATCAGCGTGATACTTTGATTTTCATGAGGTGCTTTCTATGAACTTCATTTTTCAGCTATTTTTCTTGTGCCTTTATTTCTCAAAACGACCAAAGTTATTATAACTCTTTTGTGTGAGTGTGTGTCCCACTGAGTTGAGATTGGTTCCAAGACTAAGTGAAAACTTCCTCCTAGCCTTTGAAAAGATTAGTTTACCCTCGGTCACACCAAAATATTTTTCAAAAGAAAGACTAGACTAACAAAATCCTTAAGTATTGGGGAATTTTAAGTACAACAAAGGGCTTGGTTGAATTTTTAAAAGCTATTGACTCAATGCACTATTTCTTACTTTTGTGGTTCTTTTGATGCAGGTGCATCACTTCTTTGAAGTGCAGGTGCATTACTTCTTTGAAGCTGCTTGAAATGGCCACGTCGCCCAATGTTTGTCATAAGGGGTCGAACAAACCAACTCCTTTGTTAGCTCATCCGGCTGCCTCCTGAATGGAAGAACCTTTCCTTTATTTATATTCGACATCCACCTAGAGGAACGAGGTAGGTTCTTGTACATCCATGCCTACACAAAAATGAAAAACATTTTTGATTGTAATTACTTATGATAAATGAAATTGTACTACAACAAAAAGAGTATCAGAGTAGTGAAAGATAACTAGCGATCATTCTGGTGGTGTGTTTGCTAAACTCACGGAGTTCTTCGTATAGTTGCGCTAGTGCAGTACCACCCAATTCAAAACCTCCAACATTTTGCAGGTCAAATAAGTACTCCATGTACACCGCGCTAACATCGACACAACTCTTATCGTTGAAGATAGTGCATCCAACGGTTCACATCATTAAGAACCTCGAAGCCTTTTACCATAGCTGCTCTAAACAATGGAGGGTATAAATACCGAGGAGCCACATGTATATAACTCAGTTGTTCTTCATCCTAGAGAAATCCACGTAAAGATAGGGAAGAAACATCATTATCAAACAAGATATGCGTAAAGTGTCGGGGTTTCGTGACACGACCATTAACAAGTGTCAAGCCTTGGAGCGGAATAAACCCCTAGCTAGCCAAGGACCACATAAGGACAAAATTTCACAAAAGAGTTCAGGTGTTTACCTCTTGAAGCGTAGAGGAGAATTTGATCACCAACACCATAATCTTGTAGTGTCTATTCTCGTATGCAACAGGATCACGCCTATATACATTACTCACAACCTTTATGGCAGGCCCAATCACCACAGTTATGGTTGTTTAGTTACAAACAACATTTGATGGCTTAAATCCTACAACTCTCCATGTAGGGATAACTTCAAGTCAAATGGTCTCATGAGAATTACTAATACCAATTGCAAACAATCATTTTGATCTTTGAATGTGTTAATAATTTTATGGATTAAATTGACCAACCAAAAACACATTTGAGGACCAAAGTGACTAAAACAAAACACATTTCAGAACCAAAATGACTTACTAGAAAGACATCTGAGGATGTGTTTGCGATTTTAATACATTCAAGGACTACAATAACAGTATCTAACAAAAAAAAAGAGACACTTTGAAAATGAGACGTGTTTGCAATTGCAATAATTCAGGAGCTATAATGACAACAACTCACATGTTTAGCCCCGCCGTGCTGCTTTTTTTTCAAATTTTCTAAAAAGAAATCTGGTCATTGCTTTGATATTTAAAGATTTCAAAAATCAAAATAAGATTCAATTTTTATTAAAGAAATTTTCAAAAATCAAAATTAATTTCAAACATAAACATAAAAATAATTATTCATCATAAAATTATCTTAATGAAAACAATACATGTTATTAAAAAAAATCAAAACAATATATAACTTTAAGTTTAGAGTAAAATAAAAGAATACTATAACTTTAATTTTGGGAAAAAAAAAACATTAAAATATTACAAAATGACCATTTTCTCCACTTAACCTACAACACGTGGTCCACCACTTTTAGTTTCCGGTTTCAACGCAAACCGGACGCTCAACCAAACCGTTATTAGTTTAACAGCCGCGCACACGAAGAAAAGAAACCACCGTCAAACAAAGTCACAGTCGCAAAACCCACCAAAGTTTTTTCACAAAACGCGAAGAAAGAAAAGAACTCCGTTATTAGTTTCAGTTTGTTCCTAGAGAGAGAAAGCGAGAGAAAATAATGGGCACCGATTCAATGGGAAGCAGAGGCTACTCTACGCTGAAGGATTTAAGACTCCAAATTGAAGCAAAGGAGGGAACTTTCTCTCTCTACTTTTGGGTTTATTTGATGAACTCAACTACATTCCCTGCTACCCTTCTTCATCAGGTCAAATTTTCCTTTCTGTTTCTTGTTTACGGTGATAATGTTGGTGTTTCGATTTTTAAGATTTTCTAATGTTTAATTGATAAAGCATTTTGATCATAGTGTAGCTTCAGCATTATAGTCATTAGGTTGAATACCTTGTTTTTTTGACATAGTAAGTGTGATAATTGTGTATAATCTTGAGGCATGAGAAACTTGCAAATTGTCAATTTGTTATGTTCAACTACCACTGCACATTTAAATTTGTTTTCGGTATTGCAAGCTAATGAACTGTATGAATTAGATTGGTTTTAGTGCCTTAAGTTCATGTTTAAGGGTTCTCAAGTTCTTTATTATGTATTCTGAAATTTATTTGTAATTTGTAAACTTGGGGTTGTTTGGATTGACTTATTTGGACTTATCTACGCTTTAAGCACTTGTGAGGTTGTTAAACAATTTATGACATGTCTTTGTTGTTTTTAGCTTATTTTCATAAGCTATCCAAGATAGTTGATGAAAACAGCTTATGGTTTATATGAAAACAATTTGACTTTATTTTAGCTTTTGTTTTAAAAATGATTTATACATATTCATAAGCACTTAATATTATTCATAAGCACTTTATTTTATCTTTTGTTATAAAAATGGTTTATACATTTTACCTTTTGTTATAAAACTGGTTTATACATAAAACAATTTGAATTGTTTTTATATAAGTGCTTAATTAAGTTGTTTATCCAAACAGGGCTATTGGGTGCCTAAACCTTTTGAGTTATTTCAAATTCTGTGATGCGGATTTTTTAATTGGCGCAGCTGATTTGTTGCAGTTGGTTTACCAATAGTTGTCATGTTTCTCACCCCTCTTGCATATTTTTCTTATACTATTGTTATGTCTTTTATGTTATTTTGTATCTCTATTATCGACAAAACAAAATTATTCCTAAAAACCGACATGTATTGTGAAACGAAGGGAATATTTCATAATGTTAGCATCCTTCTATCCTGTCATTTTTCCTGTTTTAGTTTTGCAAATCGATCTTCAATTCATCATGTTTCACTCAATATTCTGCTCCTTATTCGGCTTCAAACTCTGAACTTATTTTGAGTTTTAGAATTTCGATTGTACCTTTGCTATTATATGTGGCTACCGATGATGCTAACATTAAGGGTATGTTTGGGAGGGGGTTTTAGGAGGGGAGGACTTATTTTTCAATTCTAAATTGAGTAAGCTATAAAATGTCAATAAGCATAAATCTAGTGTTCCTAAAATTGTTATATTGTTATCTATCTATCATATTATTCTTTTACTTTTTTAAAATCGCATATACACATTAAAAAATATAGGCTAATATTTTCTAAGCCTTCCCCCCTCCTCCTCCCAAAAAAACCCTCCCAAACATACCCCAAGTAATTGTAAATGACTCCAATCCACCACTAGGTGCAATTCTAGCGCAAGCCTAAATGCTTTGAAGAAGTTGACTATACTTTTAGTATTGCGATTTACTTAAGAGATCACATGGCAATGGCATAAATGTTTTGTTTCAAGATTTGTTGTTAAACCTCTAGTTTTAACTCGTGAATCACACGATTCCACAATTTCAGATCCCCAATTCGAGTTAACTCACTTGTGGACACATTTCTGCGCAGAACTCAAAATTTTTATGATTCCCATCAGTTATTTTGCAAGTCAACTCATGAAATCGAGTAAATTTGGCCGAAGTTTAACCGATTTTACTCACCATAAATATTTATGAACTTATATTTTATGATTTAGTGTGATAATTTATGTAGTTTGATACAAGTCTATGACACTTTATTACGGTGATTTGCTATTTTCTTATACTATGGAGTTGAAATTTTGAACTATTGGTGAACTGATGGTATTATGTAAGTGTATATGTCATGCATATATTACTTTTAATATTTGATAAACTCTACAAGTCTATGAGTCGAGTTCACCTAGGCAAAACAAGTTTACCTGAACTCTCGATTTTGACAACCTTGGTCTGCATCCTAATGTTTAAAATTTTCATATCCAATTTTTCACATGTATTCATCATTTTGTTACTTTCTGCGGATATTATACTGCTTTATTTTTTCCCTTTATTTATTCATTGAAGGTAGCTAAATAAATTAATCTGGTTGGCAGGTTTACTCTGATATCACCGAAAGTGCTCCATTTCTCATTATCAACAATAATAAGAGAATCAATATTTTACCAGTTCTTTACTTACATGAAGAAGCTCCTATTACAGGGAGTATAAGTTCCTGGGCAGAAGTTCCGCATGCTACCGTTGATTTTGAGTTTCCTTTGGAAAAGTGGGTTCATGTCGGATGTGAGGTATCTTATTTTACTACTTGAGGATTAGCCCGTGCAAATCATTTTACAGGTTTCTTTATGTTTGGCATTTACTTCACTGAGGTGCCATCTGCACTCTACTTCAGAGTTTTTTTTTGTACTATATGGCGTTGACCCTAATGTATGTTTATTTTTCTGACTGGTGTTGATTTTTCATATTTCCTTTCTTGATTTGTTAGCAATATAGATATAAGGGGAAAAAAATTGATTTACACTTTACCAAGTTTGACCTTAAGCACTTTGGCAACACACATGGAGAACATTCTTTCCTTCTAGCTGTTGATAAGGATATTAGTTCATTCCTTTTTTCTTCTTTAAATTTTTTAATTGGAATATATGAGATGAGTATCTTCTTCTGTCATCCAGGTTTGTCAAAATCATATCCGGCTTCAGATTAATGGAGAGATTGTAGGAGAAAAGTCTCTGTCTTCCTTATTAAATAGGGAATCCAATTCAAGTACTTTAGAGAAATTTACTTTGGCCAATGTTGGTGGAGACGGAAATAGTGTGCAGGGTTATGTGCACAATTTTGAAGTATTCCCAAGTATATCTTCTATTAAGGACCAACATTTAAAGGTGATTCTGTGATTGTAATTTTGGTTCTTGAGATTCCATGTTAATTTCTCATTTGTTTGTTTGTACTTTCTCTTGGATTATTAGTATCAGCACAACACTTAATTATTTCCTTTGTCAACAACTCTATTTTACCTTATGTCAGGACCCTCCTCTGAAATTATCAATTGATGAATCATCTGCCTCTGAGGTTGAAGAAGAAAGTGATGGTGTTTGGGGAATCGTTGGTGGAAAAGTAAGAAAGATTTTTGTTGATGACATAGATATTGTTTTTGATAAATGTTGGAAGTTTTTGTGGTTAGAGAGTGATTTTCAGTTAGTGGTTTCTGCTTTCAAGAATTGCAAAGTAGTTCCTTGGAAGCTAATAAATAGATGGAATAATTGTGTACACTTGACTAGGCAAATGAATTTCATTTGCACTCACATCTATAGAGAGGGAAATGCCCGTGTTGATAAGCTTGCTCGTCATGGAACTCATATAAGTGGTTTTGTTTGGTGGGATCTAATCCCTAGCTTCATTGTTGAGGATTTTTTTAAGAATAGGTTAGGTCTGTCTAGCTATAGATTTTGTTGAGTTCTTTCTTGGAATAATGTTTTTCCCTGTTTGATGGATTGAGTTTTCCTTTGGTATTTTATTTTTGGTATGCTGCAAATCATTGTTAATGGCTTTGGTGCCAACATGGTTGGGACGAAAATCATTATAGTGATGCTTTTGCTTTTGCATGCCATTATAGATATTCTTCGAACTAGTTTCATTTTAATAGGATTGCTTTTGTTTCCTTTTGGTTTTAATGTTGTCTTTGTTCATGGGTATTGGCCAGTTCTCTATGTGTTTTGTCTCTTTTTTCTTTGTTATTAATAAAATTCAGAGGGAGTACTCTTTTTCCTTTTTGATGTTTTTTACCTAATGAGGGTTTTGTGTCAGAAAGTTTTAACGAGACTCCATATCCCTTTCTTGTTTTAAAAAAAAGAAAGCTCCTGTGTTAGACTTTCATTTTCTATTGGAGTTAAATTTTGTATATATGGGATACACTTTATTTTTGTCATTTTAAAGGTGGATATAATCCAACACTATATATAATAATGTCAAAAGTTGAGTCAATTTATTTACTCTCACATGCTGATTGCACTTCTTGAAGTGCGACTATTAACATTCATTCTTTTCTTCCATATGGTTGTCCTTCTGAGAGATGCACAACTTTTGTCTAGTGGTAAGTACTACTCCAGACTTAAATATAAGCAAAAAATGATTTATTTTTTGCTTATATTTAAGTCCAGAGGGAGTACTATCTTTCTCTTCTGGTTTGAACTTTATTGTTAACTTTGCCTTTGCATAATTTGGCACAGGTATCTTGTCGCAGGAATTTCTCTTTAGACGTTGTTTTATCAGATGCCTTTGGACAGCCTGTAGATAAGGAGAATGAGGTTTATAATCGTGGCTTTATGACTGCTCAATTTAATCTCTGCCTTGAAGGAAATTTGGATTTATAATCCCCACTACCCTTTGCTGATTATAGCAGGTTTTTGCTTCCCTTGTGTATGCCGACACGAGGGCTCCAGTGGAGAAAACAAGTGATGAAGAAGCACCCCTTTTGTCTAGCTATGATGGAATTGAATTTTCTTCTTGGGAAAGACCAAGTAAACTTTTGTCATGTGCATTATTTAAGCTCAAGATATCTCAGGTAAAACTACCATGCATGAATGTTTGTTCTACTTATAATACCAACATATTTTGTTTGGAAAACTGCACACGCCAACGACTTAACCTAAGCGCCAAGGATCTTTAATGGAATATACACGAACACACCACAAGAATAAAGGAGAGAAGAACACAACTAATTTACGTGGTTCGGCACCTCTTGCCTATGTCCATATTCATCTTCTCAATATGATTACAACAATTTTTAACCCACCCCAATATGTGTATCACCCTACAATACTCTTCTCACTCTAAGAGATGCAAGGAATGATTACACTCCCATCTCACACAAATGATCACTAACACTCTCCTCTACCTAGGACATGGCTGGTGATTCTTTCACTCTTTACATTGTTACCCAAGAATGCGGATGCCTCACCTCTCAATTGGCATATCTCATCTCTTCACAAGTCTCTCTATTTATAAGAGAGAACATGACTTTTATGCATGCATAAGACTTAGTGGACATTAATTGTTCCACATTTCCAAGACTTTTGATACATTCACCCACCTTATGATATGTATCACTTAAATTTCAGCTATCTTCAATTTCCTTAGAAATTTCAATTGACGATTTCCCAACATATCCTCCCTCAATTCAAATTTCAAAACTTCACCATCTTCATTTTTTTTTCTTTTTTTTGTTTGCAAGAATAAATGTCTCCACATGTGCATCTTGCATGATCACCTCTAACCAATAAACTTGAGTGTGTTCCTCGCCATATTTCTGATCTCAATGCTCCTCTACGAGTATTGGATGGTGACGCTTCACTCGTACTTGCACCGCTGTTAGCAACAACGAACAGGACACGCCGTTTGACCTCCACATTGTCAAGAAGACTTTCGATACAATGATCTCACGTGAATCCACCAACAAACTCGTCAGAATCGATCACCTGGTCACACCAACGACTCTGAGCTAGTCCCCTTCCGAACCATTAACTCTGATACCACTATTGGGAAAACCGCACACATCAACGGATTAACCCACGCGCCCAAGAATCTTTAGTGGAATATACACGAACACACCACAAGAATAAAGGATAGAAGAATACAACTAATTTACATGGTTCGACACCTCTTCCCTACGTCCACGGAACACATCAACATAGTTCATTCATCTTCTCAAATATGATTACAACAATCTGTAACATACCCCAATATGTGTATCAACCTACAATACTCTTCTCACTCTAAGAGTTACAAGGAATGAAAACACTCACATGTCACAAGAAATGATCACCAACACTCTCCTCTACCTAAGACATGCAGTGGAGGACCCAAGACCCTGGGTCATGGGATGCAAAAAATTTCAAACACACACATTGCTAAAAATAGGATTTTAAATAGGTTCACAACTCAGGTCAGATTGCACCAATATTAATTTTTCAAACATTCATCGCAAAAAGTATAATAAAATACGTGAGAGTCCGAGTGATCAGGTGCATTGTAGTTGGTGCAAAACTAAAAACTTTGGTGCAAAACTAAGAACTTGGGTGCAAAAAATATTTTTCACAGGTGTAAAAACGTTTTTTTGCTAAGGTATCAGTGCTAATTTTATTTGTTCAGGGGGTTTGCTTGAACCTCCTGAACAACGCATAGATCCGCCACTGAGGACATGGCTGGTGATTCTTTCACTCTTTACATTGTCACCCAATAATGGGGATGCCTCACCTCTCATTTGGCATATCTCATCTCTTCACAAGTCTATCTATTTATAGGAGAGAACATGACTTCCATGTATGCATTAGACTTAGTGGACATTAATTGTTCCACATTTCCAAGACTTTTGATACATTCACCCACCTTATGAAATGTATCACTTAAATTTCAGCTATCTTCAATTTCCTTCGAAATTTCAATCGACTATTTGCCAACATATCTGATATTATACACAATGTACTAAATCAAAGAATCCTTAAAACTTGGGGATAGAGTGATAGTATAGCTGTGTTGTTTATTCTAACTAGGGAAACAATGGACACTACTATATCAAAGAATGAAAAAGGAAATGAAGGAAAGAAATACAATTGGAATCAACACTCTCTTCAAGCTAGGGGCATTTTGCATTCATCTTATTACACATGTCAGTTATCCTAGGACCCTATAATGAGTTACTTAATGACCATGTTTGCTAGTTGATCGTTGGAACTTACCAAAGACATCTTAATGATGCCAGAGGAATCTTTTCTAGGATAAAATGACAATTAACCTATGTTTTAGTTCTCTCATGCAAGTATTACAACTACAAAAGTTTACACATAGTATGAGCTATAGGCCCATGGCATGATATGTGACCTCTGTAATTGTCCTAGCAACAAATATTGCTTTTCACTCCCCTGAGAGTAGATTTCATCCTATAAATACACTATCAAAAAGTGACTAGCTAGTCTTCACCTGAGTGTCCAACTATGTTTATGTGACACATTTCTACATAAACCAACCTCTTTAGGGTAAACCATTGATATTCTTGAGATCTGGATAGAAGTATCCCAATGACTAACACAAGGCGAGTTGCAGAACTGACTTACAATGATCTGATATATTTTATTTCTAGTTCATGTTGGAGTTTCATGTTTGAGTTTCATCTGCTCTGTTTCTGTCTAAATGTTATGTAACTGTAATTTCATTCCGATATTCTCTGACTCATTGATCACTTTTGTTCCATTTGGTAGCTTTCATCCAAGTGTGATAACAGGTTGTTCCTCGTTAGATTTTAAGGCCCCAAAATTAGGAAACTATCCTTTCCTTGAGGCATACAGTCGCCCTATTCGTGCATCTCCAGGAGCCGTAATACAAGATTATCTACTCTGGTGTGGAAAAAGTCAGCTTATGCTCTTCAGAGACTCAATTTATCACAATCATCTGCAATGGATGAGGGGTCTTTGAAACATTTGCATTCTGGGCATGAAACACAAGCCAATCCGCTGATGAAGCGGTTTAGACTTGGACATGACAAGATATCTATATCAGTGAAGGCTGACCCTGCTTTAGAGCAATCTGGTGAGGAATGTAATTCTCATGTCCAGACTGCTAATCAGGTGGTTAACCACTTCTTCAATCTATTCTATCTTAAGTGTTTAGCGAAAATAGAAATTATATCAAAAGAAAATAATAGAGTTATAGATAGAATATTGTCAGCATTAACTCACCCACGTAAAGTCATGTGTTCTGTTAGAAAGCTATTATGTAGTTGTGGTTAGGAACTCTGTTAGGCACCTAGCCTAACGTTGACTGGAAATATGCAATTGAAATCCTTGGAATTTAGATTAAAGAAAGGAAAATGGGAAGAAGGTGGAATATTATTGATATGTAATGAATTGATACAATTGAGAGATATAAGGCTCTCGCCCTCCGGCCTCATCCGAACTCATGTAGTTAGTTAGAAAAGCTAAGCCGACAACAGAGGACCTCTGCTGAAAGGAGTCCTCAGAGTAGTGAATAACTGAAAATACTAATAGAAAATCATGAACACCTGTGTTCTTTTTTTAAATTTCAGCTTTCTAATTCTTCTATAAGCTCAAGCCTATGAGAAGGCCTATGAAATGTTTTGTTTCTCCAACACCCACCTTTCATTTCATGAATGCCGAATTATTAGGAGAGTAAGGAACGATGAGGATCAAAACCTTGAACCCTTGGTCAACCACATTTTGATATTGTATTAGGTAGCTAGCTAACTAGAAATCTTAAACTTTTAGAAAAATGCCTTGGGATGGTTTTGAATCTTGATTTATATCTTCACTAAACATGTTTATAAGATCAATTTGATATTGTAAAGTAAATATGTGAGCTAGAAACTCTCATGTTTCTAAACTAAAACAGATTTTATTGAATGGTTTGTGTGACCAAGGAATTTTTTGTCAAACACTATCTTCTTTATGATTTTTCTCTTAAAATAGATAATCTTTTGCCGTCATTCTCTTTTAACTATAACTGTAAACTTACTGAAAATTAGGTTGAGAATGGGTTTCAAACAAGCATGGATGGAAGACCTGTTAACTATGATGAAGCAGATCACTCTCCATCTGAATCAGATAGTACATGGGAAAGAAATTCACCTTCAAATGATGTGGGAAATAGAAGATACCAAATATCTGATATGACTATTTTCAAATACTGCCTGGCAGGCTTGACTGAGAGATCTCTCATGCTTAAGGAAATTGCTGCCTTCACTTCTGACATAGAAATTTCAGAGTTTGCTCTTCATGTTTCACACTATTCAGGATGTTCCCACCATGGGTAGGTGATTTTCCTTTCAACAGTTTTGTAATTGCATTACTGTTACACTGCAGATGATGGTTGGGCAAAGTTGCTTCTAACTAGAAAGATTGTTTTGAGAATCATAAATAATATGTTTAGCCACAATGATTCATCAAATCATACATCTTTGTCAGTGGATATGATAGAAATCTTTCAATATCTTATTCCTATCTAGACTACCACTTTAGATTAGTTTCTTATCTCTAAGTAATAATATCATACATTATCTCGTAGGATTAGTTTTCTATCTTAAATTTAAAGTATCTTAGATTTTCTCTTAGAATAATTTTCCATATTTGTTACTTGTTATCAGGATACGACTTCGTATTTGATTAGGATCACGAGTCTAGTTTTAGTATAAATAAGTTTAAGTGCTTAGTCTTTCACACCACCGTCAATCATCATCATATCAAACCATAATCATAAGTCTAATGTCTTTCCCTTTCCACAACATTATCTGTTGATATTGTTAATATTTATGTCAATAATACAATTTGATTATATATTAGGTTTTAGGATTGACTTGATTTCGTAGTACTCATGTAATTAATACTGTGAATTGATTCTCTTATAGTCTGTATAACAGAGTTCCCGTGGTGTATTTAAACTCACGGTATTCAGCAAATATTTCTCTTGTTGTTTGTCTCTTTTAACATGGTATCTAGAGCCTAATGAGATGCGACTCTAAAACAATGCTTACCTAGTGAACTCACTACCTCCGGTTAGAAAATGTTTTGGAAATCTGTGTTTCAACTCTGGTCTGCCTCTCTTCTTCACTGTCGTCATCCCTTTTCTGGTATCTCTTTCAGTTGTGTTCGCCATTGCCGCCATTAGTTGCCATCTTTTCCCACGACGTTTCCAGCGAACCACCACACCCTTTGAACACGGGGCTAATATGAGGTTTTTCCGCAGCTCACAGCACGGGGTTAATATGAGGTTTTTCCCTTGTGAAAAATAACAGCTGCAATGGCATAATTTTCCACGCTAATGGCCACTAGAAATCACAACTGCCGCTATTGAAAAATGTGATGCTTTGGACCACAATATCACCGCCATAGTGTGCTATTACCAACTATGTTCTTCTCACACACCCACGGAAGAGCGCGCTTGTAATGTAGACAATATGAAGGTCCTTTTTGTTGTGTACTGAAATTCATCATTTATTTTAAAAAATTGTTTTGAGGGTGGGGGTGGGATCAAACTGTTGACCAGTTAATTTTGGAAGCTCTTGTGCCATGTCAATAAAATATATCCTAAAATCTTAGTTTATCAAGTGAAGCTTGAAGAATGGCTCTGTATTCTCTAACAATATGTCCTGTACCCCGTGTTCTTGTTATTTGACTCTTAAAACAAAATCTACTAATTTTCTTCAAGGTTTATTCAATATGATTAATTGTGTTTAGTGTAATTACCCAGTGTGTTTCCTCATTTTAATTACTGGCTTTGTTTTTAAACTAGAAACCAAATATTAATTGCTAAGAGATTAATAGAAGATGGAACTAATCTTTGGAAGGCAATGGCTCCAAACAACCACCACGTTCCTTGGGTGAGCGCAGTCTATGAGATTGAGGAGCAGTTCATGAAGATTGCTTCTTGTGGGTCAAGATCTCTGTCTCATCAGGTCCTCTTTCTTGGCTGTTTATTTACGAATAGCTATTATCATAATTTTTATAAGTTACTACACCTTTAAGTCTTTATAATTTATTGCGTGACTTACTTCTGTTTGTAAATCTGCATTGTGTAATTAACATTACATTACAGCGGCACTGATACATCAATTTGTGGTTACTGACACAGTAAAATGCTCTAAAATATTAATACAAAATAGTCTTTGTCTTGTGTGGTCAGGCATTATCCTATTTATTAGGAAAAATAAACCAATGTTCTAAACTCTTAATCAGAAGTCTAAAGAAAGAGTGAAGGGAAAGAGAAACATACAAGTTATTATTGATCTTTAAGTTTAAGTATCAGAATCCTATAAAATTTGCCTGCGAAAATATCATAGTTTCTGTAATGGTTGCACAGGACCTTGAGATTCTAAGAAGGATTGCTGGCTGTCAAGAGTATCTAACACAAGAAAACTTTGAGAAGTTGTGGTGCTGGTTGTACCCTGTAGCATATATAATATCAAAGGGCTGGATAAATCCTATCTGGAATTCCACATCACCTAGGTGGATTGAAGGATTCATCACTAAGGAGGAGGCAGAAGCTTCACTTCAAGGTCCCGCCGGATTTCAAGAACCCGGTACGTTTATACTCCGGTTCCCCACCTCAAGAAGCTGGCCCCACCCAGATGCTGGTAGCCTAATTGTGACTTATGTTGGCATTGACTACAGACTTCATCACAGACTACTTTCAATGGATCACATATATGGGTAAGCTTTACATATTTGTTTTTTATCCAATCCATTGCTTACTTTCTACTTCCTTGGATGTTCTGAAGCCATGAATGCTGTTTACTAGTTGTCGAAGTCCCGTCCTTATGAATTTCATGTCTCTTTTATCATTGGTTAGCTTTGATGATAACATAATAATTTCATGTCTCTTTTATTGTGTAGATTTGATGAGAAAAGAATTGACCTGAAACCATTGCAAGATATGCTACTGTCGGAACCTGAGCTGTCTCGGTTGGGAAGGTAAGATATAAAGAAACTTTATCATTGTTTCTTGTGTGCTGAATGCTTAACATTTCTCAATATTAACTATTTGCCATTCGTTGGCAATTCTTCAGGATAATAAGAAGTCATTAAACTCACTGGCATTATGGCAGAGTTCCCTTCAATATCCGGCCAAAGTTGCTTTTTATGTTTGTAACTTCATCATCGACTCAAACGATGATGGGTAGGTTGAGGTTAATTGATGATAGTATAATTTTCTGTTGAGTATTAGTGTGTATTTTAGATTGAGCTTTTGTAACCTAGCTATGTGACACGTGTAATTGTGATTAGTGTCATTTGTGCCTAAAGTCAAAGTGTATTAGTTAGATTAGTTTTTGGTTTGTTGCAAATCACACAACTCCTTAACCGCTTTCTATCTTCTTTTGTACTTCATATAAAGCCTTAGAGCTCAATCAATAAAATACATTCACGTTTTCCCTCATTCTAGTCTTACAAATTGGCATCAGAGCTCCATCACGGGGCCTGAGCAAGAACGCGAAGAATTGTTTCAAGAACTCAAAGCTACCATTTCAATGGTGAACAACGGAAAGACGAACGACGGAAACTACGCTCAACCTTCGATTCCTATCTTCAATGGTCACTATGACCATTGGAGTGTGCTGATGGAAAACTTTTTGCGATCCAAGGAGTATTGGGGGCTCGGGGAAGAAGGTTTCGGCGAATTGGGGAAATCGAAGACGATGACCGATGCGGAACAAAAGAGCCTTGATGAATTGAAGCTGAAGGATCTGAAGGTTAAGAACTACCTTTTCCAAGCTATTGACAGAACTATGTTGGAGACAATCTTGGAGAAGAAAACGACGAAAGACATCTGGGAGAGTATGAAGAAGAAGTACTCCGGCACCGCTCGAGTAAGGAAGTCGATCCTGCAAGGATTAAGGAAAGAATGGGAACAATGTGAGATGAAATCAGGTGAGTGCATTTCTGATTACATTTCTAGAGTAATGGGAATAGCCAATAAAATGAGAATCTATGGGGAAATCTTGCAAGATGGAACAATTGTAGAGAAGATTCTTAGATCCTTAACAGAAAAATGGAATTACATTGTAGTTTCTATAGAAGAATCTAAGGATACTGAGAATATGTCTGTTGATGAAATACATAGTTCATTAATTGTTCATGAACAAAAGTTTAAGAAGGCTAAGGAGGAAGAGCAGGTTCTGAAGGCTGTTGTCGAAGAAAAGAGGGACGGTGGAGGTAGAGGAAGGGGAAGAGGACCTAGTAAAGCCACGGTTGAGTGTTTCAAGTGCAAGAAACTTGGACACTACAGAAATGAGTGTCCGGAGTGGGACAAAGAAGTGAACTTTGTTGAGAATGATGGCTATGAAGACATGTTGCTGATGGTTGTAGAGGATGATCAGGTTGAACAATGCGTGAATGATGACTATGAAGATATGTTGCTAATGGTTATGGAGGATGACCAAATTGAACAGTGTGAAGACATGATGGTAGTGACAGAGAAGGAATAGGACAGTGATGATGGCTGTTGAAGTAGCAAGTGAGGAACAAATCCAAAGTGACTGGTTTATGGATTCAGGATGTTCAAACCACATGTGTGGGGAGAAATCCTGGTTCTGCAACTTTGATGAAAGTTACAAGAAGCATGTGAGACTTGGGAATAATACAAGATTGCAAGTCATGGGAAAAGGAGATGTGAAGATCAAATTCAATGGAGTAGTACACACTGTGACTAATGTGTACTATGTTCCTGACCTCAAGGATAATCTTTTAAGCATCGCCAACCGTTGGAGTAAGTGGATTGACCGGCCCAATTCGGCGGGGAACGTGTGTATGCAAGGTTTATCATGAAGAAAAAGGATTAATTCTGCAGACTAACAGGATGTTTGTTCTGTCAACCAACTACATTGCAAAGAAAGAAGAATGTCTCTAGGCCACAGAGGACAATGTTGGGAGATTATGGCATTGTAGGTATGGGCATATCAACAACAAGAGCCTCAAATTGCTGAAAGACAAGGAAATGGTGAGGGGTCTCCCGAGATTTGATGTGTCAGAGAAGGTATGTAGTGAATGTATGAGTGGCAAGCAGCACAGGACAACAATTCCTAAGACTAACCAGTGGAGAGCTAGTCAGAAATTTGAGATGGTATATGCAGATATTTGTGGACCAATAGCACCTACATCAAGGAGTCTTAAAAGGTACTATCTATGCTTTATAGATGATTACTCTAGAAAGGCTTGGGTTTATTTCTTAGCAGAAAAATTAGAAGCCTTTAGTCATTTCAAGTTGTTTAGAGCATATGTTGAAAAAGAATCAGAATTATCAACTAAGTGCCTTAGAACAGATAGAGGGGGGAATTTACATCTGATGAGTTCAATAACTACTGTAAGAAAGAAGGAATTAAGAGGCAATTAACCACAGCTTACACTCCACAACAAAATGGAGTTATGGAGAGAAAAAATAGAACAATCATGAACATGGTGAGGTCTGTGGCCGTTAATAAGAAAATGCCTAAGAGTTTCTCGCCGCAGGTCGTTAATCGTCAGATATGTGCTTAATAGAGCTCCCACAACTGCCTTAACTAACAAAACACCTGAGGAAATGTGGTCTGGTGTGAAACCTACAGTAGAACATTTTCGTGTATTTGGTTGTATTGGTCATGTACATATCCCTGCAACTAAAATAACCAAGCTAGATGACAAGAGTCATAAATGTGTGCTTCTTGGGATAAGCAATGAGTCCAAAGGGTATAGGTTGTTTGATCCAATTGCTCAAAAGGTTGTCATTATGTGACCTTTGAGGAGAATGAACATTGGGATTGGGAAGCCAATCACAAGCAAGAGGTGATGATGAACTTAGATTGGAATGAAGACACTGGTGTGAGTAATGGTGAGGAGCAGGGCACATTAGAAACTAATATTGGTATCAGCACAATTACTAGTACTGAAAGTGATACTAGTGCCAGCAACATTGTGAATGATACTGAAAGGACTAATGGTGAGGTACAGAACGTTGAAGTGAATAATAATGGTGTGAGAAGAGAAAGACACCCTCCTCTCTATCTGCAAGACTATGTCACAGGATAAGAATTAGACAATGAAGATTTGGTGAATCTAGTTCTTGAGCACTTTTATCCTGACACGTTTGAGGAAGCAGTGAAAGAAGAGAAGTGGAGGTTGGCCATGGATGCTGAAATGAGGTCAATAGAGAAGAATGGCACTTGGGACATGATGAGCTTCCTGCAGGTAGCAAAAAGATAGGCTTGAAATGGATTTATAAAACTAAATTGAATGAAAAGGTTGAGGTAGACAAATTTAAAGCAAGACTAGTGGCAAGAGGATACTCTCAAAAGTTTGGAATAGACTACAATGAGGTTTTTGCTCCGGTGAGTAGGATGGATACCATCAGAATGATAATAGCTATGGCTGAAAACAGGGGCTGGAATGTGTATCAGCTAGATGTCAAATCCGCTTTTCTCCATGGAAATCTGATTGAAGAGGTTTTTGTTGAGCAACCAAAGGGTTACATTAAGAAAGGAAGTGAGCACATGGTGTACAAGTTACACAAAGCTTTGTACGGTTTAAAGCAGGCTCCTAGAGCCTGGTTTACAAGAATTGAGGAGTATTTTCTTAATGAGGGCTTCCAAAGCAGCACAAATGAGCAAACTCTGTTCTACAAAATCAAAAAACCTGAGGATATATTGATAGTCAGTATATATGTGGATGATCTCATATATACTAGTAACAATGAAGCATTGTTAAGAGGTCAATGAAAGAGACTTTTGAAATGAATGATATGGGGAAAATGAAGTTCTTTCTGGGAATTAAGGTTATGCAAAGCCGAGAAAGTGGATCTTCATTCATCAAAGAAAATATGCTCTGTAAATTCTGCAGAAGTTCAGGATGGAGAATTGCAACTCAGTGAAAAATCCAATGGTGCCAGGACAACAACTCACCATAAATGATGATGCAGAAAATGCTGATGAGACAAAATACGAAAAGCTTATAGGAAGCCTGATATATATAACTGCAACTCGCTTGTGATATCATGTATTCAAGAAGCATGCTTAGCAGATACATGGCAAAACCTCCTCAAAAACACATGGCAACAGCAAAAAGGGTTCTTAGGTACATCAAAGGAACAAGTGATTATGGAGTTATGTACATGAAGGGAGGGAATAAAGAAGATCTCAGATGCATATACGCATAAAGGACTATGCCGAGACACTCTAGATAGAAAAAGCACATCAAAGTTACTTGTTTGTAATGTCGTGGAGCCGTGGCTCGGGCTAGCAAAAAGCAACCGATCAGGATTGAGTTCTACTGGTTCGAGCTCAGGTGGCAGCCACTTCAGGCTTGTCAAGCTATTTGATGAAGAAAATTGAAGGAATTGGCTCACTGTCAAGAAGGTGCTACTGTGATTTTCTGTGACAACAACAACACAATCAAGCTAAGCAAGAATCCAATTATGCATGGGAGAACGAAACATATTGAAGTGAGATACTATTTCCTGCGTGACTTGGTTAAAGACAACAGCATCAACATGATTCACTGTGGGACTAAAGAGCAGCTGGCTGATTTGATGACAAAGCCTCTAAGCTTAGCTACATTTGTTCAACTTAGAGACAAGCTGGGAATGTGAACAATATCTGATATAAACTGATTTGCAATGATCAGTTTAAGGGAGTGATTTGTTGAGTATTAGTGTGTATTTTAGATTGAGCTTTTGTAACCTAGGTAGTGTAATTGTGATTAGTGTCATTTGTGCCTAAAGTCAAAGTGTATTAGTTAGATTAGTTTTTGGTTTGTTGCAGTCTGTTGCAACTCCTTAACCGTTTCTATCTTCTTCTGTACTTCATATAAAGCCTTAGAGCTCAATCAATAAAATACATTCGCGTTTTCCCTCATTCTAGTCTTACATTTTCATTTAACATGTATATATGTGAATTCAGATTTTTAGGGTAATAATTTTTTTACACTTGTGATTGATGACCATTGTATTTCATATGTAACCTCCACCAACTAATGAGTTCTGAATACTAGTAGATTTATATATATATATATATATATATATATATATATATATATATATATATATATATATATATATATATATAATATAATTATATATTATAATTTTAAATGGGATGTGGGGTTTTGTCCAGGAAAGGATTTTGTTTCCTGTTTTATTATGTTTTGTAACAATTAAATGAAGAAAAATTAATATAAAAGTATTCAAACAAAGTACTAAAACAAAAATTGAAATCGATGAAAATATGATTATCATCTAATGTATTCTGAATGAGTATATAGAAAAGCACATTACTATTACTAATGCCGGAAGGAAAATGATATACAATAATAGAATGTTTCATCTATTTTGTAATATATCCTTCATAATTTATTTTCGCTAAGCGTGTGAATCTGTGGGAATTCGATTTTATTGTTATAAGCAGCACGGGTATACATCTCATTTTATCATAAAATTTTAAAATATTTTTTGGCACCTTTAGAAATGCAATTGTATGTTTTCGTATGTTATATGACACGTCGATTTCTTTGTACATCATCTTTTATCCATTCATTATGATATAATATATATATATATATATATATATATATATATATATATATATATATATATATATATATATATATATATATATATGTTTATACATTTATTTATTTTTATATAAATAGTGAGTATTTTTTTATTGTGAGTATTTTTTAAAATCTCATTCCCTAAAGAATTGTTTTATATGGGTTCTTAAAGAATTTTTTTATAGTTAGTATTTTTATCTATAAATTATCATCCTACTTTTGCCAATATAGTGAGTATTTTTTTTTATTATTTGACTATTTAAATGTTAATTTCAATTTAATATATGTATATTTCATATTATAAAGAACCCTTATGGTATTTTGTATATTCCTATAAAGAAACTATAAACGGGAAAAATCAAACTAACACTTCAGGAGATTATTAAAATATGAAAAATTTAGTCTTATTCGTAGATGCAATCTTTATATAAAAATCTTTAAGATTATATAAAGATTAATATCTAAAAACCTACATAGTAATACATAATCTGTCTCTATTGATGATAATTTAACTAAACTCATTACTCATCAAATTTAAATCAAATCCCTAAATATAAAATAGGTACCTAACAACCATTAAACACGTGAAAAGTAGGTAAGATCCAACAATTTTCAAGTCATAACATTCTCAAAAATATAAAATAATGTACCAAGTTTTTATTTAAAATAACAATGAAGAATGGTTTAACAATAATGTGTTACGCTTATGAAACAACAGAGTTAGGTATCCCATTTGGTTAAGAATTGCACTGAATTCAGGAGAGGATGGGTTTGATTCCCTGCTTTGACATTAATTTTTGGTATATATTTCAGCGAATTAACTTGATCCTATTGGATTTTTTTCAATTCTAATATTTCTTACACTTGCAGGTGATACAGTCAACTCTGGGAGGTGCAACTAGTGTATCGGGCTCAACCACTTGAGGCCCAATCCACTTGATGGCACAACCGAGTTGAATGAACCCATCGCTTGCTTACTGTCCGTATGGCGAACCCAAAACCCGCTTTCAACCGAGACACGCGACAAAGGGCGATCTTGCCAAAAAAATTGAGGAGCCAAAATAGTAACAAATATATAAAATAAAATTAATGGTGTATTTATAATAGTTTGTTTGGTTTAGTGGTCAAAATTATCTATGTCAATTTTAATGTCCTAAGTTCAAATATTGCTTAGCTGCAGCTTTTTTATATTAATTTTTGAGAAAAATATACAAATAACTACAAAAAGAGGTTCGACCATCACAATAATTGAACTGGGACCCTAAATACACAAATAATGCTCTTAACCGCTTGGCTACTAATACCTTTGTCGCTTAGTGTTCATTTGGTTCTATATATTCTAACTTTGAGTATAAAATATATCTATGTATATATTAATCTTAACGGGAGCCGGGTACATTGGCTCCCCTGGCCCTATAAAGATCCGCCATCGCACGCGATCTTCACTTGACCCTGAATATATTCACTTTCTTCACTCCTCTCACCGCTGTTCAAGAATCTCACTCTCTCTCTATCTTGAAACTCCGCTCTCTCTCTTCTTCTTCTCTCTATTTCTTCTTCAAACCCCAGCAAGATTTGAGCTCTCACTTCGTGATCAAGCTTGATCTTGCTAGGTCTTGGCTTATGATGATTGTTGATGATGATTCAATCAAAACCCCTCTGGTTTCCACGATGAATCTTGCAACCTGAAGCCTGGAACTCCTCTTCTCACTTCGCGATAGAGTTTCACTTTCTGGAAACCCTAATCTTCTTCTGATAGGTTTGATTCTTCTAATCGCACTTTCGCACTCACCCCCGAGGTAACGATCTCCTTTTTCCTTGATTTAAGAGTTTACGTAAACCCTAATCAAACCCTAACTTCTGGTTTGTATGATTCTTGCAGGTACTTGAAGATTGACAGTGATTCTTACCACGCTTAGGTAATGAATCACCCTTAACCTTCTCTCTTTACCTTTTTCTGCACTGTAATCTTGCAAACCCTAATTTTTCTTTACTGTTCCTGTGTGCATGTACCACTGAGATGTGATCCAAACTGTGCTCGTGATTTCACTTTTGAAATCACCTCCTCAGAAACAATAACAGAGGTAATGACTTCCTCTTATTACTTTTCTTGCAAATTCCTTTTCCTTTACCTTTCTTCTCCTTCTTCCTCTAACTTGTTTCAGTCACAGAAACAAATTACTAACCTTTTCCCTTCTCTTGTATGCAAGGTACAATCCCACTTGATTGACTCTTGAATACTCAAAGTTTCAAGGTTGAAGACAATTGAGCTACTATTGAAAAGGAGTTATAGAAAATTAGAACAAGTTTAAAACTGTAAAGTAATTCTTTATTGATTATTGAAAAGTATATAATATTTACATTTGTATGAGCTAAATATATACACTTGTAGGCACAATAGTAAACGGACATGTTAGTTAGAGGCTGTTAGGTAGAGCTAACAGCCTCTAACTAAATAAACCGTTAGCTAAGAATACTTAACAAACTTTTAAATTCATGTGAATATGTGTGTGACTGATTTTTGATTGCAACGCTATATTTTTATAAGCCTTATTAAGGGTATTTTAGAACTTAGGTCATGGATTAGAAATTCCAACACCCCCTTAATCTAGAAAGCCCTAAGTTAGTTTAGTGAAACCACTTAGAGCTAGCTTAGGTTAGAGAGAACTAAAACATCCGCAATGCCTCCGGGATAGCCACTAGAAATAGACACCTTAGAACAAGCCTCTAAGAATAGTTTCACTTGTTGCCTTCATAGTTTAGAAGGCAACAAGCCCTATCTCTCTTCTAAGCTTTACAAAGATTTCTCCTTTGAGGACCTTTGTAAAAATATCACCCAATTGATTCTGTGTTGACAAGATTCAACACTTAGCCTACCATTGTTAACTTGCTCTCTTAGATAATGGTATCTAGCTTCAATATGCTTGGTCCTTCCATGAGCACCGTGATTCTTTGCTAGGTTTAATGCCGATTTGTTGTCTATCATTAGAGTAGAGGTCGAGTTAGGTCCACTTTAAGCTCCTCGAGTAGTGACTCACCATGCCGCTGAGTCACCGCCCCACAACTCGCTACATACTCGCCTCACAGAGGACAGAGCCACAATATTTTTGCTTCTTGAGCTCCATGAAATAGGGGCTCTTGAAACTTAAACAAAACTGTATGCTTCTCCTATCCAATTGGTCACCACACCAATCGTAATCGAGAGAAATTAAGGAGAATATTTTTCCCTGTTAGAACCTTAGGAAAAAATATTCCATAGTTAGTAGTACTGTAAATATAACGAGAATTCTCTTAGTGGCATTTAAGTGTACTGCCTAGTGGTCATTCATAAACTCGCTAGTCATACCAGCTTGCAAACCGAATATCCAAGCTTATGGCATAGGTATCTCAAAGAGCCTATTAGTCAGCTCAGATAAGTGTAGCATCTACCTTAGCATCACCTTCACTTGCTCTCTTTGCTAAGGTTACTGCAGGATTTGCTGCACTGCAACCTAATAAATCAAACTTAGTTAGTACCTCAAGAGCATACTTAGCTTGATGTAGAATTATGCCTTCAGTAACCTTAGAACTCAAGTCCCAAAAATATGACAAATTTGCCTAAGTCACTATCTCAAACTCACTGTGCATAGCCACTTTGAAATTTTCCACTTCACTAGGACTACTCCCAAAGGACCAACATATCATCCACATATAAACACACAATTAGTAAATAGGTATCAATACTACCTTTAGTATAGACTCCAAACTCACTAGTGCATTTAGAGAACCCAATTTCCTTGAAAAAGAGTCAATTCTCTTATTCCAAGCTCTGTGGGCTTGCTTGAGCCCATGTAGAGCTTTATGTAATAGGTAACCATACTCCTCTTTACCTTTTTTCTCAAACCCTGTGGTCGAGCAATATAGACAGCTTCTCAAGTGAACCATTAAGAAATGCCGACTTAACATCCATATGGAACAACTCCCACTTTCTATTCACACCCCAAGGCAATTACTAACCTTATAGTCTCATGTTCGCCACAGTGAAAACACTTCGTAATCCACCCTCTTCTCGCTGGAAGCCTCTTGCTACCAACCTAGCCTTGTATTTTACAATCTTGCCTTTAGGATCAAGTTTGAGCTTGAAAACCCACTTGACACTAATAGGTTTCTTACCTTTAGGTATCCGAACTAGAGACTGTGTCTTATTCTTTCAATAGACTTTAGTTCTTCCCGCATAGCTTTCTTCCAATGAACATCCTCGAGTGCCTCTAAGTAGTCCATAGGTTCAAAGATCCGCCAACATTGCATAAAGGAACTGCATCACCATCATTCAGGACCCGATTATCCATGTGTACCTCAAAATCCAACATCCTCCTAGTAACCTCCTCTCTCTTTGAGGCCTAGGAGGATCCTCGCACATTTTGTGCAAGTTCCTCGCCACCTCCTCATTTACCCTTCATGTGGATTTTGATCCACATCAGGTAACATAGGATCATCATTAGGTAGAACAGATCTTCTTCATCGTAATTAGTGTCACTGCACTAGGTTCAAAGTTTAAAGACTTCTTCAATGGTTGTAGAGTCCACCGAACCTACCTGCTCAGCCTTTCTCCCAATCCCACCGCTTGTCTTCAAGCACCACCACATCCCTGTAGACACCTCGCTTTACTTGTATTAGGGTCTAGTAGCTCAGAACCCCCTCGTAGGATGATATCCCACTAGGATTAGAGGTCTACTCTGTCCTCAAGTTTAGATCTCTTACTATCGTGTATACGGTCGTAAGCAATCGAGCCAAATACCTTCAAGTGAGATACACAGGGTATTTCACCATTCCACATAGTTTCAGTGCACCTTAGCCTCCAAACTCTTCAGAGGACACCTATTCGACATAGACAAAGCAGCTACTACCGCTTCGCCCATAGTCTTTTAGTAGTCCCTTGGTTTTCACCATACTCCTAGCCATTTCTAGGATAGTTCTGCTTTCTCCTTTCTCGCCACTCCATCAGGCCGTGGAGTATATGGTGGAGTTACCTCATGAACAACACCACCGGTGGTGCAAGACTTTCAAACTCCTTTGAAGTATACTCACCACCACCATCACCCCAATACCTTTAGTTTCTTTCCACTTTGAGTCTCAACCATAGCCTTAAACTTTTAAACACATTGAAAGTATCACTTTTGGACTTAAGTAGATATACCCAAATCTTCCTCGAGTATTCATCCACAAAAGTTACAAAGTACTTGTTCCTCCTATAGATAGAGTATCCATAGGGCCACACAAATCGTAATACACAACTTCCAATAAGTCTTTAGATCCGTGTTCAACTGCTTCTTAAAGTTTTTCCTAGGTTGTTTACTCATTAGGCATGTAGTACACTTTTCCTTAATGTTAGCTATCTTAGGTAACCCCTTTACTAGTTTATTAGTACTTAGGTTATCTAGAGCCTTATAAAGGAAGATGTCCAAACCTATTATGCCATAAACTAGTATCATCACACAGGGTGGCACTTAAACACAAAGGCTCTCACTTTGCTTATACTAGCTTTAAATGTCCTGCTTTTAGCTAGTCGAGTAGTTAGAATTAGCTTATCTTCTTTATCAAACAGCTTTCAACTTAGCATTTTTCATTAGGCAAGAGAACCCTTTTTCAATTAATCTGCCCTAAGTCGATTAGATTGCAACTTATCTCAGAACATATAACACATCATAGATAATTACCTTTTCCCCATCAACTCTAGTTAGTTCTATATTCCTCTACCCTTGTAGAGACTATAGTCTTACCATTAGCACACCTAATAGCAATTCTAACAGCTTGGATCAAAGTTAATTAGCCATTTCTTATTACTTGTCATATGATTAGAACATGCCGAGTCTAAGTACCAGATTTCAAGTTATAGTTTTTCCATCCTTACCACTACTATTAAAACAACATATTCCTTTCCTTTCTTAGTTTTAATCTCTTCCTTCTTAGGCTTAGTTATATTGGGTTCACAAAGCATACCGAAAGCAACAAAGATCGATTCATCGACCGAGTCGAGTCCTCCTTAGCCACATTGGCTTCGTAAACCGACTCATTAGGCTTAGAGTTCTTTCTCGTGGGACATTCAAAGGGCATAATGCCCCATCTTGTCACACCTATAACATTGTACCTTAGATTTATCCTTTTTCTTAGGTGCATTGCTATTTTTAGATGAATTAGATTTAGTAGAAGAGTTAAAGTACCCGACTTGTTCTTAGAACTCTTAGACTTTTTATCGCTACCTCCTTCTTACCTTTCTTGCCCTTAGCTTTAGCCGCATACATGGCTTGGTCCTCATCTTCCGATTCTTCCTCCGCAATCTCCACTTTATCTCCTTGGCTCTCTAGTTTTCCCCGAGCTCCTCTAGCTTCAGCCTACATTTTTTGTAGTTTCTTCTATGGTGTTAGTCACCACATACCACTTTTTTGGCATTGATCCGAGAATCTTTCTCGCACACCGAATTCTCTTCAAGCTTCTCCTGAGAGCCATATCATTTTTGATCTTCTTCACTCACAAGAAGTCGCCACCTTTTCCTCCTTTTTCATTTTAAGGCTTTCATACTCAGGCTCTTAGAGCTTGCGCTTTCTTCTTTGATTGAGCCGCACTACGTAGTAATGTTCTGTGAGCATCCCATGCCGCTTTAGAGGTTTCACACCCCTTACCCTTTCAAAGTCTTCCTCTCCACACGCCCGTGGATGAGTGATGTGCCCTTGAAATCTCTTCATTTCTCGCTTTCAAGAAATTCTTTCTTTCAAAGAGGGGTAAAGCAGTAGCTCCAATGTGCCGCGAGTCCTCTTTCACCAAGTATAGGCATCCATGTGACCCTAGTATAGGCTTCATTTGAATAGCCCAAGTATCATAGTTGTTCCCATTGAGCTTAGGAACATAACCGCCTTCCTTACCCATTTCTCGCAGATTTACACTTTAAACACACACGTATGTTAGAATACGCTACTCGCACAATTTCTCACTGTAAGGTGGTTTAAAGAAATTTAAAGAAACTTTAAAGAACTTAAAGAAAACAGAGATTAGAGTTAGAAAGTTGCCCTGGATCTTTTAAACCAATGCTCTGATTATACCATATTGGATTTTTTTCAATTCTAATATTTCTTACACTCATAGTGATACAGCAACTCGGGAGGTGCAACTAGTGTATCGGGATCAACCACTGAGGCCCAATCCACTTGATGGTACAACCGAGTTGAATGAACCCACCGCTTGCTTACGTCCGCAAGCGAACCAAAACCCGCTTCAACCGAGACACGCGATCTTCACTTGACCCTTGAATATATTCACTTTCTTCACTCCTCTCACCGCTTGTTCAAGAATCTCACTCTCTCTCTCTTGAAACCTGCCTCTCTCTCTTCTTCTCTCTATTTCTTCTCTCAAACCCTAGCAAGATTTGAGCTCTCACTTCGTGATCAAGCTTGATCTTGCTAGGTCTTGGCTTATGATGATTGTTGATGATGATTCAATCAAAACCCTCCGTTTCCACGATGAATCTTGCAACCTCAAGCCCGAACTCCTCTTCTCACTTCGCGATAGAGTTTCACTTTCTCGAACCCCTAATCTTCTTCTCTCGATAGGTTTGATTCTTCTAATCGCACCTTCGCATCAACTCTTGAGGTAACGATCTCCTTTTTCCTTGATTTAAGAGTTTACGTAAACCCTAACTCAAACCCTAACTTCGTTTGTATGATTCTTGCAGTACTTGAAGATTGACAAAGGATTCTTACCACGCTTTAGGTAATGAATCACCCTTAACCTTCTCTCTTTACCTTTTCTCGCAGACCGTAATCTTGCAAACCCTAATTTTTCTTTATCGCTCTCGTGTGCATGTACCACCGAGATGTGATCCAAATCGTGCTCGTGATTTCACTTTTGAAATCACCTCCTCGTAAAACAATAACAGAGGTAATGACTTCCTCTTATTACTTTTCTTGCAAATTCCTTTTCCTTTACCTTTCTTCTCCTTCTTCCTCTAACTTGTTTCACCACAGAACAAAATTACTAACCTTTTCCTTCTCTTGTATGCAAGGTACAATCCCACTTGATTGACTCTTGAATACTCAAAGTTTCAAGGTTGAAGACAATTGAGCTACTACTGAAAAGGAGTTATAGAAAATTAGAACAAGTTTAAAATCAGAAAGTAATTCTTTATTGATTATTGAAAAGTATATAATATTTACATTTGTATGAGCTAAATATATACACTTGTAGGCACAATAGTAACGGACATAGTTAGTTAGAGGTCATTAGGTAGAGCTAATGTACTTCTAACTAAATAAACCGTTAGCTAAGAATACTTAACAAACTTTTAAATTCTCACAGAATATGTGTGTGACTCGATTTTTGATTGCAACGCTATATTTTTATAAGCCTTATTAAGGGTATTTTAGAACTTGTGGTCATGGATTAGAAATTCCAACACCCCCTTAATCTAGAAAGCCCTAAGTTAGTTTAGTGAAACCACTTAGAGCTAGCTTAGGTTGTAGAGAACTAAAACATCCGTAACAAGCCTCCGGGATAGCCACTAGAAATAGACACCTTAGAACAAGCCTCTAAGGAATAGTTTTTCACTTGTTGCCTTCATAGTTTAGAAGGCAACAAGCCCTATCTCTCTTCTAAGCTTTACAAAGATTTCTCCTTTGAGGACCTTTGTAAAAATATCACCCAATTGATTCTCGTGGTTGACAAAGATTCAACACTTAGCCTACCATTGTTAACTTGCTCTCTTAGATAATGGTATCTAGCTTCAATATGCTTGGTCCTTCCATGAGCACCGTGATTCTTCTTTGCTAGGTTTAATGCTGATTTGTTGTCTATCATTAGAGTAGGAGGTCGAGTTAGGTCCACTTTAAGCTCCTTGAGTAGTGACTCCACCATGCCGCTGAGTCGCGCCCACAACTCGCCACATACTCGCCTCACAGAGGACAGAGCCACAATACTTTGTTTCTTCGAGCTCCATGAAATAGGGGCCTTTTGAAACTTAAACAAAAACTGTAAGTGTTTCTCCTATCCAATTGGTCACCACACCAATCGTAATCAGAGAAATTAAGGAGAATATTTTTCCCTGTTAGAACCCCTTAGGAAAAATATTCCATAGTTAGTAGTACTTAAATATAACGTAGAATTCTCTTAGTGGCATTTAAGTGTACCTGCTTAGTGGTCATTCATAAACCTCGCTAGTCATACCAGCTTGCAAACCGAATATCCAAGCGCTATGGCATAGGTATCTCAAAGAGCCTATTAGCCGCTCAGATAAGGTAGCATCTACCTTAGCATCACCTTCACTGCTTCTTTGCTAAGGTTACTGCAGGATTTGCTGCACTGCAACCTAATAAATCAAACTTAGTTAGTACCTCAAGAGCATACTTAGCTTGATGTAGAATTATGCCTTCAGTAACCTTAGAACTCAAGTCCCAAAAATATGACAAATTGCCTAAGTCACTATCTCAAACTCACCGTGCATAGCCACTTTGAAATTTTCCACTTCACTAGGACTACTCCCAAAGGACCAACATATCATCCACATATAAACACACAATTAGTAAATAGGTATCAATACTACCTTTAGTATAGACTCCAAACTCACTAGTGCATTTAGAGAACCCAATTTCCTTGAAAAAGAGTCAATTCTCTTATTCCAAGCTCTGTGGGCTTGCTTGAGCCCATGAGAGCTTTTATGTAATAGGTAACCATACTCCTCTTTACCTTTTTCAAACCTGTGGTCGAGCAATATAGACAGCTTCTCAAGTGAACCATTAAGAAATGCCGACTTAACATCCATATGGAACAACTCCCAAATTCTATTCACAAATTCAAGGCAATTACTAACCTTATAGTCTCATGTTCGCCACAGAAAACACTTCGTAATCCACCCTCTTTCTCAAGCCTCTTGCTACCAACCTAGCCTTGTATTTTACAATCTTGCCTTTAGGATCAAGTTTGAGCTTGAAAACCCACTTGACACTAATAGGTTTCTTACCTTTAGTATCCGAACTGAGACCAGTGTCTTATTCTTTTCAATAGACTTTAGTTCTTCCCCGCATAGCTTTCTTCCAATGAACATCCTCGAGTGCCTCTAAGTAGTCCATAGGTTCAAAGATCCGCCAACATTGCATAAAGGAACCGCATCACCATCATTCAGGACTGATTATCCATGTGTACCTCAAAATCCAACATCCTCCTAGGTAACCTCCTCTCTTTCGAGGCCTAGGAGGATCCTCGCACATTTTGTGCAAGTTCCTCGCCACCCTCCTCATTTACCCCCTTCATGTGGATTTTGATCCACATCAAACATAGGATCATCATTAGGTAGAACAGATCTTCTTCATCGTAATTAGTGTCACTGCACTTAGGTTCAAGTGTTAAAGACTTCTTCAATGGTTGTAGAGTCCACCGAACCTACCTGCTCAAATTTTCTCCCAATCCCACCGCTTGTCTTCAAGCACCACCACATCCCTGTAGACACCTCGCTTTTTACTTGTATTAGGGTCTAGTAGCTCAGAACCCCCTCAGAGGATGATATCCCACTAGATTAGAGGTCTACTCTGTCCTCAAGTTTAGATCTCTTACTATCGTATATATGGTCAGTAAGAATCGAGCCAAATACCTTCAAGTGAGATACACAGGGTATTTCACCATTCCACATAGTTTCAGCACCTTAGCCTCCAAACCTCTCAGAGGACACCTATTCAGACATAGACAAAGCAATACTACCGCTTCGCCATAGTCTTTTAGGTAGTCCCTTGGTTTTCACCATACTCCTAGCCATTTCTAGGATAGTTCTGCTTTCTCCTTTCTCGCCACTCCATTGTGCCGTGGAGTATATGGTGGAGTTACCTCATGAACAACACCACCGGTGGTGCAAGACTTTTCAAACTCCTTTGAAGTATACTCACCACCACCATCACCCCAATACCTTTAGTTTCTTTCCACTTTGAGTCTCAACCATAGCCTTAAACTTTTTAAACACATTGAAAGTATCACTTTTGGACTTAAGTAGATATACCCAAATCTTCCTTGAGTATTCATCCACAAAAGTTACAAAGTACTTGTTCCTCCTATAGATAGAGTATCCATAGGCCACACAAATCGTAATACACAACTTCCAATAAGTCTTTAGATCCGTGTTCAACTGCTTCTTAAAGTTTTTCCTAGGTTGTTTACTCATTAGGCATGTAGTACACTTTTCCTTAATGTTAGCTATCTTAGGTAACCCCTTTACTAGTTTATTAGTACTTAGGTTATCTAGAGCCTTATAGTGAAGATGTCCAAACCTATTATGCCATAAACTAGTATCATCACAAGCAGGCACTTAAACACAAAGGCTCTCACTTTGCTTATACTAGCTTTAAATGTCCTGCTTTTAGCTAGTTGAGTAGTTAGAATTAGCTTAACCTCTTTATCAAACAAGCTTCAACTTAGCATTTTTCATTAGGCAAGAGAACCCTTTTTCAATTAATCATTCTAAGTCGATTAGATTGCAACTTATCTCAGAACATATAACACATCATAGATAATTACCTTTTCCCCATCAACTCTAGTTAGTTCTATATTCCTCTACCCTGTAGACTATAGTCTTACCATTAGCACACCTAATAGCAATTCTAACAGCTTGGATCAAAGTTAATTAGCCATTTCTTATTACTTGTCATATGATTAGAACATGCCGAGTCTAAGTACCAGATTTCTATAGTTTTTCCATCCTTACTGCTACTATTAAAACAACATATTCCTTTCCTTTCTTAGTTTTAATCTCTTCCTTCTTAGGCTTAGTTATATTGGGTTCACAAAGCATACCGAAAGCAACAAGATCGATTCATCGTAACCGAGTCGAGTCCTCCTTAGCCACATTGGCTTTAAACCGACTCATTAGGCTTAGAGTCTCTTTCTCAAGTGGACATTTAGTGGCATAATGCCCCATCTTGTCACACCTATAACATTGTACCTTAGATTTATCCTTTTTCTTAGGTGCATTGCTATTTTTAGATGAATTAGATTTAGTAGAAGAGTTAAAGTACTTCGACTTGTTCTTAGAACTCTTAGACTTTTTAATCGCTACCTCCCTTCTTACCTTTCTTGCCCTTAGCTTTAGCCGCATACATGGCTTGGTCCTCATCTTCCGATTCTTCCTCCGTAATCTCCACCTTATCTCCTTGGCTCTAGTTTTCCCCGAGCTCCTCTACTTGTGCCTACATTTTTTGTAGTTTCTTCTATGGTGTTAGTCACCACATACCACTTTTTTTGGCATCGATCCGAGAATCTTTCTCACACACCGAATTCTCTTCAAGCTTCTCCCTTGAGAGCCATATCATTTTTGATCTTCTTCACTCACTGAAGAAGCCGCCACCTTTTCCTCCTTTTTCATTTTAAGGCTTTCACATCAGTGCTCTTAGAGCTTGCGCTTTCTTCTTTGATTGAGCCGCACTACGCAGTAATGTTCTAGAGCATCCCATGCCGCCTTAGAGGTTTCACACCCCCTTACCCTTTCAAAGTCTTCCTCTCCACACGCCCGTGGATGAGTGATGTGCCCTTGAAATCTTTTCATTTCTCGCTTCAAGAAATTCTTTCTTTCAAAGCAGGGGCAAGCAGTGAGCTCCAAGTGCTGTGAGTCCCTCTTTCACCAAGTATAGGCATCCATGTGACCCTAGTATAGGCTTCATTTGAATAGCCCAAGTATCATAGTTGTTCCCATTGAGCTTAGGAACATAACTGTCTTCCTTACCCATTTCTCAGCAGATTTACACTTTAAACACACACGTATGTTAGAATACGCTACTCGCATAATTTCTCACTGCAAGTGTGGTTTAAAGAAATTTAAAGAAACTTTAAAGAACTTAAAGAAAACAGAGATTAGAGTTAGAAAGTTGCCCTGGATCTTTTAAACCAATGCTCTGATTATACCATATTGGATTTTTTTCAATTCTAATATTTCTTACACTCACAGTGATACAGTAACTCGGGAGGTGCAACTAGTGTATCGGGATCAACCACTGAGGCCCAATCCACTTGATGGCACAACCGAGTTGAATGAACCCACCGCTTGCTTACGTCCGTATGAACCCAAAACCCGCTTTCAACCGAGACACGCGGATCTTCACTTGACCCTGAATATATTCACTTTCTTCACTCCTCTCACCTGCTGTTCAAGAATCTCACTCTCTCTCTATCTTGAAACTCCGCTCTCTCTCTTCTTCTTCTCTATTTCTTCTTCAAAACCCTAGCAAGATTTGAGCTCACTGCGATCAAGCTTGATCTTGCTAGGTCTTGGCTTATGATGATTGTTGATGATGATTCAATCAAAACCCCTCTGGTTTCCACGATGAATCTTGCAACCTGAAGCCTGGAACTCCTCTTCTCACTTCGCGATAGAGTTTCACTTTCTGGAAACCCTAATCTTCTTCTGATAGGTTTGATTCTTCTAATCAGACCTTCAGACCAGTCCTTGAGGTAACGATCTCCTTTTTCCCTTGATTTAAGAGTTTACAGAAACCCTAATCTGAAACCCTAACTTCTGGTTTGTATGATTCTTGCAGGTACTTGAAGATTGACAGTGATTCTTACCACGCTTAGGTAATGAATCACCCTTAACCTTCTCTCTTTACCTTTTCTGCACTGTAATCTTGCAAACCCTAATTTTTCTTTACTGTTCCTGTGTGCATGTACCACTGAGATGTGATCCAAACTGTGCTCGTGATTTCACTTTTGAAATCACCTCCTCAGAAACAATAACAGAGGTAATGACTTCCTCTTATTACTTTTCTTGCAAATTCCTTTTCCTTTACCTTTCTTCTCATTCTTCCTCTAACTTGTTTCAGCACAGAAAACAAATTACTAACCTTTTCCCTTCTCTTGTATGCAAGGTACAATCCCACTTGATTGACTCTTGAATACTCAAAGTTTCAAGGTTGAAGACAATTGAGCTTACTGAAAAAAGGAGTTATAGAAAATTAGAACAAGTTTAAAACTGTAAAGTAATTCTTTATTGATTATTGAAAAGTATATAATATTTACATTTGTATGAGCTAAATATATACACTTGTAGGCACAATAGTAAACGGACATGTTAGTTGTAGGTCATTAGGTCGAGCTAACTACTTCTAACTAAATAAACCGTTAGGCTAAGAATACTTAACAAACTTTTAAATTCTGTTGTGAATATGTGTGTGACTGATTTTTGATTGCAACGGCTATATTTTTATAAGCCTTATTAAGGGTATTTTAGAACTTAGGGTTGATGGATTAGAAATTCCAACAGATCCAAGTGTAAGTTGATGATGTAATTAGTGACGTGTCATACTATGTGGATGGTGACATGGAAGATTCATGGTTATATATATAATAGAGATTTTTTATGGAATAAACTTCTATTTTTCAAAACTCAATAAAGAGTACATGGTAAATAGATGCTTGGTTAATTATGTTCATTAGATAGGTTAGTAAATATACCAGGTGTTGAAACTCATTAAGCATTAACTCTTTAACCAGTAACTTAATTTCATTAACCATGATTTGAACACCGAAAAATTGTGGTTAATCATGTTGAAATTTGTGGTTAAGGAAACCACTTTGATGGTTAATGAGTTTTGATTGAGTTTCAATACCTGATATATCAATAAACTAGTAAACCCAATTGACAACATATTTGAATTGCTCTAATCATCTAATTTAGTGTCAAATTTTATGTTCAAAAAACACAAAAGCAACTTTATTTGCTTGCCTCATGGTAAAAGCTACCCCATAACCAGATTGTTGAGATAAATAGTTTCTAGTGTGTGCAATTATGCTTTAAAACTCGTTGATTGAAAGATTGGAGTAGTGAATTACATTTGGGATGAGTTTTTTTATACCCCCACCCCATCCCCTCCCACACCCACCCTTTTACGATATTCCGATAATACCCCTGCCATAAATCACCATTTTGACTTGCACTGAATTCACTCTGACTGGGACCCACTTTATCTGCCATCATATATACCTCAATGGAAGGTATATACGATTACATTAAATAATGAACCTTGACCTGAAAACGTGTGCATCGTATATATGTCCTTCAAGACATATTTACGATTGCATTATTAAATGCTTCGTTGACTACCCATCATATATAGGTTATATACGAGTGGGCTATGAAGATCTAATCGTATATACATCCGCCCATTTATATACGATGTTAAAAACCCATCGATATACAAGGTCGAGGAGGTATATATGATCGGGTTATTTTTTTGTTTTTTCCTTGAGTTGATATCTGTTTTGTTGGAACAGATATTGACCCGCCTACTATAGATGCCAACTCTCGCTGGCTCCTCGCTGATATCGATACTACAACGGCGCTACTACTGATACTGTATATTTCTTACCGCAATTTTTGTTAATCAAGTTTGGTAAATAGTATTAAATTACTTAAGTACTTAATAAATTATATATTTTGTAGATATTTTCTACACGCGAGGTCAGGGAGGAGTGGGCCAAAGTTGTTGGTAGAAGTATCAGGCAGTAGTCATATTATAGTGAGATCTAAAAGCAAACGGAAAGAGGGGGAGACGAGATAAGATTGATTTTGGCCGTGAGAAGCAAGGCGGGTTTACTAATGATTCAAGGGTTTTCGCTCTAAAAGGAGAGGTTGTCCTTTAGATTGAATACTTGCACTGCTCGCCGGGGGGTTGGTGTGTGACGGCTAAATGTGGTAGACACACACACGAAGTTGCTTAAAACTTCCATTGGTACTAATGCCTTCAAGGCGCCCTCGCCTCAAGCGCGCAAAAGGATCTCGGTTAATGAGCATGCCGATCTTGATGTTGGTCCGAAAGCTACTATTATCGCTTTCAAGAAGCTAGATCCGGGAATGTGACTACTCTTCGCCAAGTTTATAGGCAAAGGCCACAAACACCGGCCTACAAAGAGGGGCCCTAGAACGTATATTCAAGAGGGTACTGAGACTGATTGCATCACATAATTATCTATGTTGGAGTAGAAAGATTTCGGGGTCTGATGTAGTCAGTGATATCATGTGGGCTCATCCCTTATGTACAAATAACATATATATCATTCGATTATCATCAATATATAGAAACACTAAATGATTTACAATCCTGTGAAAATTACAATGCCAACAACCTACCTTGGGGTTACATATTTACCACATCCTTGTTGCACTTGTCACAAAAGTACACATTTTTGTCGGCATAAACCTTCTTATTACACGTTAGTACTTGCTTCACATTGTTTTGAGTATTGTGGTAATGTGTAAATAAAAGAGAAAAAAAATTGTTTTAGCAAGAACAAATTAAAATTAGTCAAAATCATAACCATGTCGAGAAACATATTTATTTTTTGAAGAAAAATGGTTTAATTATAAAATATTGTAAAAGCTAAAAATTAGTTTGACGAAGATTGTTGAAACGAAATACAACACGTAAAGGACCTAAATGTATACATGCATGTTAGGAATGTTGATCAATTATTCAAGGTTAACACCGTTGTTAACTAATAGAAACTCCTCATACTTAGAAGCCGATAGTTCCATAGATGAATAAAAAGTATTTAGAAAGTTATACCAAAGTAATCAAAATCGAATCGGATTGGGCCAATTATGTAACTCAAAACCAGACATCTATCCGATCCAAAAGTACTTAAGTAACTCAAAACCAGACATCTATCCGATCCAATTAGACTCCATAACCGCCTCTGCGTAAGAGCTTTTAAGAAAACGGGTAAACCGCCAAAAACCGAAAACCTGTGAAACCTCCAAAAATCGGGAAAATCACTAAAACCTAGCTTTAGCGACTAATGCAACTTCATCAAAACAAAAATTTAAAACTATTTTTTTAAAAAAAAAAACTAAAAGGAGAACCAACCTCATGTGTAATGAAGCCGCGAAACCCACTTCATCATGCTGAGCATCACAGTGGCTCTATTTATATATTCACGCCCGATTCCTCTTATCTTGCCATCCGATGTGGGACTTGTGATATTCACAATTCAGCAAGTTAACTTCAATACGTTAGCCTCATTGATGCAAGTATGAAGTTAGAGTGAGTGAGACTCATTTTTTTCAAATAATGCATTAAAACATATACATTTTAAACTTGTCAAACTTTGCGTTTTTTTAATTCTAACTCAAATTTAATTTCAAGATCAAAACATGAATTGCATGTTTTAGAGAAACAACTTCAACGAATTTTATGATTAATTGCTAATTGATAGATATTGTATTGCATAAACTTATGCATTTTGCTTTTTAAGATATTTGATTTGATTTTAATGGTAACTTTAACTAATGATTTGGATATATCATTTTGTTGTTGAACTTAATTTAAGCCTAATTTAATTTTTTTTGTAATAAATATATTAAATGATATATTTAATTAATTCCGATTTGACCACCAATTCAACCGGTTCAATGTTCGGTCCGGTTTTAATTACCTTGGGTTATACGAATATGTGTGACAAATCTAAAACCAAAAAATGAACTAAATTTTCTCTAGTTTGTACGTATATAGAATTTTCTAAAAAATCACTTTTGGTGGGAAATTGTGGTCTAAAAGTATTGTTCAAAATTTCAAATATTGAATGTAGTCATAAGTTCAAATTGTCGAATTTGATTTTCAAACAAAATTGAAAATTTGAATTTCAGCTTCCAAACCAAAATTTAATTTTCGGACTGTAGTTGTAAAGTTTAAATTTTTTTTGTGTAAGGAATTTTAAATTTTAAATTTGCATGTCTATAAGTTGGTGTATTTGTCAAATAACATTAACTGGTCAAAGATTTTCTACCTATAACATTAATAACAAATAATAGTATTTATTTAATTAGTAATTGAATTTGTAATGGTATAGGAAATTAAATGGGTAATACACGTATGGTATATTTCAAATGATTTGGCCGATGGAATTCGCCATGGTGGCAGATTTTTTATTAGGTGGACCAATTGGAATGATGTTTTTGCTGAGTGGGGTCAAGAAGTTTATTCATAAATGTATTATATATAGATATAGATTTCTATCCGTTGCTTGAATTTTTTTGACACGTGGACATAATTTTTTTCGTCGTTTAAATTTTTTTGACACTTGTTTATTATTTCTATCCGTTGCTTAAATTTTTTTGACACGTGGACATAATTTTTTTCGTCGTTTAAATTTCTTTGACACTTGTTTATTATTTCTATCCGTTGCTTAAATTTTTTTGACACGTGGACATAATTTTTTTCGTCGTTTAAATTTCTTTGACACTTGTTTATTATTTCTATCCGTTGCTTGAATTTTTTTGACACGTGTTTATTATTTAAGAGCAGAATCTTTGCATTGGAGTTTGAAGAGACAGTTGAAGACTTCTAAGGGTGATTTATCTAAATGTTTCATATCTATTGATGACATGCTGACAATACATTTTGATCAAATCATCGGTCTTTTCAAAGAATCATCAATGTAATTGAAGTCAAGTCCAATATTCCACCGCTTAAAAATCTTCAAGGCCTTGTTTCCTTATCCGCATTGGGTCACATGGTTAAGGAGTTTGAAAGATCGAAATCGAGGTTGATATGACAAAGAGTGGTGTTTGCATTCAAAGGAAGACACATCTTCTTCCTTGTGCTTGTGAGATAGGTATTTTTCATGCTTCCGTAATTTATTCCGCTGAATGTTGTTGATGATTACCGGAAACATTTGAGCTTGATGCAGATGATAAATCCACTCGTGATAAATCATCCGGCCGTGATATTTCTTACCGTGATAAATCACTCAGATAAAACATTTGAGCTTGATACACAACGGCCTTCCAAATTATCTCAGGTGCTTCTAGAGTATTATCACAAATAAATGAGACTAAAATCCATTTATCGCTTTCTTCCACCACACATGCACGCTATGTTCAAAAATAGTTGATGTGGAAGGTGACTGTAATTGTGGTTTTAGAGCAAATGGGTTGGACTTGATATGGGTGAGGATTCTTGGCCCGTGATTAGGCAAGATTTAATTCAGAAACGAAGGAAAGGGAAACAAAGTATTCAACCATGTTCGGGGGAGAAGAGATCGTTAGAGCTTCGCAAAGCTTTAACTATTGAATCATACGACGCCACCGCCATCGGTGGTTTGATTTGCCGAGATAGGTACATGGTTGCAACCAAGTATAATGTTGCACTCGTTCGCTTTTCTTTGAATATGAGTTTTACTTATCTCAAGCTTGAGAGGTACTTATAGTTCATCTAAGTTTAAAATCATATCTCATATGAACAAGAAAAATCTACACCGTTGCATCTTTCGATCTCTCCCACCGCCTCTGTTGCCTCCTATTGCCCCGCAATGTACCAAAGACTACTCATCGTAGTCGCCATGTTTGGATCCGTATGCCTGGCCGCTTTACCCTCTCGTAGTCTATGTGTCCTTCAAAGGCATCGCCCCACCTGTGTGATGCGCCTAGATGTGTCGATTTAGCAGATGATTCTATTGACGACTTATAGATAGATTCACACCTTTTTTGTATTACATGTGTATCTATTACTATATCGCAAGACTTTCAATTAAAACTGTTGATGAAATCACAACTGTTAACAAATAATAAGCCCATTGTATATATCTCTTTTGGGACATATATACGATGTGCATTTTTAACACATCGTATATATGTACATTGTGCGTATATACGATTGACTTAAAACGCATCAATCGTATATACCCACAATGAACATATATACGATGCGTTAAAAATGCACATCATATATATGTCCCAAAAGAGATATATACGATTCGTGTAAATTTGTAAAAAAACAGGTTTTTTGAAGGGCATTTTGGGAATACACTATTCGGTGGGAGTATATGGGGAAGGGGTGGGGGTACAAAAAAAAAAACCCTTACATTTGTTAACGATTTACAATTGGACTCAAAAAATAGGCAATTGCTTTTCCCACACCCCTTCCTACTAAGCGCACACCCCCAAACACTACGAAAAGTCCTAAAGACTCTTAATGAATAAAAAGTTCCAAATGCGTCCTTTTTTCCCCGTGCATTTTTCACTGGTTTGACTCCCAAACCGAACCTCGCTCGGCAGAGGTGTCGTGGTCACCGCCTTGTGATACACCTCTTTTAACGCGTTCGGGGCACCCCTATCAAACAAGTTCGGGGCACCCCTACCAAACACCCCAAATATTCAATCAAATAAACTTGTTCGGTGAATCAAACAAAAATGAATTCACGTCAACATCACTCTCACATTTAATAAATATTCCATCACCTCAAAAGTCAAGTTCACCGCATATGACTTCCTTTAATCGATAAATATTCCAACACCTAAACATCACCTCATATTTGTTCTGATCGCTACTGCTCCGGTGAATCACCTAAACTCGTAGTGCAATAGCATATGGGCCGCTGGCCCACGCAGCGCAACCGCCCAAGCACGCCGCTGGGGCGCAAACCCTCGCAACCGCCGAAATCTTCGCTAACTGGCCGACTTCTACAAGATATATATGCCATTCGCGCATGGCATCGTGCACGCTTCTCTTACCTCAGTGTTATCCGCCTCGAGCGTGAAGCCAAGACCGGTCCTTTTCTCCTATTCAACGACCGCCCACCAATGACAACAACTTCAACACTTCATTGGTCAAGGTACGATCAATCGGCGACCACAAAGTGGGAGGCCCGAGCGCCATCCTACCCATTCATGGCTCCACGCGACCGCCCCGCACGCGGGCCTCATCTCGCCCAACCCTCCGCAACATCCTCAACAAAGAAACCCCTGGCGGCGTGGCAAGAACGATTCATGAATCTCAAGGAATCCGCAACAAGAACCCCTGCAGGTGGTCGCGACCGATCTTGGAGCAGTACAACCGCACGCTTCCACTCCAACTACCGCTCGAGCTAATGGAGGCAGCATCAAGAGCCATTGCCCGAGCATGTCACTCAAAGCCGCCCCGCAGATCCTTCAAAGAAAGAACCAGTGTCATTGCGCATCGCGACGAGCCGATCTCTCGCCACGAAAGAGGTCGATTCCGCCGCCAACCGCGGCATAAGACGAAGAACCTTCGCCGACGCCGACTCCACGCTGCACACACCGCCCCTCCTCGGCGAGCCTTTTCGCCGAGAGCGCCACCCACCTGCCTCCTCCTGCGTGACGGTCAAGGGCACGTGAGGTCGCCTCTGGGCAGTGAACGCGGCGAGACGCCGCTCATTATCCTATGATGAATATATGAGGACTCTAGCTACCGCCCCGATACGGCCGCCGCCGCTACCGTATATTCTTCTAATGAGTCGTCCGGGTCACGCTTGGCCGAGAAGCAGTCCCGGGATTCTCGTGGAAGAGTTGGAAGATTATCTGAATGGAAGAATTAGTGGACGCCTCGCAGCGCCAAGAAGAGGTCAAAGCGAGCGACCCGTATGGCCTCCTCAACTTCCGCCTATCCGCCCTTCCGAGGATTCTATGGAATGCCGCAACGAGGCATGCCTCACTATGCAACCCTTCGGGGTCGAACGACATTCTGTAACGAACACGCCCATTCACCGTAGAAATCAGCGCCACAAAATTCCTAGAGATTCGCGAAAGCCGCCAATCTTAATAAGTTCGATGGCCGTGGGGATCCGCATAAACATCTCCTGTGATTTTAACAATTATCGCCGTTATAGGAAATCGATCAACCATGAAATGCGTGCTTTTTCCGGGCCGCTGACGGCCGAGCATTGGAATGGTGGGAATCTCTTCGACCCAACACTGTCTCCTCGTGGGAAGACTTGGTCAGAATCTTCTTGTCTCACTACACTTTCAATCGCTGCCAATATCGATATAAAGAACACTTGGACACGATTGTTCAAGGCGATAATGAGACGCTGAGACAGTATATCGACCGGTTCAATACTGAGGCCGAGTCTGTTCGTGATTTGTCAGACAAAGACAAGCTGAAGTATCTAAAGCGTGGAATTCGACCGGACCACAGGTTCGTGTAATTGTTAACCGTCGCGACACAAAAATAAAAAGTAAATATTGGTAAATTAGTGATTTTAATATTGAGTGTTTTGATAAAATTGGAAAAAATTAATAAATTTAAGTCTGTATGAAAAAACGAATAAAAATTAATTTGAAAGAAAATATTTTACAAGAAGAATAAAATAGATGGAGAAAAATAAAGATAAATAGAGAGGGAATACGAAGGAAATAAAAAAGGAAAGAAATAAGATAGGAGAAAGAAGAGAGAAAATAGAGAGAAGATAAAAGAAATAAAGGAAAGAAAGAAAAAGATAGAGGAGAGATGAGACATTAAAAGAAAGAGAGAGAGGTAAAAGAAAGAAATAAAGAAAATGTAGATATGAGAGAGAGAGAGGAAAAAGTAAAAAACATAAAAATTAAAAGCAAAAAGTTGTCATATTTTGTTTTTTTTGTCTTTTGGGGTTAAGTTACAATTTTACACTCAATGATGTAAAGTGTCAATTTTATCAAATATTTTAATAGGTAATTTCATATGTGGTATTTTTGTATAAATCTATATTATATTTGATCCCCATTTATTTTTAATATGGAATAGTCATTTATGTTGCATACTTTTAATAATATATTTTTCATTAATTTTTTATTATATTTTATAAAATAAATTTATTTTTTATTTCAATATAACTACTTATGAGAAGTGTTGAGAATACTCTCTTTTCCACACTTTCTCTAACACCCTCTTTTTAATTGGTTAAAATTTATGTACTCCCACTAAATTAATGAGTCTCATCTTCAAAGTGATAAGACCTACATAAATTTTAATCAATTATAAAATTAATGTTGAATAGTGTGTAAAAGAAAATGTCTTTTTTACCATAAAAGAAGAAAGTGTTGCTAACACTTGATACCTACTCATTTAATAAAGGTGATGTGAACATGGCCCTCTCTTCACAACAGTTTAAGACCAAAAAGGGATCATTTAAAACAATAAATAAGAGAGAGAGAGAACCAATTAAATATAAGAAGAATAAAAAGTGACAAAAAGTACACTTTAGCCAAAAGGAAAAGATATTTTTTGTATAATACCAAAAAAAAAAAAGATATTTTTTGTTTATGGCCTATAGGTAACTGCAATAGACGAAGTTAAAGTCATAAGAAACAGAAAGTGAGAAGAGATGGAGTCACTCTTCTCCACTACTACTAGTATGGGATTATTGATTCTAACTGCAATACTTGCTGCGATTCCAATCATAGCATGGAAGAAGCTTAGTTCATTGTGGTTGAAGCCAAAGAAATTGGAAAAGCTTCTTAAAGCGCAAGGTCTTCAAGGTGATCCCTATAAGCTTAATACAAACTCAGTTGAAAACTTGAAGGAAACGTATATGCAACAAGAAGCCAAATCTGAACCTTTTGCTGTCTCTGCTGATGTTACTCCGCACATTTTCTCCACTCTTCATCAAACTGTTTACAAATATGGTAAACTGCTATTTATTTTCATCTAATGTTTGTAAAATCCATCATATTAGTCCGTAGAAGATATATAATGTAACAGATTTCACAAAACTTTTTGAATATGTGCAGGCAAGAATTCATTTATGTGGGAAGGTGGAATACCAAAGGTGATAATCACAAAGCCGGAACATATCAAAGAAGTGTTTAACAAAATAAATGACTTCACTAGACCAGAGTCACATTCCATTGCTAAGTTTTTTACAGTTGGACTGTTAGGTATTGAGGGTGAGAAATGGGCTAAACATAGAAAGATTATTAACCCAGCATTCCACATTGATAGATTGAAAGTAAGTTTTTTAAACTCATGCTTGCATTTTGTATTCAAACACTAATTTTTCTTTTTTTAATGTGATGTATTTCATGCTATATTTACAGAATATGCTACCAAAATTTATTGAAAGCAGCAATGACATGGTTAGCAAGTGGAAGAAAATGTTGTTACCAGATGGGTCATGTGAGATTGATGTTTGGCCTTTCATTCAGAATTTGACTTGTGATGTGATTTCTAGAACAGCATTTGGAAGCAGCTATGCTGAAGGAACAAAAATATTTGAACTTCTGAAAAGGCAGGGGTACATTCTAATGACTGCAAGGAAAACAAGCAATCCATTGCAAATGTAAGACTATATTATGTGGTTTTGGTTTAAGAAGCAAGTAAATTAAAAGCATGTTCAAATGTTAATACAAGAAAGCTTACCACAAATATCATAAAGGAAACAACCTAATGCCATCTATTTTTAGGTAAATTAGCAGATAAATGTAACCAAATGTACAAAGTTGTTTGCTATGTCTACATTATAGTATGGAATGGGATATACTAAAGTCTAAAAATGGTAGTTAGAAAGTTTGACCTGCTATTTATATTGGAGTATATGATGTGTAATAATCTGTTATCTCTATGGTTTGAAGCATCTTATGCTAGTCTAAAGAACCACAGAAGAACCTTTAGGACCCAAGATGTTTGAGTGTTTAAGGTTTTTTTCTTTTGTTACCGTGTTATTGATGTGCAGTATCCACCGGCTTTGCCGGTGACTAATCTACGCCGGAGAACCTGGCTGGCCATGTGTACCCGGTTTTGCCGATCCATGTGGTTCTTCTCTCCCAATAGAGTTTTTGCCACACACAAAACTCGAACTTAAGACCTTGGAGTGGGAACCAGACACGGTTACCGCTCAGACAAACCCTTGTTACAGAGTACTTATCTATGTCAGTTATGAATTCATATGTTAGTCATTTCCCTCATAATTAACTTCACAAGATACATATTTCTAGGTTGCTGCAACCAAGAACTATCACTAAGAAAATGAAGGAAATCGATAGAGAGATTTATGTTTTAGTGGAGGGTATCATTAAAAAACGAGAGAAAGCTATGAAGAATGGGGAAGCCACCAATGATGATTTGTTAGGCATACTTTTGGAATCAAATCATCTTGAAACTCAAGGACATGAAAAAAGTAAGACTGCTGGAATGACCAATGAAGAAGTAAGTAAAGAGTGCAAGTTATTCTACATTGCAGGACAAGAGACAGTTTCATCTTTGCTGGTTTGGACAATGGTGTTATTGGCTAATTATCCTGAATGGCAAGCACGTGCAAGACAAGAAGTTTTTGAAGTCTTTAAAGACCAAAATCCAAATCATAATGGATTAAGTCAACTTAAAATTGTATGTAATGTATTACTACATGTTTCATTCTGATTATTATTGTTGTAACCTTTTCTAGTGCTAACATTTGCTATTACATGTTGTTCATAGGTGACCATGATTTTATATGAGGTTCTCAGGTTATATACACCTATAATCTTCTTGGTTCGAGCTGTTCGGAAAAAATTGGAACTTGGAAACCTATCACTACCTGCAGGAGTAAATGTTTCGATACCAATACTTTTGGTTCACCATGATTGTGATATTTGGGGTGACGATGCTAAGGAGTTTAATCCTGAAAGGTTCGCGAAAGGAATTGCGCAGGCCACCAAAGGACACGCTTCATTTTTTCCGTTTGGATGGGGTCCTAGAATATGTATTGGCCAAAACTTTGCCTTATTGGAAGCCAAAATTGCATTATCACTTATTCTGCAAAATTTATCTTTTGAGCTTTCTGCAGACTATAAGCATGAGCCCACTGTTGTCCTTTCTTTGCAGCCAAAACATGGCGCCCAAATACGTATGCGTAAACTGCATAACTAATCATAGTTAAAAATCTGTCTGCAACACTTAGGCTATATGCCTAGCGAGGCTGGGTAAATGAGGTGGCTTATAACATGGGAAAGTTGAAAAGATTGAAAAGATTTAGGCCACTAAAATTTGGATGGTTTGGATTTTGATGGGCAACCTGTAGTAAGATTTATGCCCTTGTTTGGTGTATTTGCTAATGTGGTCTTTATAAGTCTTATATTATATTTATGAAGAGATTTGAGTTTATTCTGCAGCTTAATTATACAGAGCATTTTGTTTTATTTTGTTTTCTTCAGGTTCTGCAAAAACAACACCAAACTCATGTAGTAGTGCCTTAAGTGCACAAAATGTAACAGGAATTCATGAGCCTCTCTGATATTCAATTGCAAGGAGGGAGTAATGAACCTGACTTGGAGTCCCACATCGGGTGTCATGAGCCTGGTGTGAAGGCTTATATAGGTTGGGCAAACCTCCTCCTCTTGACCATGGTTTTGGGGATGGAGTTAGGTCCAATTCTGTTTCAATTGGTATTAGAGCATTCAGGTATGATAAAATGTGAAGAATCTTGGTCAATCTGCAGGAAACAGAGCTCTGCTCCGTGAGAAACAGCAGAGTTAAGAGAATCATTTGAAATGAGCTTCACAGTTGGATTCTTGGCACCCCTTAGTGTCATTTTCCTACCATTGAGAGTGAATTCCATTTGTAATTTTTCAAAATCCCATAATATTGGTCCAAGGGATTTCAACCATTGAATACCCAATATTAAATCACAACAAACCAGTGGTACTGCAATTACATCAGCCACAAATGTTTGATTATGGATCACCCAAGTGAAGTTCTTACGCATGAAAAGTGCTTCAAACTTATTACCACCTCCACCAGTGATTGATAATGGCTTGTTTATCGCCTCCAAATGGCAACCCAACTTCTTAGCCATATCCAAGTCCGTAAAATTATGCGCATTTCCACTATCCAATAGTATTTGCAACAATTTCTTATTATACAAACCCCTAATCCTCATAGTGTGATAAGCAAATACCCCTGGCCATAGCATGTAAGATATCGAGGTCATTGCTCACCTTCTTCCACAGAGTTAAACCGACTCAAGAGGCTCGAACTACCTCTTCAATGCATTCTCATCGCTTTCCATCAAGATCACCAGCGGGAAGAGCCCCTATGTTTTAATTGATGTCCCTGGCAGAATTTTTCATCACAATACCAACATAGTCCTCGCACTCCTTTCACGCAATCGGGCTTGTGTATATTGTTTAACGGGGTATCTAAGGGGTGGTTTCGGCAAAGTGTTATTAGACCGCAGAAGGCAAGTGTTCGGGGGAGGTTTTGTGGCTTGTGTTTGGGTTTTGTAGTTCGCAGGGTTGCTTCGGGTAGTTGTGTATGGCTTGGTGTTTTGGCCGATTCACACGCTTTGCAATGTTTTGAAACAGACCGACCTAACTCCATCCCCAAAACCATGGTCAAGAGGAGGAGGTTTGCCCAACCTATATAAGCCTTCACACCGTGCTCATGACACCCGATGCGGGACTCCAAGTCGTTCATTACTCCTCCTTGCAATTGAATATCGCAGAGCTCATGAATTTCTCATATAATACCGCTCGAACAATCGGCTGCCTCACGGCTCATTCTTCCCCATCTTTGTGGGTTCATTCTTCCCTGGCCAGCCACTCGCCTCAAAGGATCTGAATCGCTCTCGATACTAATTGAAACAGACCGACCTAACTCCATCCCCAAAACCATGGTCAAGAGGAGGAGGTTTGCCTAACCTATATAAGCCTTCACACTGTGCTCATGACACCCGATGCGGGACTCCAAGTCGTTCATTACTCCTCCTTGCAATTGAATATCGTAGAGGCTCATGAATTCCTGCCACACAAAAGTTCCCTGAGTCACTAATAAGTGGATTACCGATCATACAACTACTCTTCTTCTTCCACCATAATTTTACTCGGTTTTGCTTCTGAGACCACCTTGCTGTTGGGTTTCATAACTACCGATTTAATTTTCTGCTCTCCCATTTTATAGTTCATTTCTAATCTGACACAATCCAGCTCAATTCCTCAATCTTTCCCAGCCTCTCATCCACTGCATTTCAAAAATCACATCATGTCCAACCGAGGGAATGATTATATCTTCCACTATACATCTTCCCAAATCTTGTGGGTGATATTTGACCCACATCAGCAACTGTAATACGGAATGGCTAACTTCTTTAACAACTCCACTACCTTCCTTCAGTATCTACAAAGTTGTCACTGCTTCCTGTATCCACCAGAATATGTATTCCTCTTTTCCTCAATCACGCTGTGATTCTCGTAGTGGGATTACTTAGTTTTTCACTGTATATCATTCATGGATACTACTAGTTCTCCTTCTTCATTGACCCCATATTCTTCAACTCTAACTTCTGTAATTGACTCTCCATCTTAGAAATACATGCATTATCTTCCTCTGTTGACAATCATGCCCTAGGATTCCCTTTTGATTATTACTTCTGCTGACAAGTGCTCTCTTACACAGCACATAAGTTGTTTCAACCTACTAAAAAACTCTCTTCCTAAAGGCTCACCTTCACCTTATCAAGTAAAATCACCAACAACACAACACTCACCTCTCTCTAGGTAGCTTGATGTGAAACTTACAAGTAAGTGTTTACAATAAGGGGTATGGGTTTTGGGATGATAAAGAGCTTGAATATAGATGAAACAAGCTAGCACACTGTTAATCCAAGTAGGTTCCCAGGAAAGAGAGGTGGGTCACAATGGACACACTTAAATACCAAGTCTTTCCTTAGCCAGAACTTTCCCCAAACAACTGTGTTTTTAGTTTTTAAAAATAATCAAGATATTATCGACGAGTCATGACTAGGTCGCTTCTTTTTAAGACGTTTCGTGGCACTACTCAAAGGTGCAAGTAGGCTATCAACCACGACGTCCCCAAGATAAAATAGCCCAGTTACACAGTTACAAATTTTCATTGCACTGTGAGAAATTCGCTCTAGAAATACACTCTCAACATGGTTTATACAAAACCACTCTTAGCTTGGATAAAATCTCAAGCTTTCAAAGTAACAAGAAAGTTTTATAAGTGGAGAAGAGAGAAAAGTTGTGAAGAAAATTCTTGATTCACAAAACTTTTGGTGCAAGGAACAAGTGCGAGGAAGCACTTTATATAGGAGAGAAATGGAGAGGGCCGAAGCACACCCATTAAGAGCCAACGGCTCTCTTACAAAAAAAACTGACAGAATTAATAAAACCGTTACGTTTTTATGATAAACGGTTACGGTTTTGACTTGGTCAAACTGGTCAAAAATAAAAATAATTTTATTCCTTTTAAAAAATTAAGATACACCCCAAGCACAAGCCGGCCGGTCGGATGGACGGTGGCGGCGCGCGCGCATGTGTGGTGGTCACTTTGTGTGTGTCCTCACCCATCCACAAAATTGAGTACCCCTTGGGCCCCAACCCATAGGGTGAGTTTCCCACTTATAAACACTATAGAAGTGCTTAGTGTAACACCCCATTTCTACCCGGCAATTTATATTAAAAATCAGAGTATAAAAATCATTTTTCATTTGAAAATCATCCAATGGAATGTTACACAACTACTTCATCAAACTCAACAACAAAATAACTTAAACGTCTCTTTACTCAAAAATACGTAACACCAGTCAAAGGACGGAGTTCTCAAGCTTCATTAGGTAAAGTAAACATCATACATTAGCAGCGGAAAATAAACAGTTCTCAAAGAGACAAAACATAGTCTCATCCATAATATAAAATCATCAAGTATAATACCAACAACAACGAACATGTAATAACTATAATCCTAACCCATCCCCTAGGTGCTACGTATCAGAGCAGACCGACTCGGGGAAGTGAAGGGACTAAGCCCTCACTCATGGCTACCTGTGGTAAACAACAACAGAAAGGGGTGAGTCTCAAACCACATAATAGAGACTATAATAAGCAGTATATTTAAATCATAGTATCACACACATATAGACATACATCAACATTATTCGTATTAATAAACAACCAACAACACACATGCCTTCTATGAGAATGTTTGCAATGCAGTCATGCATGTGGTACCATTTGCCCCCATGGCATCATCATCAATCAATTGAGTCCCCATGACTCTGGCTCCCATGGCATCATCAACACAATAAAAACGTCGCGACCGCAGCCGAATGTATCACAATATAAACGTCGCAACCGCAGCCGAATGTATGCATGAGACTCCATGAACATGCCACACACACCATTACACAATATCACAGTTTATACATTATTTCTCAACTCATAGTCAATCTCAGTTTTAGCCCCCATGGCTCTAGCCCCCCATGGCTCTAGCCCCCATGGCTCATGCCCCCATGGCATCATCAATCACTTCATTCACTATCTCATCACACTCATGTCCCAAGGACTAATCACCACTAGAGGACTGAACCTCACTCAAGGACCTAAAACACCCTTTAGGACCAAAACAAAGACTTAGGGACCAATCACACCTTTAGGATCAAAACACCACCTAGAGACTAAAACAAAGACACCTAGGACCAAACTGTCATCTAGGGACCAAAACCACACCCCTAGGACTAAATCACACCTAGGGACTAAACTGTCACCTAGTGGACCAAAACAAAGACTCTAGACACACTTTGGCACCACCAGCGCCAATAACCCCACATTCTCGCGCCTCAGGCACACCAAAGACCTCAGCGCCTAATTCTCCCACATTCTCGCCGCCAGGCACACCAAAGACTCCAGCGCCAATCCCCACATTCGCGCGCCTCGTACACACCAAAGACACAAGCGCTAACACAGCGCAACAGGCAGCCTATTTGGCGCTCGTGCCGCGCCACAGCACACACACACCCTGCTACACTCGCGCCACCCTAGGCGCCATGGGCAGCCAAATGGCGCCCACACCGTCAGGCGAAAAGTAGTTGTGGCAAGTGTACACAATCGCAACAAGTAATATATTGATAAGTAAAGTTCGCTCTCCACAGTGATTGGTATTAATTTTAGAGTTTAAAAAGGAATTACACTTAGAGTAACAAGTAACAAGTAATTGAGTAGCAAAGTTCACTTGAACAAGAGTTGTTTTAAGGTAACAATTTAAAGTAAGTTAAACTATGAGAGAAATAAGTTGGATTGCTTTCACTACGTAACTTCCTGTAAATAAGACGCTATAACGCCACACGCTATAGCGTTAAGCGCCAAGCAAATGTTTTGCACCTTTCAAGACTTAGCGCCGTGGTTTCACTACAAGATGCCTATGTCTAGGTTCTAAATAGGTTCACCCCGTATAATCAAGATCCCACAAATTATGCTTTATAAACTATTGCAACTTCTATGTCCGAGGACGCAAAAATTGATTAAATGTCTTCAACTAACCTTATCATTTATATTAACCCTCGAGTTCTTTCTATGGTTCATGTCCAATCCACAGAGGTACTTGTTTTACGTGGCCAAATATAAAACAAGTTTGGAAAAATTATAACACAAGGATTAAAACACAAAACGTGAGAAGTTATATTTGCAATATTAAAGGTTCATTACAAGCTATGGCAACCCAACTCAAGGAGTTTAGCTCATGTTGAGCATCATCAAAAGTAACACAAATAAACATACTTGCATTACCGTAGGTAGAAAGGAATTTACAAGTGCAAAAGATACAATCTTGATGTCTCCTTATCATCCACGCAATGATGATACAAATCAAGAGCTTTACAATCGTGAGAAATACGTAAAATCACAAAGGAAGAAAATAAACTTTAAAAGCTTTAAAAGTGTATCAATGGAGAAAAAGAAAATGTCAAGTTCTATCTCTACCAATACAATCTCTAACTCTCTGGCCACCCAAGGTAAGGGAAGGAAAATCAAAGATATCTAGACTCCCTAGCATGAGGTACAAATCTTCTCAAAAGTCAATAAAGGTGATGTTTGCTTTTTCACCAACTCCACTATTCCTCACTCATGCGATGCCAAGTGTCCACACAAATCCAATAAAATCCGCACATGTCGCCAAGCACAAAGTGGACACAAGATATGGAACATGGATTAATGAGCTTGGCGCCAAAATTGCACTTTTCCTTTAGATGCTCACCGATTCGCTTTCTTGACGCTATAGCGTTAGACGCTATAGCGCTAAATACCGCACTACTTCACAAAATACATCAAAACATTCACAAGGGCACCAAGTGTGCCAATTTCATAGCAAAGCAAAGTTGTTTAGCCCTTCCTCACCTAATATTAATGTAAATGCAATAAATACTATACTAATATTACTTGAGAACTTACTTAATTTAATGATTAGAGGCATAAATAACTCATATAAATATGAGTTATCACACCCCAAACTTAAACCATTGCTTGTCCCAAGTAATGACACTTGCAAAGACAAAACAAACCGACACTTATTCACAAACACAAGACCTCGACAAGACTTCACTTCTAAGCACACTCATTCAAATATATTCTCAATGGGCTAATAATTCAGATTCATACTCACACCAACACACCAATGCATTTTACTCAACTTCTAAGCTTATTACTGCTCAATAGTGTGTGTGTGTGATCTCTGACTTATCTCAATTCCTAGCTAGATTCGCATTTCTCTTAGCCTTGGGAAGAGTGGCCTTCTTTTGGTGACACCAAAATTTCTTTCAAAACAATGACTAGACTAACATTTTCACACAAATTTGAGGGATTTCAGACATGACAAAGGGCTTGATTAGGTACTTCAGGCCTGTGGCTAGTGTTCCTAACCTAATGACTAAACAGAGACGCTTATAGCGCTTGATGCTATAGCTACTGAACAAAATTTGACAAAATTGACAACTTTACAGCATCACAAATTTCATTATCGAGTTCCTTTGGCACTTTTTTTTTTTTTTTTTTTTTTTTTTTTTTTTTTTTTTTTTTTTTACAATTGCGCCTTTTCGGGAACAACCCACCTTTGTTTCAGTAGCTACAAATTTTTACATATATATACTATATTTACAATGATTTCCTCACACTAACCACCCTAAGACCTTTGTACCTAGCCTTTATGCAATCCAAGCACCCCCAAACTTAGCTTCTAAAGCTCTTCAAGTTTTTAATCAAGTTTTGATGTCACCTTGGTTAACCAGACTAACCTAAGCATCGATAGTCCTAGGCTAACTAAGTTTTTCCTTACACGTAGATTTTTATGTGTGGGAGCAATAATAAACAAAGATTTTTCTAAAAGCATGGCTCTCTTACTCACTCACACAATCATCACTAAAACTAGCCCAAAGAGAATGCATTCAATGATTATACTTAAAAATGAAACACTTGAAACAGTAACATTGATAACTCTAACTCTAGGTCCTCCCCATTAACAAAAGTGAGCAAAGGTCCTCACCGCTCTAATGGACTAGGGAGAGGCCTAAGATAACACGTAAAACAAGATAAAACAAGTCTTGAAACATTTGTGAAGCGCAAGACAGACGCTTATAGCGCTTCACAACTTATCGGAACATACAACACAACTAAAAACTACTACAAAGCAGAATGTTAAAATCATTTCTTTATTAGACCGCACTGGTCCTCGAACCGACACGAGTTGGTTGGAAGAGGCTTTGCACCCTTTTTCTTCTTCTTCTCTTCTTTCCTTCTTGCTCGCTCGTGACGCTTATAGCGCTACCACTTGGTGCTTCCTTCTCTTTAGCGCCTTCATTTCGCGCTAACTTGCTAGCGCCTTCCTCTTTGTGTTCGATATACCTCCTTTTCACCTTCTCAGGCTTCCGGGTCGCACACTTTCTTGATCATCTTCCTCAATCACAGCAAGCTTTGCACCGGGCTCCTTCTTGCGTATACATATGTTGGCCTCTTTGTTGCCACGTGCTTCTCCTTCGCACTACGGCCAGGTGTGCCGATGGCAATGGGCCTCAGACTACCTCCCCCGGGAGGCTATCACCCATGGCCCGAGCTTCTTCTTCGTAACCTTCAAGAATGTTAGCTTTTGATTGAGGGCTCCTTTGGGCTTTTTGCTTAAGCCTAGGAGATTTTGTTGTACTTGACACGTATGATGATGGACTTTTTTCACACAGCAGCGCTATAAAGATCGCACACTATAGCGCTAGCGCATTCTTCACAGGATTTTGGGGATTGGGTCACGTGGTGGTGATGCAGTGGTGGACTTGGTTCTTTTCTTGCTATGGGAGATTGGACAGTGGTTCTGGTCAGGCTGCTCATTTAGATTTGGCGGTTCTTGCAGTGTGGTGGGGGTGATGTTTCGCTGGTCGGGATGGGTGGAGGGATGGTGGTTTCGCATTGTGGGGTCTCGTGAATGATTTGGTCTTGGGCTTTTGGTGAAGGTATTTGTGGTGAAGGTATGTGTGGTGAAGGTTGTCTAGTTGGGTCAAAAGGGGTCAACATGCACTTCCTCCAATTCTTCTCTCTCTCGACCTTCCTCCTCTTCTCTGGCTCTCTTCACCAGATTTCTCCTCACTCTCAAAATCTTCCTCCTTAGATTCATTAACTTCTTTCATCACCCTCATTGTTTCCTCTTCATCTTCTTCACCGAGTTCCTCCAAATCTTCAAGATTCAAAGATTCTTCACCGCCACCTTTGTTTTCTTCTTAGCAGACTCTTTACCTTCTTCTTGGCGCAGGCTCCTTGCTCTCTTTTTGAGTGCATCACAGAAACCTTTTACTCACCCCTTCTTCTCGCTTGAGGTGGCTCCTTCACACCCTCTTCCTCAATCAACCACTCTGGGAACACCGGGGGTTCCAGTAATTCCTTTCCCTCGGATAACTTCTCCGCAATGTACCTATCTCCCATTCAAACTTGGCCTTCATAAACTTGCACAAAGTTGTTTGTTGGTTCTTTTTCAATCGATTAAGCGCTATAGCATCGACGCTATAGCGCTTAGAACTTCTCTCACCGGGTTTGAACACGCAGAATGTCTCCTTGAGAAGTCCTTCGCTCATCACGAATCTCAATTTCTACCTCACCGCTTGCACAATTCAAGAATTAAACAAGGAAAATACAGATTACCATCGCCACCGCTTTTCTCAATTTCCTTTGCAACGATCTTGCGCACGCCAATGCTTTCACCTTCCAAAATAGCATCCAAAGACTATTAATCTATCCTTCTCCACATTGGTTGTGTGAGAAGTGGGCATGAGTGAATGCCCGATAAAAGTAAACCACATGGCAAAATTTCATCCACCGTAAATGCTTTCTTTACCTTGAATTCGATCCAAACCTTTCCCACGTAGCTTCCTCCACACGCATTCTCTTCTTGACCTCCTCCATTTCATCACACCCCCATGTATCAAGCTTTTTCTCCAATGCCTTCCCGCAATAACCTAACTTGAAGTGCTCATTGATTGCACTTGGGTCGGGTGTCAACCATCTCACCCCTAACCATGGAATAGGTTTGGGGTTTTCCCTTTGGAGGAGGAATACCTTTGTAAAACTCCTCACCAATGGCACCACAAATTCCTCTCAGTGCTTGATGAATTTCTCGCCACCCTAGCGCTATAACAAGAGACATGAACACATCGTGGGCTTTCTCTGCTTTAAAACCCCTCTCACCTATGAAGTTCATTTTCCAAGAACGCGCAGATCGCCCTTTGGGTCCACAAAATTTCTGAGGAACCTCGGTTCGAGGCTCGGGCTTTCTAGAGGGTTTTTCAACCGAGTGCTTCTTCACCATTTTGTGATTTTTGAAAGGAAGAAAGTGGATTTGTGAATTTCTCAACCGGATTGTAAGATCAGCTTGTAGAGATAGAAGGAATAGGAGTTATGGCACGGTGGGGTTAGAGAAGAAAGAAGGAACAACGGTTAGAAAGAGAGAAAGGAAGGGAGTGGTTGAGTGAGAGGCTATTGGGAATTGAATGAGGTGACCGTTGTTGATGGGGCGAGCGATCAAGTGATTGGGCTTTTTCACACGCGGGCGCATAGGGTGAAGCAATTGAATTGCACAGAGCGAAGCGTGCACGCCATTGACAACCGCCCCATTATTTTCAATTAAAACGCTTCTCGCCGCTACACCACCTCTTGACGCTTATAAATACAAGATCACACCTGCACCTTCAATTTTCCAAATTCTCAACACAATAATTTTCCTCCCGCATAATAAAATAAAAATAAAAGAAATGTTGATTAGTAAAACTCGGGTGCCTCCCAAGAGCGCTTTGTTTTAAGAGTCTTCACTGACTTCTTCTTTTGATGTTGTGGATCTTGAAGATCAATTGAGGTCTTGTCCTCATCACATTGTCACCATGGTACCGCTTGACTTCTCTGTCCATTCACTTTGAAAGTGGTGTTAGTTGCTTGATCATATAAATCCACAAAGACCACGAGGGTAGACCTTGACCAATTTGAAAGGTCCGCACTCACCGGACTTGAGCTTGCCAGAAACAATTTTAATCTTGAATTAAAAAGAAGCACTTGACCTCCTTCAATCGCTTCTATTCTCGATCTTCTTATCATGCCACACTTTGGTTTTCCTTTGTAGATAGTCCGAGCTTTCATAGCAAAGATGCCTAATCTCTTCAAGCTCATTCAATCAAGTAGCCTTTCCCCAAATAGCTTATCATACTCAAAGTTGAGCTTTTTGATGGCCCAATGAGCTTTGTGTTGTAGTTCAATAGGAGGGTGGCAAGCTTTCCCAAACACAAGTCTATAGGAGACATTCCCAAAGGTGTTTTGAAGGTCGCTCAGAAGCCCATAATGCATCATCCAAATGGATTGACCAATCCTTTCTTGAAAGGTCCCACCATCTTTTCAAGCATCCTCTTGATCTCTCTATTAGACAATTCACTTTTTGCCAATTTGTTTGTGGGTGATAAGCAAAGTGGGCAATTTTATGCCTCACCCCATATTTTCCCAAGAGAGACTTAATCAATTTGTTACGTAAATGCGAACCCTCATCACCGATAATTGCTCTAGGTGTCCCATATCCGTGAATATGTTCTTCTCATAGAACTTGCTAACCGACTTGGCATCATTATCGGGGGAGAGCCACACTTTCAACCCATTTTGAAACATAATCCACACCACCAATATGTACAAATTCCCATGAGAAGGAGGAAAGGGACCCATGAAATCCATGCCCCATACATCAAAGAGTTCAATCTCTAAAATGTTGGTTAAGGGCATTTCATGCTTGTTTGAAATGTTCCTACCCTTTGACACTTTGCACACGCTTCTTCACCAATTCCCGAGCATCCTTGAATAATGTAGGCCAAGAATACCCACATTGCAAAGACCTTTGCAAATGCTCTAGTTCCTCCAAAGTGTCCACCACATGGTGAAACATGACAATGCTCTAACACTTGAGGTTGTTCTTCTTCTCAAGGCATCTTCTTATCACTTGATCTTGACACTTTTTGTAGAGAAAAAGGTTCATCCCAATAATAGTCCTTTACTACATGGAAAACCTTTTTCTCTGTTGATAATTCAGATCCGCAGCACAATTCGCTTCACCAAGTTATTCACAATGTCCGCAAACCAAGGAGCAAGATCATCGACGCTATAGCGTGCTCTCGTTATAATGCAAGAACCATGTAGCGCTACACTTTTGCACAGATATCACAACAATTTCTCATCCGGGAAAATTTCTTTAATTTCACCCCGTGATGTACCCGCACCTTCAAGCCTAGACAAATGATCAAAGAACTGGTCTCTCCACCCCTTCTTATCACGAATTTCCAAGTCAAATTCTTGGAGGAGGAGAACCCATCTAATTAGCCTTGGTTTTGCATCTTTCTTAGAGATCAAGTACTTGATGGCAGAGTGGTCTGTAAAAAACAATAACTTTTGTGCCCACCAAGTACGATCCGAATTTGTCAAATGCAAAGACCACAACCAATAGCTCTTTTTCTCGTGATGTTGTAATTTAATTGTGCTTCTACAAGTGTTTTGCTTGCATAATATATAGAATGAAAGATTTTGTCATACCTTTGGCCAAGCACAGCTCCCACAAAGATAGTCACTTGCATCACACATTAGCTCAAAAGGTTTACTCCAATCAGAGTCACAATCACAAAGTAAAGTGACTAATGTCGTCTTTAATTTCTCAAATGCTTCAAGGCAGTTTCATCAAAATTGAATGTGATGTCATGTTGAAGGAGTTGACAGAGAGGCTTTGAGATCTTTGAGAAATCTTTAATGAATCTCCTATAGAACCCAAAGATGCCCCAGAAACTTCTTATACCTTTGACACTTGAGGGGGTGGCAATTTTTCAATAACTTCAATCTTGGCCCTATCCACATCTAAACCTTTCTTGGAAATCCTGTGTCCTAGCACAATTCCTTCTTGCACCTCAAGTGACACTTCTCCCAATTACACAAGGTTTGTTTCTTCACACCTTATTAGTATTTCCTCCAAGTTGTCCAAACACATCCGAAAGCTATCCCCAAACACAGAGAAGTCATCCATAAAACCTCCATAGATTTTTCAATGAAATCGAGAGAATATGGACATCATACATCTCTCAAAAAGTTGCAGGGGCATTACACACCCAAAGGGCATTCTTCTAAAAGCAAATGTGCCATAAGGACATGTGAATGTGGTCTTCTGTTGGTCTTCGTGGACAATTGCTATTTGGTTATAGCCGAGTAGCCATCAAGAAAACAAAGAATAGTCCTTACCAAAGAAGTTTGTCCAACATTTGGTCAATAAAAGGGAGGGGAAAGTGGTCCTTCTTTGTGGCCTTGTTCAATTTCCTCGTAGTCCATGCAAATCCTCCAACCACCACTGCTTCTTGGGGAATTAATTCATTTTTGTCATTTGTGATCGCAGCTACACCACCTTTCTTAGGCACACACCGCACATGACTTACCCATGCACCGCCGTAAATAGGATACACAATTCCTCGCATCTAACCACTGAGGATTTCTTTCTTTACTACCTCCTTCATTATGGGATTAAGCCTTCTTTGTCCTTCAATGCTATGTTTAGCATTTTCTTCTAACACAATCCTATGCATGCAGATTGTAGGACTTATCCAATGTATGTCGACATTTGCCAACCTATTGCCTTCTTGTGTCTTTTTCGTAGTTGAAATGAGCTCCACCTCTTGGTTTTGATCCAAACTAGCGTAAATGATGACAGTAGAGTCTCATTCTCCCCTAAATATGCATACTTCAGTGTGCTTGGGCAATTCCTTCAACTCTAGATCGTGGTTGAATAATGGAAGGCACACTCTTCTTTAGGTTTGAGTTCTCTTGCTCTAGTGACTCATATCTTCTAGCCCAAACCTCATTCACACTTGCTTTGCTTTCCTTATTGAAATTCCTCTTCTTCCAACAATTCATGTTCCTCAAGATCATTAAGTACCTTTCCCAAGTGGTTGCTAGTTTTTTGAAAATGTTTTTGAACCACTTGGTCAAGAGAAACCACAAAGGAACACTCTTCAAAAGATTGACATCCGGGAGCTTTAATGCATTTAGAACATTGATCTTAACTTCTTGATCATTAACTCTCATTGTCAATTCTCCTTTTTGTACATCAATTAGTGTCTTCCCCGTAGCTGTAAAGGGTCTACCTGCATAATAGGTACCTCTGCATTCGCTTCAAAATCTAAGATAACAAAGTCAACAGAAAACAAATTTATCAACTTTAATTAAAACATCCTCCAAGATTCCCTCGTGATAGGCAAGTGACCTATCACCTAACCTGAGGCTTACGTAAGTAGTAGGCCTCGCAGCCTCCTATACCCAATTGTGTGAAATGGACTTAGGCATTAAGTTGATACTAGCCCCTAAGTCACATAAAGCACGCACTGTAATAAAAATTTCCAATGGAACAGGTATCAGAAACTACCAGTGGTCCTTTAATTTTCTGGGAGTTTATTTTGCATCAACATGTCGCATTCCCGACCATTGCCACAATTTCAAATTCTCCCAACCTTCTTTTCTTTGTCAAAACATCTTTCATGAATTTGGCATAGTTGGGCATTTGTTGTAATGCCTCAACTAGAGGAACATTAATGTGCAATTGTTTTAACACCTCAAGGAATTTATTGAATTGTTTGTCCTCATGTGCCATTTTCAACCTTTGAGGGTAAGGTGGAGCAGGATATTCAGGCACCAATTTAGGTTCAGGTGTTCTGTTTGCATTTGACGCTATAGCGTCACAAAAGCTATAACGTCTGGAAAATTCTTTTCATTTTCAGCAACACTTGACTCTAAATTCTTAGGTGCAGTACTTACCTCCTTACCACTTCTGGTGGTTATTGCTTTCACATGCTCCTTGCCTGGTGCATGAGATGGAGAAGGTTCAGTAGTAGATGGGAGTCCACCATTTTGCCTTTGAGTGAGAGCGCATGCAACTGTCCCACTTGATTCTCCGTAGTTTTGATGGATGCTTCATGAGTCCGCATTGTTGTTTTACAATCACCGATGAATGACCTTAGCAGAGACTCCATTGAGTTATCCATAGCAGAAATGTGAGCCGCCTGCCTCTCTCGAGGTTGTTGTTGCCTTGGAAAACCCGGGGAATAGCAGAACATTTGTGCTTGTGTTAGCATTATTTCCTCCCCACCGGTTAGATGATTCCTCCAACCAGTGGTTGTATGTATTGGAATAAGGGTTGTTACCCTTGTTGTAACCTGCATAATTGATGTAAGGATTTGTTGTGCATTCTTCATACAGATGAGCCCTCCACAATATACACAACTCGCTTTCTCCGTGGAGCTTGTTCAATTGTTGCCGCAGCTTAACCTTTCAGCGCTTATAGCATCGTGACGCTATAGCGCCATGGCGATTTAACTCCTTTATCATATTTGTCGAGTAGCCACCTTGGGCTGAGAGAGCAGAAACCTCACTCACTTCATGAACCCCAGCTATTTTCCTTGTAGAATTCAGCCTTCAAGTAGGCCATGAAGAACTGTTAATGGCAATGCGCTCATGAGCTCACAAGCTTCATTATATGATGAGTTAAGAATCACCCTCCGCATGAGGCATCTAGCATAGATCTAGTAGGTGCTTCCAGCCCATTGTAGAAAGTCTCCATCTGAATTACTATAGGAATTCCATGATGTGGACATTTCCTAAGCAATTCCTTCCACCTCTCCCAAGCTTCATGTAATGATTCCCCTTCTTTTTGCTTGAAGGATGTGATGTCATTCCTCATCCTAGCATTCTTGTTTGGTGGGAAATACTTCTCCAGAAACTTCTTTGTCATATCTTCCCAAGTTGTGATAGAATTGGACTCAAGGAATTCAACCAAGCCTTTGCTGTCTTTTAAAGAATAAGGGGAACAACTTCACCAAAGGCATCCTCACTCACCCCTGAATAATGAAATTGCTGCACTCTTCAAGAAAGTTTCTCGATGAGCAAAAGGATCTTCTTGAGTGGAACCTCCAAATTGTCCAGCTTGTTTGGAGCATTTGGAACATCATAGGCTTGAACTCAAAATGAGTAGCAATCCACAACAGTTCGGTGATGCTTGTTTCCATGGAATGTGGATCAAACATCGCATAATCTCTCATTGGCCTGCTCTCGCTATTCACCATTTGATTAGGTCCTTGATTAATGAATCTGCTCTCTGCACTCAAGATTCCTCATCAACTTCGTATGGGTAAAAGGACCTTGCCTTCCACCTCTTGGACCTCTTCCTCCAATTTGTGAGGTGTTCTTCCACCCATTGAACCTCTAGCAATAGGATGAGTGTGCTCGGACATAGTTAGTCTACGTTGTTGTAATCTTTGTTGGCGTCTTAGCCTTCCGAATCTTCTCTCGTGTTCGGATCAAATTCAAAAGTGGGCGGTTCTCGATTCGGGCATACGCTATAACGCCAAACGCTATAGCACTTCTTGTAACACACCACGCACAAAACCAAGGTAAAACCTCCTAAGGATGTAATAATTTCTAAACAATAAAAATTAAATGCAATCCCTAAGAATTCAAGGCCAAAAACTTGTTGTGCGAAAAGTAGTTGTGCAAGTGTACACAATCGCAACAAGTAATATATTGATAAGTAAAGTTCGTCTCCACGTGATTGGTATTAATTTTAGAGTTTAAAAGGAATTACACTTAGAGGAACAAGTAACAAGTAATTGAGTAGCAAAGTTCACTGAACAAGAGTTGTTTTAAGGTAACAATTTAAAGTAAGTTAAACTATGAGAGAAATAAGTTGGATTGCTTTCACTACGTAACTTCTGTAAATAAGACGCTATAACGCCACACGCTATAGCGTTAAGCGCTGTTGCAAATGTTTTGCACCTTTCAGTACTAGCGCCAGGGTTTCACTACAAGATGCCTATGTCTAGGTTCTGTTCCTGGGTGTATTAGCAAATACGAGGACTGCCAACAGCAATTGAACCCGCGGCCCAGCCCATCTCGATCGGCCCAACACGCTGCTTGGAGCGCAATTCTCGCCGGCCGAAATCTTCGCAAAACGGTCGGACCTCGCAGTATATATACGCCATTCGCATGTGGCATCAGGTACGTTCTCTAACCTTGTGCTATCTGCCCGAGCGACCTCTCACTAGATCGTCGGAGTGTCTTTGCAGGTACCACCCGAGGTGCTCAACGCGTGAAGCCAGGACCGGTCCTTTCACTCATTCAACGACCGGCCCATTCGACGAAGCAACAACTACTTCAACTCTTCATTGGTCAAGGTACGATCAATTGGCGACCACAGTGGGAGGCCCGTGCGCTATCCTACCTCATTCATGGCTCCACGCGACCGCCCCGCACGCGGGCCACCTTCGACTCAACCCCTCCGGCGAATCGCAGCCAGAGACCGGGAGGCGTGGCCGCATACCCACGAGTCTCAAGGACTTCCGCGACAAGAGCCTTCAGCACAACGGCCGCGACCTATCCTCCAACAGTTCACCGCCCGCCTCACGAGACTTGCCGCCCGAGCCGGTTGAAGCGGGCATTCGTGAACCTCTACCGCACCATGTCACTCAAGCCGCTTTGCGCGATCTTGCGTAACAAAAACCGTGTGATCGCAGACCGAGACGCGCTCATCTCTCGCATGAAAGAGGGTCGCCTTCGGCCGCGCGCGGCGCGAAGACGGAGAACCCTCTTCGCCGCCGACCGCGCGAAGACACCGCTCCTCTCCTCGAAGGAGCATTTCTCGCCGAGAGAGCACTACTCATCGCTTCTCCACCCGTAAGAAGCCGGCACGCAGACGCTTCTGCGCGTGAACGCGTGACGCCGCTCAATGTCCGATGATTATGAAGATTCTAGTTACCGCCCCGACACCGGCCGCCACCCACCGTACTCCTCCAACGAGTCGTCCGGTCACGCTTCGGTCGAGAAGCGCATCTTGGGATTCCCGAGAAGAGCCGGAAGATTACAGAGATGGAAGAATTAGGGACGCCGCGCGTCGGCCAAGGAGAGGCCAAAGCGAAGCGACCCGTAAGGCCTCCACCACTTCCACCAACCGCCCGTCCGAGGATTTTATGGAATGCCGTGCAACGAGGCATGCCTCGCAATGCAACCTTTTGGGTCGAACGGCATTCGAGCGAGCACGCCCGCTCTCCGTGGAGATCAGCGCGTTAAAATCCCAAGAGATCTCCGCAAGCCGCCTAATCTCAACAAGTTTGACGGCCGGGGATCCGCATAAACATCTCCGCTACTTCAATAATTATCACCGTTATTCTGGAATTGGGACCGACCATGAAATGCGTGCTTTTTCCCGACCATTGACGGCCGAGCATTGGAATGGTGGGAGTCTCGCGACCCAATTCCATCTCCTCATGGGACGACTGATCGTAATATTCTTATCTCACTACACCGCAAACCGCCAATACCGGGGTATGAAGAATACTTGGACTCGTTGTTGTTCAAGGAGATAATGAGACGCCGAGACAAGATGTCGACCGGTTTAACACCGAGGCCGAGTCCGCTCGTGACTTGTCGATAAGGACAAGCTAAAATATCCGGTTGTGGTATTCGACCGGACCACCGGTTCGTAGAAGAATTCACTCTTAACCATTACCAAGATCTCGGCTACTTCCTAGCTGTGCGAACGCCCATATGGCATACGAAGAAACTTTGGCAAAGAAAAAGGCCGTCCGTGCACGACCTAAAGAAGAAAGCGATAAGTCGGCCAAAGGGCACGGCGGTCGCCGCGACAATCGGTCGACTTTCGAGATAAGAAGTTCGATCATCGCACTCGGCTAAACGCCTCTATTGCATGATCTATAGCGAAAAGCAAAACAATGAATTTGTGGGAGTAAAGCGGCCCGATCCACTCGTGCTCAAGAAGGGGCACGACCGACTAAAAGATACCGCCATACCACAAGAGCAAGGGCCATGATACTAACGATCGTATGGCCTCAAAGATGATATTGAAGAGCTCATTCGTAAAGGAAAGTTGGGAAAGTATGTGAGGTCGGAGGAAGGCGCGACCGACCTCAAGAGAAACAGTAAAGAAGCCGATCCGCATAGAGGAAAGGGGCCTCCGCCCATAGAGCACCTAAAACAAGGATCGACCAAGATCGTGACACTCGGCGGCGATCCAAAGGCCGCAATGTGGCGATGGTTATTCATGGTGGAAACCCCCTGGATCGCAGGGAATCTAACAAAGCCACCAAGAGAAAGTGGGACGAGTTGTTAATGGTCGCATCCACTTCAAAGACCACCACCGGTCTCGAGCGGACTTCCATCTCGCTCGGTGATGACGACTACACGACGGCAAGCCTAATAGTTATGTTCCATTGGTAATCGAGTCGCCATGGCAAACACAGAGGTGCAGAGAATCTCGGTCGATCAAGGTAGCTCGGCCGATATCATGTTTGAAGACTTGATCGACAAAATAAAGGTTGATCGGAGCGAGATAATTCCCCAGGCCGAGCCTACCCCTCTAACAGGTTTCAATGGGGCGACCACCTACCCGTTGGGAACGATCGAGCTGCTAGTCACGTTTGGTGACGACACTGGGGATAGTACTGCACAGACGGGGCCAGACGACGCCTCGTACTCCCCTCAAATCCTCGCTATCAATGTATTATTGGTAGGCCGACTTTGGGTAAGCTAGAGGTCACATCGATCGACGGTGCATCCGAAAATGAAATTCTACAAAGAAAGACGACCAAGTAGTTACCACGCGGCCGACCTTGAATCGCAGAAGAAGAAGCCACACTCTATACCAAGAAATATGTGACGAGGTAGATCGTGGCCCGAACGCTCGTGAGCACTAGTGAAGGCCATCAAGTCAATGTCACGATTTGGACGCCGGTATGATCCGCATAAATGACCCGCAGGACAATGATGATGATTTGGCTCGAGAGCCAAAAAAACAGTGAAAAGACCAGAGCCTCATGGAGAGTTGGTAGATGTTCAATTGGGTGACGACCCATCCAAAACGGTAAAGCTCGGTGAGCGACCTCACCGAGCAAGTAAAGCAAGATCTTGTGCAAAGGCTTGAGAGACTATGCCGACTGCTCGCATGGCGTGCATCCGACATGCCCGGCATTCCTATCGGTAGCTTTGCCATCAACTTTCGATCGATGAAGGGGGTTAAGCCGGTCGCTCAAAGAAGACGCACTCGTAACGAGGAAAAATCTCGCCGCCGCAAAGGCCGCTGAGGACCTCATAAAGGCCAATTTTATAGAAGAGATCAAATACACGACCGCTATCCAACGTCGTGTTGGTCAAAAAGAAGAATGGAAAATGGAGGATGTGTGTAGACTACACCGACCGAACAAGGCATGCCCGGATGCCTTCCCGCGCTAACATTGACAAGTCGGTCGATGGGGCTTGGGCTACAAACTATCGTCTTTCTGACGCTTACTCGATACAATCGATCACGATGTATCCGCCCGATCGGCACAAGACGGCCTTCATGGACCGATCGTGAAATTTTCAAGATAAGGTGATGCCTTTCGGCACTTAGAACGCTGGAGCGACTGCACCAAATAATGATGAACAAAATTTTCAAGAGGCGGATCGGTCGAATCTCGAGAGGTGTATTTGGACGACATGATCATTAAAAGCGTGACCGACCTGCATCATGTGAGCGACCTCGGGAAATATTTGAAGAAGCCGGGAAGAACTCCTCGGTGAATCTCGAGAAGTGTACCTTTGGAGTGAGGGCTCGAGATTTTGGGCTTCCACCGATCGAAAGAGGATAGAAGCAAACCCTGAGAAGTGCAGGGCGGTCGCCGATATGAGGCCGCCCACGACTAAAAAAGAGATACAATAGCTGAATGGCATGGTGGCCGCTCTGTCCAGGTTCATTCCCAAAGCGGCCTGCAAGTCGCTGCCACTGTTTAAACTCCTAAAGAAAGATGTAGACTTTGAATGGACCGACCAATGCCAGCGTGCATTGGATGAATTGAAGCAAGCTTTGGTTAGCCCGCCCATCATGACCAAGCCGTTGCCGGGCGAGACGTCAGATTCAGATTTGGCTATAACGGAAGAAGTTCTCGAGTCGTGCTAGTCGAGAGAACGACCTAAGCGTAACCCGGTCTACTTCATTAGTAAAGTGCTACGCGGCCCGAGCTGAGGTACCAGAAGATAGAGAAGTTTGCTCTTGCACTCCTAATTGCTGCTCGAAGGTTGAGACCCTACTTTGTGGCCCATCAGGTCGTTGTAAGGACCGACCAGCCTATCAGGCAAGTCCTACATCGGCGAGACCTGGCGGGACGGATGATAAAGTGGGCTGTGGAGCTCGCGTGAGTTTGGGATCAAATTTGAATCCAGATCGGCCGCAAAAGCGCAGTGTTGGCCGACTTCATAGCCGAAATGACCCTATCTCGTAAGAAGCGGTAGAGACGACTGGATCTTGCATGTAGATGGGTCGTCCAATAGCAAAGGGAGTGGAGCGGGCCTAATATTGGAAAATCGTAAGGCCTTGCCGTTGAAGTCTCTTTAACCTTTGCATTCCACACTTCAAACAACCAGTGCCGAGTACGAGGCATGCATAGTCGCCTTCACTTCGCGAGAGAGATTTCAATGTCGACCGGGTTGAACTCGGATCGATTCCTTACTCGTAGTCTCGATCAAAGAATTATATGATGCTAAAGACGACGTCTTTGAAAAGTTATCTAGCAAGAGTGAGAGAACTACTCAGCTCGACCGAAATGAAGTGGTACATGTGCCTCGGACCGAAAATGTTCGAGCGGATATATTATCAAAGCTTGCAAGTACCAAGACTCGGGAAATCACAGGAGTTTGATTCGAGAGACGTTAAATCGGCCGAGTGTGTGTCGACTAAGCCAACCTATCATCGTCGTTCTTTGTGTCAATTCGATTCGATTGGATCGCCTTTATCTTAAGGTACATCATTGAAGGTGAAGAACCGAGCGACGAAGCGGCGAAATTGGTCGCTCTGTATGCGACCAAATACTCTGTGATAGAAGGAAAGTTATATAGAAGGGGGTTCTCGTCCCCATTATTGAGGTGCCTTACGTCGGTCGAAGCCGACCATGTGCTACGAGATATTCATGAAGGTGTTTGTGGGAGCCACCAAGGGGCACGCCCATAGCAAAGAAAGCCCTCAGGGCCGGCTATTACTGGCCGACCATGGATGAGGACGCCAAGAAGCTCGTTCAGAAGTGCAAGAAATGCCAAGTACATGCTGACGTCCACATTGCACCCTCCACAGAGTTGCAAAGTCTTGTCTCACCTTGGCCGTTCGCTTGGTGGGGCATGGATCTGCTAGGCCCGCTTCCACTGCTCCGGGCCGCCTCAAGTTCTTGATCGTGGCGGTAGATTATTTTACTAAGTGGGTCGAGGCCGAGCCTCTTTGCAACCATCACCTCGGCGAAAGTAAGCAAATTCTTCGGCGGTGTGTGTCGGCCCGTTTTGGGATCCTCAAAGAATCGATAAATGCATAACGGCACCCGGTTCACGACAAAGAGATTCGTGAAATGTTGGCGGACTTAGGGGTGAAACAGCGTTTCACCTCGGTAACACCCTCGACTAACGCCAAGGCGGCGGCCAACGTAATTAATTGCGTGGGGTGAAGCGAAGACTTCGACGGCGAAGGGAATCGGGTCGAAGAGTCGCAGATCCGCCCTATGGGCTTACGGACGACCCTCACTCAACGGCCGGGAGTCCCCATTCGATCGTATATGGGACGATCTTTGTGATACCCATAGAGATGGGCGAGCTGAATTGAGAACTTCGAATCCCCTCATCAGTAACACCCCATTTCTACTACTGGTAATTTAAATCAAAAATCGAGTATATAAAAATCATTTCTCGTCATCTTTTGGTTTAGTGGGTTATAAAATAGTGAACTGATTGACTGGGGATTACTCGGTGTAATCGATACTACTTACTTGCAATGTGCCTTGACCTCCTTTGCAAGGCTCTCAGTGATGCCCTTGTAAATACACCAGCGAAAGAAATTCTGACCTTAGTGGCTGATAACTCATATTTATATGAGTTACTTATACCTCTAATCATTAAATTAAGTAAGTTCTCAAGTAATATTAGTATAGTATTTAGTATATTTATGTGAATATTAGGAAAGGAAGGGCTAAACATTTGCTTTGTTATGAATTTGGCACAATTGGTGCCCTTGTGAGTGTTTTGATGAATTTTGTGAAGTAGTGCAGTGTTTAGCGTTATAGCGTCTAACGCTATAGCGTCAAGTAAGCAGATCAGCTGAGCATCTTTAGGGAAAGTGCAATTTTGGCGCCAAGCTCATTAATCCAAGCTCCATATCTTTTGATCACCGTATGCGTCTTTGACATGTGCGGATTTTATTGGATATGTGTGGACACTTGGCATTGCGTGAGAAAGAAATAGTGGAGTTGGTGAAAAAGCAACTATCACCTTTCTTGACTTTTGAGGAGATTGTACCACATGCTAGCAAGGCTAGAAGATTTGTCTTGATTTTTCTTTTCCCTTCCCACGGATATTGTTGTTGGAGATAGGGAGTTTTTAGAGAGAGTATTGATAGAGAGAAAAGTGTGACACTTCTTCTTCTCCATTGATACATCTTAGAGCTTTTGCTATTTTACTTTCTTCCTTTGTATTTTTACTGTCTTTGTACTCATGGTGTAAGGTTGATGATGAGCCATCTTCACGTGGATGATTAGGAGACTTCAAGAGTGTATCTTTTGCACTTGTAATTTCCTCTTTACTTACTGTAATGCAAGTATTCTCATTTGTGTTATTTTGATGGGGCTCAACATGAGCTAAACTCTTTGAGTTGGGTTGCTATAGCTTGTAATGAACCATTAATGCTTCGTATATAATTTCTCACGTTTTGTGTTTTAATCCTTGTGTGATTATTCTTCCAAACTTGTTTTATATTTGGCCACGTAAAACAAGTATTTCTGTGATTCAGACATGAACCATAGAAAGAACTCAAGGATTAATATAAATGATAAGGTTGGTTGAAGACATTTAATCAATTTTTGCTTCTTCTAGACATAGATGTTGCAATAGTTTATAAGGCATAAAGCTGTGGGATCTTGATTATACGAGGGTGAACCTATTTAGAACCTAGACATAGGCATCTTGTAGTGAAACCACAGCTAGTGACCCGAAAGGCACAAAATATTTGCAACAGCTTAGCACGCTATAGCGTGTGACGTTATAGCGTCTTGTTTTTGGGGACTTACATAGTGAAGGCAATCCAACTTATTTCTCTTATATTTTAACTCACCGTTACTTGCTACTTTTATAACCTTTGTTAAACTGAACTTTGTTACTCAACATATTTGCTACTTGTTTCTCTAAAGTGTAATTCCTTTTAAACTCTAAAATTAATACCAATCCGTGGAGACGAACTTTACTTATCAATATATTACTTGTTGCGATTGTGTATACTTGCACATCACCTTTTATGAAACAAGTTTTTGGCGCCGTTAGTTAGGGATTGCATTTAATTTTTATTGTTTAAGAAATTATTACATCCTTAGGGAGGTTTTACCTTGGTATTTTTCGTGGTGTGTTACGAGGAAGTGCTATAGCGTCGATGCTATAGCGTATGCCCGCATCAGAACCACCCACTTTTGAGTTTGATCCTGAACCGGAGAGAAGATTCGGAAGGCTAAGGCGCCAACAAAGACTACAACAACTCGGACCAACTATGTCCGAGCACTCTAATCCTACCGTTAGAGGTTCAATGGGTGGAAGAACACCTCTCTCAAATAGGAAGACGAGGCCAAAGAGGTGGAAGGCAAGGTCCTTTTACCCATCACCGAACTCGATGATGAATACCGGTATAGAGAAAGGTTTTGAACCAAGCTCCGAGATCAAATGGTGAATGACAGAGACAGCCAATGAGAGATTATCTTTGTGTTTGATCCACAGTCCATGGAGACAAGTATCACTAGGCTTTGTTGTGATTGCTACTCATTTTGAGTTCAAGCCTATGATGTTCCAAATGCTCCAAACAAGCTGACAATTTGGAGGTTCCACTCAAGAAGATCCTTTTGCTCACCCGAGAAACTTTCTAGAAGTGTGCAGCAATTTCATTATTCGAGGAGTGAGTGAGGATGCTTTCAGTGAAGTTGTTCCCTTATTCTTTAAAAGACAGAGCAAAGGCTTGGTTGAACTCCTTGAGTCAAATTCTATTACAACTTGGGAAGATATGACAAAGAAATTTACGGAGAAGTATTTCCCACCAAACAAAAATGCTAGGATGAGGAATGACATCACATCTTTCAAGCAAAAAGAAGGTGAATCATTGCATGAGGCTTGGGAAAGGTGGAAGGAGTCGCTTAGGAAATGTCCACATCATGGAATTCCTATAGTAATTCAAATGGAGACTTTCTACAATGGACTAGAGGCACCTACAAGGTCTATCTTTGGATGCCTCATCCGGAGGTGTGATCCTTAACTCTTCATACAATGAAGCTTGTGAGCTTATAGAGCGCATTGCCATAAACGATTCTTCATGGCCTCTTGAGAGGCTAACTTCTACAAGGAAAGTAGTGGGGTTCATGAAGTGAGTGAGGTTTCTGCTCTCTCATTGAAGTGGCTACTCGACAAATATGATAAAGGAGTTGAATCGCCAACGCTATAGCGTCGATGCTATAGCGCTGAAAGGTCAATCTACTGCAGCAATTGAACAAGCCCTCTCCGGAGAAGCAAGTTGTGTTTCTTGTGGAGGAGCTCATTTGTATGAAGATTGCACAACTAATCCTCGCTTCATCAACTATGTGGGGGTACAACAAGGGCAACAACCCTTATTCCAATACATACAACCACGGTTGGAGAAACCATCCTAATTTTAGGTGGGGAGGAAATAATGCTAATACAAGTACAAATGCTCCTGCTATTCCCCGGGTTTTCCAAGACAACAACAACAAACAACCTCCTAGACAAAATGCTCCTGCTCCTCCAATGGATAACTCAATGGAGTCTCTGCTAAGGTCATTCATCGGTGATTGTAAAACAACAATGCACTCCATGAAGCATCAATCAAGACTACGGAGAATCAAGTGGGACAGATTGCATCTGCTCTCACTCAAAGGCAAAATGGTGGACTTCCTTCTACCATCGAACCATCATCATCTCATGCACCGGGCAAGGAGCATGTGAAAGCAATAACCACGAGGAGTGGTAAAGAGGTAACTTCGCACCCAAGAATTTAGAGTCAAGTGTTACTGGAAATGAAAAGAATTTTCAGACGTTATAGCACTGACGCTATAGCGTCAAATGCAAAAGCAGAACACTGAACCTAAATTGGTGCCTCGAATATCTGCTCCCCTTTCCTCAAAGGTTAAAAAGGCACATGAGGACAAACAATTTAATAAATTCCTTGAGGTGTTAAAACAATTGCACATTAATGTTCCTCTAGTTGAGGCATTACAAAGAAATGCCCAACTATGCCAAATTTATGAAAGATGTTTTGACAAAGAAAAGAAGGTTGGGAGAATTTGAAATCGTGGCAATGGCTGGGAATGCAGCATGTTGATGCAAAACAAACTCCCGAGAAATTAAAGGACCACTGGTAGTTTCACAATACCACTGTTCCATTGGAAATTTTTATTCAGTGGTGCTTTATGTGACTTGGGTGCAAGTATAAACTTAATGCCCAAGTCCATTTACACACAATTGGGTATAGGAACTGCCAGGCCTATATACTCGTAAGCCTCCCGGTTAGGCGATAGGTCACTTGCCTATCCCGAAGGAATACTGGAGGATGTTTTAATTAAAGTAGATAAATTTGTTTTTCTGTTGACTTTGTTATCTTAGATTTTGAAGCGAATGCAGAGGTACCTATCATATTAGGTAGACCATTTTACGCAACAGGAAGACACTCATTGATGTACAAAAAGGAGAATTGACTATGAGAGTTAATGATCAAGAAGTTAAGATCAATGTTCTGAATGCATTAAAACTCCCGGATGTCAATCTTTTGAAGAGTGTTCCTTTGTGGTTTCTCTTGACCAAGTGGTTCAAAAACATTTTCGAAAACTAACAACCACTTGGGAAAGTTGCTTAATAATTACAAGAACATGACTTGTTGGAAGGAGAGAAATTTCAAGAAGGCAAGCAAGTCGTGAATGAGGTTTGGGCTAGAAGATATGAGTCACTAGAGCAAGAGAACTCAAACCTAAAGAAGAGTGTGCCTTCTATTGTGCAACCACCAATTAGAGTTGAAGGAACTACCCAAGCACACAAGTATGCATACTTGGGGAGAATGAGACTCTGCTTTTGTTATCATTTACGCGCAGTTTGGATCAAAATCAAGAGGTAGAGCTCATTGCAACTCTCAAGAGGCACAAGAAGGCAATAGGTTGGCAAATGTCCGATATACATGGGATAAGTCCTACAATGCATGCATGCAGATTGTGTTGGAAGAAAATGCTAAACATAGCATTGAAGCACAAAGAAGGCTTAATCCCATTATGAAAGAGGTGGTGAAGAAGGAAATCCTCAAGTGGCTAGATGCAGAATTGTATATCCTATTTACGACGGTGGCATGGGTAAGCCACTGTGCAATGTGTTCCCAAGAAAGGTGGTGTCACTTTGTAATCACAAATGACAAAGATGAATTGATTCCCACAAGAACAAAGTGGATCGTTGGAGGATTTGCATGGACTACGGGAAGTTGAACAAAGCCACAAAGAAAGACCATTTCCTCTCCCTTTCATTGACCAAATGCCGGGATGTACTTCTTGGTAAGGACTATTACCGCTTTCTTGATGGCTACTCGGCTATAATCAAATAGCAATAGTTCCCGAAGACCAACAAAAGACCACATTCACATGTCCTTATGGCACATTTGCTTTTAGAAGAATGCCCTTTGGGTGTGCAATGCCCCGCAACTTTCGAGAGATGTATGATGTCCATATTCTCGACTTCATTGAAAAATCTATGGAGGTTTTTATGGATGACTTCTCTGTGTTTGGGGATAGTTTTCAGAAGTGTTTAGACAATTTGGAAGAAATATTGATAAGGTGTGAGGAAACAAATCTTGTGCTTAATTGGGAGAAATGTCACTTCATGGTGCAAGAAGGAATTGTACTAGGGCATAGGATCTCCAAGAAGGGCCTGTGAGGTGGATAAGGCCAAGATTGAAGTTATTGAAAAATTGCCACCACCTTCAAGTGTCAAAGGTATAAGGAGTTTCCTTGGGCATGCTGGCTTCTATAGGAGATTCATTAAGGACTTCTCAAAGATCTCAAAGCCCCTATGTCAACTCCTTCAACATGACATCACATTCAATTTTGATGAAGCCTGTCTTGAGGCATTTCAGAAGTTAAAGACAGCATTAGTCACTGCACCTGTTATTGTCACTCCTGATTGGAGTAAACCTTTTGAATTGATGTGTGATGCAAGTGACTATGCTGTGGGAGCTGTGCTCGGTCAAAGGTATGAGAAAATCTTTCATTCTATATATTATGCAAGCAAAACACTTGTAGAAGCACAATTAAATTACACTGTCACAGAAAAAGAGCTATTAGCTGTGGTGTTTGCATTTGACAAGTTCAGATCGTACTTGGTGGGCACAAAAGTTATTGTTTTTACAGACCACTCTGCCATCAAGTACTTGATCTCTAAGAAAGATGCAAAACCAAGGTTAATTAGATGGGTTCTCCTCCTCCAAGAATTTGATTTGGAAATTCGTGATAAAAGGGTGTGGAGAACCAGGTTCTTGACCATTTATCTAGATTGGAAGGTGCGGTACATCACAGGTGAAATAAAAGAAATCTTCCTGGATGAGAAACCGTTGATGATGATTCGTGCAAAAAATGTAACGCTATAGCGGTTGCCGCTATAACGCCAGACGCTATAGCGTCTGAAGATGATGCTCCCTGGTTTGCAGACATTGTGAATAACTTGGTGAGCAGAATTGTGCCTGCAGATCTGAATTACCAACAAAGAAAAAGGTTTTTCCATATAGTCAAGGACTATTATTGGGATGAACCTTTTCTTTACAAGAAATGTCAAGATCAGTTGATAAGAAGGTGCCTGGCAGAAGAAGAACAACCTCAAGTGTTAGAGCATTGTCATGCTTCCCCATGTGGTGGACACTTTGGAGGCACTAGAACTGCTGCAAAGGTACTGCAATGTGGGTATTACTGGCCTACATTATTCAAGGATGCTCAGGAATTGGTTAAGAGCTGTGCAAAGTGTCAAAGGACTGGGAACATTTCAAACAAGCATGAAATGCCCTTAACCAACATCTTAGAGATTGAACTCTTTGATGTGTGGGGCATGGATTTCATGGGTCCCTTTCCTCCTTCTCATGGGAATTTGTATATATTGGTGGCTGTGGATTATGTGTCCAAATGGGTTGAAGCTGTGGCTCTTCCCAACAATGATGCCAAGTCAGTCAGCAAGTTTCTGCAGAAGAACATATTCACCAGATATGGCACACCAAGAGCAATTATCAGTGATGAGGGTTCTCACTTTTGTAACAAGTTGATTGAGTCTCTATTGGGAAAATATGGAGTGAGGCACAAAATTGCCACTGCATACCACCCCCAAACAAATGGGCAAGCTGAATTGTCCAATAGAGAAATCAAGAGGATGCTTGAAAAGATGGTGGGACCTACAAGGAAAGATTGGTCAGTCCATTTGGATGATGCATTATGGGCTTACAGGACAGCCTTCAAAACACCTTTGGGAATGTCTCCTACTGGACTTGTATTTGGGAAAGCTTGCCACCTCCCTATTGAATTACAACACAAAGCTCATTGGGCCATCAAAAAGCTCAATTTTGATTTTGATAGGGCAGGAAAGGCTAGGCTACTGCAATTGAATGAGCTTGATGAGATTAGGCATGCTGCCTATGAGAGCTCCTTCAATTGAACAAGAACCAGGTCTGGTTTGGTTAAGAAGTGCTCCTTTTCAATTCTAGATTAAAATTGTTTCCTGGCAAGCTTAAATCAAGGTGGTCTGGCCCTTTTAAATTAGTCAAGGTCTACCCTTATGGTGCAGTGGATTTATTTGATCAAGCAACCAACACCACTTTCAAGGTGAATGGGCAAAGGGTAAAACAATACCATGGTGACACTGTAATGAGGGACAAGACCTCAATTGATCTTCATGATCCCTAACATAAAATGAAGAAGTCAGGCTGATGACTCTTAAAACAAGCGCTCTTGGGAGGCACCCCAAGGTTTTACTAATTAACATTTCTTTTATTTGTGTTTTATTTTGCAGGAGAAAGAATTTTGGTGTTGAGGAATTTTGGGGAATTTGAAGGCCTGGTGGCAGCGCTATAGCGTCTGAGGCTATAGCGTCTGAGGAAGAACAGAAGGAAGAGAAGAAGAAGAAAAAGGCTGTAAAGCCTCCTCAGCCATCCCGTGTTAGCTCAAGAACCAGGTCTGGTTTGGTTAAGAAGTGAATTTAATTTTCTGCTGTATAAGGTTAATGTTTTGTGAACAAGAATAAATTGTGAAGCGCTATAGCGTCTGTCTTGCGCTTCACAAATGTTTTAAGTCTTGAATTACTTTATTGTGTGTTAAGTTCAGGCCTCTCCCTAGTCTATAAAGAGCAGTGAGGACACTGCTCACTTTTGTTGTGGGGGGAGGACCTAAAGTTGTTAATGTTTTTGTTAATGTTTTTCAAAATGTTCTGCTTTCAAGTGCCTCATTTTTAGGTATAGTCATTGAATGCGTTCCCTTTGGGCTAATTGTAATGATAATGGTGTGAGTGAGTAAGAGAGCCGTGCTTTTGATGAAATCTTTGCTTATTATTGCTCTCACACGTAAATCTCATGTGCTTAAGAAGAAGCTTAGCTAGCCAAGGACTATCCGAGGTTTAGGCTAGTCCGAGTTAACCAAGGTGAGATCAAGGCTTGAATAAAAACTTGAAGAGTTGTTGAAGCATAAGTTTGGGGGTGTTGGGCTATATAAAGGTTAGGTACAAAGGTTTTAGGGTGGTCATGACTTAAAAGTTTAATGTAAATATGTTGTAAAAATTTGTAGTTACCCAAAACAAAAGCTAGTGTCCCCAAGGCAAAGAAAGAGGCAAAGCCTTATGTAAAAAAAAAAAAAAAAAAAAAAAAAAAAAAAAAAAAAAAAAAAAAAATAATAATGAATAATTCTTTGAGGAGCCAAGTAATGAGGGGGCTACAAACTAGTAAATCTGTTATCTTTGTCCAAGCGCTATAGCGTCAAACGCTATAGCGTGAGTCGTTTAGATTCAATAAGTTAGGAACACTGACCATAGACTTGAAGTGCCTAGTTAAACCCTTTGTCATGCCTAAAAATCCCCATTCCTGTGTGAAAATGTTAATCTAGTCATTGTTTTGAAAGAGTTCTTGATTTTACCAAAAGAAGACCATTCTTTCCAAGGCTAAAGAGAAATCCAAATCTAGCTAGGAATTGAGATGAGTCAAGAGATCACACACACACTATTGAGCAAGAATAAGCTTAGAAGTTGAATAAATGCATTGGTGTGTTGGTGTGAGTGTGAATCTGAATGTTAGCCCATTGAGAAAATGTTTGAGTGAGTATGCTTAGAAATGAAGTGTTGATCGGAGCATGTGTGTTGTAAATAGTGTCGGTTTGTTTGTCTTTGCAAGTGTCATTACTTGAGGACAAGCAATGGTTTAAGTTTGGGGTGTGATAACTCATATTTATATGAGTTACTTATACCTCTAATCATTAAATTAAGTAAGTTCTCAAGTAATATTAGTATAGTATTTAGTATATTTATGTGAATATTAGGAAAGGAAGGGCTAAACATCGCTTTGTTATGAATTTGGCACAATTGGTGCCCTTGTGAGTGTTTTGATGAATTTTGTGAAGTAGTGCGGTGTTTAGCGTTATAGCGTCCTAACGCTATAGCGTCAAGTAAGCGCATCACCGAGCATCTTTAGGAAAGTGCAATTTTGGCGCCAAGCTCATTAATCCAAGCTCCATATCTTTTGATCATCATGCGTCTTTGACATGTGCGGATTTTATTGGATATGTGTGGACACTTGGCATTGCGTGAGAAAGAAATAGTGGAGTTGGTGAAAAAGCAACTATCACCTTTCTTGACTTTTGAGGAGATTGTACCACATGCTAGCAAGGCTAGAAGATTTGTGCTGATTTTTCTTTTCCCCTTCCCACGGATATTGTTGTTGGAGATAGGGAGTTTTTAGAGAGAGTATTGATAGAGAGAGAAAGTGTGACACTTCTTCTTCTCCATTGATACATCTTAGAGCTTTTGCTATTTTACTTTCTTCCTTTGTATTTTTCTGTCTTTGTACTCATGGTGTAAGGTTGATGATGAGCCATCTTCACGTGGATGATTAGGAGACTTCAAGAGTGTATCTTTTGCACTTGTAATTTCCTCTTTACTTACGGTAATGCAAGTATTCTCATTTGTGTTATTTTGATGGGGCTCAACATGAGCTAAACTCTTTGAGTTGGGTTGCTATAGCTTGTAATGAACCATTAATGCTTCGTATATAATTTCTCACGTTTTGTGTTTTAATCCTTGTGTGATTATTCTTCCAAACTTGTTTTATATTTGGCCACGTAAAACAAGTATTTCTGTGGATTCAGACATGAACCATAGAAAGAACTCAAGGATTAATATAAATGATAAGGTTGGTTGAAGACATTTAATCAATTTTTGCTTCTTCTAGACATAGATGTTGCAATAGTTTATAAGGCATAAGCTGTGGGATCTTGATTATACAGGGGTGAACCTATTTAGAACCTAGACATAGGCATCTTGTAGTGAAACCACAGCGCTAGTGACCGAAAGGCACAAAATATTTGCAATAGTAGCTTAACGCTATAGCGTGTGACGTTATAGCGTCTTGTTTTTGGGGACTTACATAGTGAAGGCAATCCAACTTATTTCTCTTATATTTTAACTCACCGTTACTTGCTACTTTTATAACCTTTGTTAAACTGAACTTTGTTACTCAACATATTTGCTACTTGTTTCTCTAAAGTGTAATTCCTTTTTAAACTCTAAAATTAATACCAATCCCTGTGGAGACGAACTTTACTTATCAATATATTACTTGTTGCGATTGTGTATACTTGCACATCACCTTTTCGCAAAACAGTGGCGAACCACAATTTAGCCATAGTCATTCAGCACACTAATAGTATAACATAAATCAGTCCTCAATAAAATGGAGCGTCACACATCTCTCTTAAAACATTCAATAGTTAACTCATCTCATAAACATAATCAAAATACGTAACACCAGCAAATAAACTCGTGGAACTATAGTTTCACATAATGCAGCGGAAAATACTCATGAATCCAACAGAACAATTCAGCAGTCTCAAAACAATACATAGAAGGCTCAACAAAGAGCAAAACAAGACAACTACAGTTCATAACCCCAACCCCTAGGTGCTACGTGATCGAGCGGGCCATCGACTCTCGGGAGTAGTGAAGGTAGAAAGCCCTCACTCATGACTACACCGTGGTAAACAACAAATGAAATGGTGAGTCTCGAACTATATAATAAAAGTGATAATAAGCAATATATATATCATCATAGTTCACAACATACTCAAACACACCAATCATCACTCAACAAGATTCATGCACTAATGAGAATGTATGCAATGTAAGTATGCATGTGGTACCATTTGCCTCCCGGCATTCTCATCAATAATGGAGTCCTCATGACTGCCCCTCGCCGCCTCAAAGCTTCACAATCATTTTATAAGGCCCTCCGGCGCCTCGAGCTTCACAATCATTTTATAAGGCCCCTCAAAGCTTCACAATCATTTTATAAGGCCCTCCGGCGCCTCGAACTTCACAATCATTTTATAAGCTCTACGATCATAGAATGTATGCATGAGACTCCATGTACAACACAAACACAATCTCAAACAAATTTCAATACACACATTAACTCTTACCTCGATTCATCTCATTTCATAGCCCTCATGGCTTGGCCTCTCCGCCCATGCCCCCATGGCATGCTCAATCACCTCATTATACACTCTCAACACCATTTAGTCCCAAGGACTACTCTCCTCTAGAGTGCTCAACCTCTCTCGGGGACCTAAACCACCATTTAGGACCAAAACAATCATCTAGGGACCAAATCTGTCACCTAGGGACCGAAATAAAGACACTCTTAGGCACTTGGCAAAGACTAGGCGCCATTTTCCCCACATTCTCGCGCCCGGTGCAACACAAAGACTAGCGCCAAACTCAAGATTTTGGCGCCCGTGGCAACACACCATCTGGCGCCACTTTTCTAGCAATCAACAGCGCCCCCACAGGCAACACAGCACCTAGACACAAACTCGATACGCCTCGCACACAATCTCGACACACGAGCGTGACTAGGCGCCACAGGCGTACGATTTAGCGCCCCCTGCCGACCCAAACCCACCCAACACTTCCAAACCAAAAACCACCCGAGCCAAAATGTTTAAAAATGTTTTGGGCGTAAATACAAAATTTGGCACAAAGTGAAATATGCTTAGAAAAGTAAGTTTCACCCAAACCACCCCAATTACACACACCAAAGCACCTCACCGAGACATTTTTAAAATAAGACTGTACTCAGAAACTACTCGAGCCAAAACACTTTAAAATGAATTTGGGCAGTGTGAATACAAAATTTGTACGAGGAAATGTGCCTAAAAATACAAGTTTCACTCCTGCCCCAAAACACACACAAAATCACCCCACACCGGACATTTTCGAATGACACCGCAACTGAAAACTACTCAAGCCAAAACACTTTAAAATGAATTTGGGCAGGTGAACACAAAATTTGGCACGAGGAAATATGTTCGTAAATACAAGTTTCACTCCCCGGCCCCAAAACACACACAAAACAAGCCCCACTGGACATTTTCAAAATAACACCCGCAACTGAAAACCACTCGAGCCAAAACACTTAAAATTGAAAGTTGGCAGGTGAATACAAAATTTGGCACGAGAAAATGTGCCCAGAAATACAAGTTTCACTCCCCGGGCCCCAAAATACCCACATTCTGGCGCCTGCAGACAAAGAAACACACTTACCTGTCCATCGCTATGGTGACACACAGCGCCATTTCTCTAGGAAATTGGCGCCACGCACTTCAACATTCCCGAAACCTCCTCTCATAAGCACTGGGCGCACCATTCCTAGCCATATGGCGCCCCAACATCAAAATCCCCAAATTCTACAAATTCTCTCAAACCAATCCACATTATAATCATTCTAACACCTCCAATTTCACAAATTAACAAACAATTGCACACCCAAATCATCAATTACATCAAAATCACGAAATCATATATTGTAAAACCCTAACTCACGCTCTAAATCAATTTTACCAACAAATTCATCAAATTCAAGAAATCAAATCATCATGCAATCATCAATTAACATCAAACAAATTTCCTATGATACACATAAAACCCATTATCTCCTCTATTATAGAGTGAGACTCCCTTACCTCGAATTAACAGTAGAAATTGAGTCTCACCAAGTCACGTACAAGAACCACAAAGAACTATGGAGCTTTCCTCTTCTCCTTTCTCCTCGCGATCAAGCCCTTTCTCTTTTCCTCTCTTGGTGCGCCGTCCTCTCTTCTCTCTTCTCCCTCTCTTTCGTTTTCTTTCTTTGTTTCTTCCTTTGGTGCGAAATGCACCAACCCTAGGAGCCTAAGTCATTGGGCTTGGGCTCCTGGGCCCAAAATAATGACTCTCCGGTATTTCTAATACCACTCCCTTCTAATTAAAAATAAAATACTAAATATAAAACACTATATTATATTTAATATAATTAAAATAGTGCAACACTTTAAATAATTTAATCAATTACTTAATTAAATCATTTAGGGTGTTACAACTCTCCCCCACTTAGGAAATTTCGTCCTCGAAATTCGTACCTGAGTCAATTAACTCTGGATAAGACTCCCGCATCTTGCTCTCCAAACTCCCAAGTCATACTCTCACCAAAGAAATCCTCCCAACCACACTACCTTGACCAAGGCAATGTCTTTCCTCTCAACACCTTCACTTCTCTATCATCAATCTTCACCGGCATAGTCTCCACAAAGGAGGTTCTCACGCACTTACATCACCCATGTGAATCACGTGAGACGGTCCGGAATATACTCCAAGCCGTGGCACGTGGAATACATCGTGCAAGTTCGAAAGATTAGGCGGCAAAGCCACCCTATAAGCAACCTTTCCAACCTCTCGGTGATCTGATACGGCCCAATAAACCTTGGGTTAACTTCTTTGCTTTCAGAGCACGCCCAACACCAGTCGTAGGCGTGACCCTCAAGAACACATGCTCACCACTGAAACTCCAAGTCCTGTCTCTCCTACCATTCAACAACTTACACCGACTTACATCTACATTTCGACAACTCTCCTTCGGTCTATATACACTATACCTCGGCGACACTAAATCCGGGACGTGCCTATACCTCACTTCAATACATACATACCTCGGTTATATCCTCTCAATTTACCACCACCGGTCTTGGTTTACTTACCTTAGACCTCAATAACCACGCTTAGGCTTATGTTCACTGCACCTCAACATCTATACTTCAAAGACATATATACTCTACACTTGGCCATTACTAATAGTAACGACTGGGTCCACCACCCAGTATATTACTCAAAGAACTCCTCTTCATGTAGAGTTTTTGCCTTTTCAGTGGGAATCGAACCTGCGTACCTCATGTACATTTCCAACGCATTCCCACTACCAATTGAGCTAGTAGCTCAATTGGTAGTGAAATGCGTTGAAATGCATGAGGTGGTACGAGGTTCGATTCCCACTAAGGCAAAACTCTACATGGGTGAAGGAGTTCTTTGAGTAATAGCGCTGTGGTGGTGGACCTGTGTCGTTACAATAAAAAGCGCTTTTTTATTGTAACGACTGGGTCCACCACTCAGCGCTATTACTCAAAGAACTTTTCTACCCAGTAGAATTTTTGCCTTAGTGGGAATCGAACCTTTTACCTGCATACATCTCCTCGCATTCCCACTACCAATTGAGCTAGTAGCTCAATTGGTAGTGGGAATGCGAGGAGATGTACAAGAGGTACGCAGGTTCGATTCCCACTAAGGCAAAAATTCTACTGGGTAGAAAAGTTCTTTGAGTAATAGCGCTGGGTGGTGGACCTGTGTCACATAACTAATCTCTGTGACTACACTACCTTAAGCGCACCACACTTTAACACAACACTTCAACTCCTGTACCTCGGTTCACCTATCGACAAGAACTCAAATATAAACCAAAGACACCATCAAGCCATTAATCCTCAACTCCAAATAAACCCGGTTAAAACACATCAACTCTCACTCAACCACGCTTATAACACAAAGAACTCATACTCGTCAAAACAATATCAAACTCATATGTAAATGCATGGATGCAACCCAACGCCAAGGTTTAATGCATGAGTACCATCACCGCGTAATGGCACTCGCCACCGCCCTTAATGATATCTAGGTTGAAACTCGTCTCGCGCCTTTTACACCGTCGCTCTATTTCACCTAGACAACCCCAATAGCGCTAAGGCTAACGCCCACTCACGGGACACCTCAACACCACACTCACTAGCCCTACACCTAACGCCCAACTCACTTTGGGCGCCTCAACACCAAAGAGGCCAAAGTCTTCTCACACCGTAATGCACGGAAAGCGACCTCAAACACCACGGGTACAACACAGAACGAGGTCCTGCACCCATCACTCAACGTCGGTTCCCATTTGGAACCTCACCACTTAAACACATCGCTACTCAAAGCTCTAAGGTCATGTCATCACACCTCGGACATAGCCCCATGGCTATCGTCCAACTCACCATCCAATACACCTCCAATTGTAGTTCTCACACTACCCCAACATCCTCACACCAAACGTAGTGGACTAAACGATCCTACGAGGACCACAACGTCACCTGTGACTAAAACGTCACCTAGGGACTAAACGGACTATCCCATTTCAACCACTTGCGCTCACAACGCCAAACAACACCCTTCGCGCTGGCGGCGCGCAACGCTATGCGCTCATGGCTTCAACGGCACCTCGGCACCCTTTCCTCGGAACCTCGGCACACGCACCACTAACCTCGACACACGTGCACTAAGCCTCCTCTCTCGCACTATAAATCATCTCGGCATCTATCCTTATACCACAACTACCATACTTACTTCACCTTAGTCTTAACGCAACTAGGTTACTTCTACCTCAATTCACCCTTAATCACCTCGGTTCACCACCTCGGCTACGCCTACACTTAGTCACGCATCTTATCTTCAATGGCGTCCTTGCGTCTCACCTCGGTTACCACGGTTACTTAACTTAGGTCGCCTATCACTCACCTCGCTTCACTTAGGTACAAGCCTCTATTTCATTCACCTCGGTTGCCATACCATCTCGGCAACCTCGGTTCAAAGAACTACACTTAGGTGTATAAATACACGCCATACTCGAAGAATCACCTCGGATACCTATGCTACACCTCGGCAACTACAAGCCGACCCTACGCTCCAACTCTCACACTTTGACAACTTGGCATACAACTTCCTCTCTTTCAAAACCCCTAGCACCACCCTCAAGTGCCCTGCATGCTCTTCCTCAGATTTCGAGTACACCAGAATATCATCAATCAAAACAACCACAAACCGATATAGATAGGCTGCAAGCTTTCTGGATGTCTTCATCCTCGCACCTTAACTGGGTGATACCGACCTCAAGTCAATCTTGCTAAACACTTTAGCACCCACCACCGATCCATCGGATCATCTATCCTCGGAAGAGGATACTTATTCTTGATAGTTACTTCATTCAATTGTCTCGTAGTCCACGCACGCACGCATACTCCCATCCTCTTCTTAACCAACAAGACCGAGCTCCCCATGGTGACACACTAGGCCTCACAAACTTCTTCTCAAGAAGCTCCTCTAACCGCTTCTTCAATTCCGACAACTCGGCGCCGACATCCCAGACGGTGCCATGACACCGCCTAGTATCGTGCACAAGCTCAATCCCAAATTCAACTTCCCTCCGGTGGCACACAAGGAATTCTCGTCGAAACACTTCAGTGAACTCACACACCACCGCAACCCATCAACTACACTTTGGTTCTCGCAGGACATAGGTGCCATCAAAGCAAACAAATGACCACCCTCCTTCGTAACTTTATGCAAACACCCGCAAAAACAACAAAACGGACTCTTCCTCTTCCGAGGAGAAGAAACTTATCGACTTGCAATCGAAGCTCTTGTGACCCTGGCTTGCCACACTTGAAACACACCATATCACGGAGCATCTCCCCACTTGGCTTCTTGCCCACAAAGCAGACTTACTACCACCAAAGATACCTCTGTTTTCCTCAATCAAGAAATACCTCATATGGCTTACTCCTGCTGGAACTTGTAATGACTGGGTCCACCACCCAAATGGCTATTATTACTCAAAGAACTCCTCTACCCCATGTAGAGTTTTTGCCTTCCGTGGGAATCGAACCTCGTACCTCATGTACATTTCCTCGCATTCCCACTACCAATTGAGCTAGTAGCTCATTGGTGAGTGAAATGCGAGGCATGCATGAAGGTAGCGAGGTCATTCACGGAAAGCAAACTTCACATGGGCAGAAAGTTCTTTGAGATAGGCAGGTGAGGACCTGTGTCGCTACAATAAAAAGCGCCTTTTTATTTTAATGTACTGGGTCCACCACCCCAAATACTATTACTCAAAGAACTCCTCTACCCCATGTAGAGTTTTTGCCTTCCGTGGGAATCAACCTCGTGCCTCATGTACATTTCCCTCGCATTCCCACTTACCAATTGAGCTATTGTAACAGCTGGGTCCACCACCCGGTAGCTATTACTCAAAGAACTCCTCTACCCCATGTGTAGAGTTTTTGCCTTTCCGTGGGAATCGAACCTCGTACCTCATGTACATTTCCTCGCATTTCACTACCAATTGAGCTAGTAGCTCAATTGGTGAGGGAATGCGAGGGAAATGTACATGAGGTACGAGGTTCGATTCTACACTAAGGCAAAAACTCTACATGGGGAGTAGGAGTTCTTTGAGTAATAGCGCTGGGTGGTGGACCCAGTCGTTATGTAACTCACCTCTATCAAGAAAGATGAACAACAATTTAGAACTAATTCAAGACTCCTAACCGTCATACACAACATGACAAATGCACACACACTTGGTCTGGACGGACCGAACTTTTGCTCGATACCACTAATGTAACACCCCATTTCTACCCTGAATTTAAATAAAAAATCGTAGTATATAAAAATCATTTCTCGGTCATCTTTTGGTTTAGTGGGTTATAAAATAGTGAACCGATTGACTATGGGATTACTCGGTAATCGATACTACTTGCAATGTGCCTTGACCTCCTTTGCAAGGCTCTCGATGCCCTTGTAAATACACCAAATAAAGAAATTACGACCTTAGTGGCGAACCACAATTTAGCCATAGTCATTCAAAGACACTAATAGTATAACATAAATCGCCCTCAATAAAATGGAGCGTCACACATCTCTCTTAAAACATTCAATAGTTAACTCATCTCATAAACATAATCAAAATACGTAACACCAAAGAAATAAACTCGTGGAACTATAGTTTCACATAATGCAATGGAAAATACTCATGAATCCAACAAACAATTCAAAGATCTCAAACAATACATAGAAGGCTCAACAAAGAGCAAAACAAGACAACTACAGATTCATAACCCCAACCCCTAAAGCTACGTGATCGAGAAGCGCAGACCGACTCGGGGAGTAGTGAAGGTAGAAAGCCCTCACTCATGACTACCCGTGGTAAACAACAACGAAAGGGGTGAGTCTCGAACTATATAATAAAAGTGATAATAAGCAATATATATATCATCATAGTTCACAAATACTCAAACACACCAATCATCACTCAACAAAGATTCATGCACTAATGAGAATGTATGCAATGTAAGTATGCATGTGGTACCATTTGCCTCCCAAGATTCTCATCAATAATGGAGTCCTCATGACTGCCCCCTCCCCGCCCTCGGGCTTCACAATCATTTTATAAGGCCCTCCCGCCGCCTCAAACTTCACAATCATTTTATAAGCTCTACGACCAAGTAACTAGAATGTATGCATGAGACTCCATGTACAACACAAACACAATCTCAAACAAACTCAATACACACATTAACTCTTACCTCGGTATTCATCTCATTTCATAGCCCTCATGGCTTGGCCCTCCGGCCCATGCCCCATGGCATGCTCAATCACCTCATTATACACTCTCAACACCATTTAGTCCCAAAGACTACTCTCCTCTAGAGTGCTCAACCTCTCTCAGGGACCTAAACCACCATTTAGGACCAAAACAATCATCTAGGGACCAAACTGTCACCTAGGGACCGAAACAAAGACACTCTTAGGCACTTGGCAAAGACTAGGCGCCATTTTCCCCACATTCTGGCGCCCGCGGTGCAACACAAAGACTAGGCGCCAGAACTCAAAGATTTTGGCGCCCGTGGCAACACACCACACTGGGCGCCACTTTTCTAGCAATCTGCGCGCCCCACAGGGCAACACAGACCTCTAGACACAAACTCGCACCACGCCTCGCACACAATCTCGCATACCACGCAAAGCAGACTAGGCGCCTGGCACAGACATGATTTAGCGCCCCTCGACTCCAAACCCACCCAACACTTCCAAACCAAAAACCACCCGAGCCAAAATGTTTAAAAATGTTTTTGGGCAGGTAAATACAAAATTTGGCACAGTGAAATATGCTTAGAAAAGTAAGTTTCACCCAAACCACCCCAATTACACACACCAAAGCACCCTCACCGAGACATTTTTAAAATAAGACCTGTACTCAGGAAACTACTCGAGCCAAAACACTTTAAAATGAATTTGGGCAGGTGAATACAAAATTTGGCACGAGGAAATGTGCCCAGAAATACAAGTTTCACTCCCCGGGCCCCAAAACACACACAAAATCACCCCCACCGGGACATTTTCAGAATGACACCTGCAACCAGAAAACTACTCAAGCCAAAACACTTTAAAATGAATTTGGGCAGGTGAACACAAAATTTGGCACGAGGAAATATGTTCAGAAATACAAGTTTCACTCCCCGGGCCCCAAAACACACACAAAACAAGCCCCACTGGGACATTTTCAAAATAACACCTGCAACCAGAAAACCACTCGAGCCAAAACACTTAAAATTGAAAGTTGGCAGGTGAATACAAAATTTGGCACGAGAAAATGTGCCCAGAAATACAAGTTTCACTCCCCGGGCCCCAAAATACCCACATTCTGGCGCCTGCACAAAGAAACACACTTACCTGGGCCATCACATAGCTGGACACACAGCGCCATTTCTCTAGGAAATTGGCGCCCTGCACTTCAACATTCCCCAGAAACCTCCTGCTACAGTACCTGGGGCGCACCATTCCTAGCCATATGGCGCCCCAACATCAAAATCCCCAAATTCTACAAATTCTCTCAAACCAATCCACATTATAATCATTCTAACACCTCCAATTTCACAAATTAACAAACAATTGCACACCCAAATCATCAATTACATCAAAATCACGAAATCATATATTGTAAAACCCTAACTCACGCTCTAAATCAATTTTACCAACAAATTCATCAAATTCAAGAAATCAAATCATCATGCAATCATCAATTAACATCAAACAGCCCCTATGATACACATAAAACCCATTATCTCCTCTATTATAGAGTGAGACTCCCTTACCTCGAATTAACTGTAGAAATTGAGTCTCACCAAGTCACGTGACAAGAACCACAAAGAACTATGGAGCTTTCCTCTTCTCCTTTCTCCTCGCGATCAAGCCCTTTCTCTTTTCCTCTCTTGGTGCGCGCCGTCATCTCTTCTCTCTTCTCCCTCTCTTTCGCTTTTCTTCTTTGTTTCTTCCTTTGGTGCGAAATGCACCAACCCTAGAGCCTAAGTCATTGGGCTTGGGCTCCTGGCCCAAAATGTGCAGCCTCCGTATTTCTAATACCACTCCCTTCTAATTAAAAATAAAATACTAAATATAAAACACTATATTATATTTAATATAATTAAAATAGTGTAACACTTTAAATAATTTAATCAATTACTTAATTAAATCATTTAGGTGTTACACCTACAAAGTGGTTGACAACGACCGAGCTATTCGAGAAGAATTGACCTAATCGAAGAACCGCGCACCTGCCGCCACTAAGAGAGCAATTGATCAAATGTAGAAGGTCGCAGCCTGTGTACAACACTCGCGTGCAAAGAGAGACTTCACGGTCGGTCGCCTAGTTCTAAGACGGGCCGACGTAGGAAACAAGAATGCACGCCAAGGGAAGCTCGCACTAAATTGGGAAGGTCCATACAGGTCATCAACAAGATCGAAAAGGGGCTTACGAGCCGAAACCATGGATGGGGCGACTATCCCCGAACGTGGAATGCGAGAAACTTAGAAGATATTACGCTTGAATGTAACGAACGACTTGGATGTAATAAATGACCGACCTATTAATGAAAAGGCAGCGCTTTTTCCCCACTCGGGTTTTTTACGCAGGCCCGACCTTTAGAAATATGATGTGTCCTTTATTTTCTCGCAAGAATGTATGACCGGCCGCTCAAGATTGCCCGTGGCAAAGGAGCGATCAAGATTTATCAAAGTTGATTAGATCGTCGAAACGATCTACCTCGGTGAGCCATCGAAATGGCCCGGCGGTTAGATAACCCGCAAACCTCGTGTCGCCGGCGATCGCGGCATGTGCCACCGAGCCAAGACAAACGACGGCCACCGAAGTTGACTCAAACGAGCGCCATCGAAAATGGCCCAACAACGCTTAGGTCGTCGAAACGATCTACATCGAGCGCCATCGGCGGGCCCAGCGGTCGAGTAATAACCCACAAACTCTAGGTCGATTTAATCGATCTATATCGAAAAGCCATCGAAAATGGCCCAAGGGTAGTGATAACCCATCGCGCAGAGGCCGTCGAAACGACCTACCTCAAGAGCCATCGGAATGGCCCAATCAAGTGTCACCGAGAGGCACCGCTTAGCGTGTAAGAAATGCCGAGCGACCTATGTAACACCCCATTTCTACCCTAATTTAAATCAAAAATCGAGTGTACAAAAATCTTTTCCGATCATTTTCTAGTTTAGTGTGTTATAAAATAGTGGACTCGGTGACTATGGGATTACTCAGTAATCGATACTACTTGCAGCGTGCATTGGCCACTTTTGCAAGGCTCTCAATGATGCCCTCGTAAATACACCAAATGAAAGAAATTCTAGCCTTAGTGGCGAACTACGCTTTAGCCATAGTCATTCAAAGACACTAATAGTATAACATAAAGTAATACTCAATGAAATGGAGCGTCACAACTCTTTCTCTTAAACCAAAACCAAATACGTAACACGAGTAAGATAACTCATAGAAATATAGTTTCACATACTCGCAATGAAAACAATCAATGTCTCAACAAAGATAATCCAAAGAATATCAAAACAAATACATAAAGGCTCAACAAGGAGCAAAACAGTAACAACAGCTTCTAAACCCCGACCCTGTAGGTGCTACGTGACGAGCGCATCGACTCGGGAGTAGTGAAGGTGGGAAGCCCTCACTCCCGACTACCCGTGGTAAATGACAACAGAAAGGGTGAGTCTCGAACTATATAATAAAGGTGATAATAAGCAATATATAAGCATAGTGTACAAAGACTCAAACACACCAATCATTAATCAATAATATTCATGCACTAATGAGAATGTATGCAATGTCATCATGCATGTGGTACCATTGGCCCACCGCCCTCTCAAAGCTTCACAATCATCATACAAGGCCCCGGCCGCCCGCAGTTTCATAATCACTTTATAAGGCCCCCGCCGCCCGCGCAGCTTCACAAATCATATTATAAACACTACGATCATGCACCTAATGTATGCACGAGACTCCATGTACATCACAACATCATTTCAAACAATTCAATACACCCAATTCCTCTTACCTCTGTCAATCTCATTTTATAGCCCTCCCGGCTTGGCTCCACCGCCCATGCCCCCATGGCATGCTCAATCACCTCATTATAACCTCAACACCATTATGTCCCACCGGACTCGCCCTCCTCTAGGGTACTCAACCTTACCTGCAGACCTAAACCACCATTTAGGACCAAAACAATCATCTAGGGACCAAATCGTCACCTAGGGGCCAAAACAAAGACTCCTCTTAGACACTTGGCAAGACCAGCGCCATTTTTCCCACATTCTCGCGCCCGGTGCAACACAAAGACTAGGCGCCGTAAACTCAAGATTTTGGCGCCCGTGGCAACACAGCCACTGGGCGCCACTTTCCTAGCAACTGCGCTCGGGCAACACACGCACCTAGACACAAACTCGCATACGCTTTCGCACACAAAAAACAAGACACAGCAAAGACAACTGGGCGCCCCGACCCCAGCTCACCCAACACTTTCAAACCAAAAACCACCCGAGCCAAAATGTTTAAAAATGAATTTGGGCAGGTAAACACAAAATTTGGCACAGGGAAATATGCCTAGAAAAGTAAGTTTCACTCCCCGGGCTCCAAAACACACCTAAAACGAGCCCTACCGGGACATTTTCAAAAATACACTTCCAATCAGAAAACCATTCGAGCCAAAACACTTAAAATTGAAAGTTGGCAGGTGAATACAAAAGTTGGCACGAGAAAATATGTTTAGAAATACAAGTTTCACTCACCGGGCTCCAAAACACACCCATAACGAGCCCTACCGGGACATTTTCAAAAATACACTTGAAATCAGAAAACCATTCGAGCCAAAACACTTAAAATTGAAAGTTGGCAGGTGAATACAAAAGTTGGCACGAGAAAATATGTTCAGAAATACAAGTTCACTCCCCGGGCCCCAAAACACACACAAAACAAGCCCCACCGGGACATTTTCAAAATAACACCTGCAACCAGAAAACCACTCGAGCCAAAACACTTAAAATTGAAAGTTGGCAGGTGAATACAAAATTTGGCACGAGAAAATGTGCCCAGAAATGCAAGTTTCACTCCCCGGGCTCCAAAATACACACAAAACAAGCCCCACCGGGACATTTTCAAAATAACACCTGCAACCAGAAAACCACTCGAGCCAAAACACTTAAAATTGAAAGTTGGCAGGTGAATACAAAATTTGGCACGAGAAAATGTGCCCAGAAATGCAAGTTTCACTCCCCGGGCTCCAAAATACCCACATTCTGGCGCCCAGCAAAGAACTCACTCACCCCATCAAGCATAAGTTGACACAGCGCCATTTCTCTAGGAAATTGGCGCCCGCACTTCAACATTCCCTGAAAACTCCTCACATAAGCACTGGGCGCACCATTCCTAGCCATATGGCGCCCAACATCAAAATCCCCAAATTCTACAAATTCTCTCAAACCAATCCACATTATAATCATTCTAACACCTCCAATTTCACCAATTAACACACAATTGCACACCCAAATCATCAATTGCATCAAAATCACGAAATCACACATGGTAAAACCCTAACTCACGCTCTAAATCAATTTTACCAACAAATTCACCAAATTCAAGAAAACAAATCATCATATAATCACCAATTAACATAAAACAGCCCCTATAACATACATATAACCCATTATCTCCTCTATTATAGAGTGAGACTCCCTTACCTCGAATTAACCGTAGAAATTGATTTTCCTTGAGTCACGTGCAAAAACCACAAAGAACAAATGAGTTCTCCTCTTCTCTTTGCTTGAGTGCGATCCACTTCTCCCTCTTCTCACTCTCCTTGCGCTGCTTTCTCTTTCTTTTCTTTCTCTCTCTATTCGCTTTCTTTCTTTCTTTGGAGAATGGTGCGAATTACACCAACCCTAGGAGCCTAAGTCATTGGGCTTGGGCTCTTGGGTCGATACTTACCACCCCGGAATTATTGATACTTCTCCCTTTTCTTTTTAATTAAAACCCCATCCTATTGTTTTATTATAACTACTCCATGAAACACCTAAGTAATTTAATTTAATAACTACTTAATTATTTTGGGGCGCATAACTCTCCCCACTTAGAACATTTTCGCCTCGAAATCTAGTCAAACCCCAAACACTACTAAATCTCTTCTTTATCTCTAACCGTCCTCCTCCAAAATCTATCGCATACTTGGCAGCAGACTAAACACCCTCCCACTCACAAACTACAACCACCTAGACAACTAGTACTATCCACATTGCTGATCATTATTTCCTCGACACGGGCGGTAAGTGATCGGGCGGCCGTCCCTCCTACTTATTCACCTGTAACTCCAAAATAATAACCGCACTCGCCACCTCCAAAACCCACCGACTTACTACGACAATTAATCATGGACATGGTTATGCTCTAACCCGCTTCATACCCGAGATTACATCTAACCTATTCAACTACAGCAAGTAAGATTCACCACAAGGTCCTCGTCGAAGATCGACAAGGGACACCGAGAACACAACACACACAACCACATATCCCAACCACAATCATAGTGCACTAAACATCAAATGCGCACTGCTCTCACTCAAATCACAGGCTAGGTAGCTCATCACAATGATATCAAAACATAGTCATACATCACATATTATAAAGAAGATAGTGACAAGAATACACACATGGTTTACTCCAAGACATTTAGTTATTCGAATCCAAATAATTCTTTATACTTTTAAATTCACAATAGTAATCATTTCTTATTCAAATAGTAAAGCATCAAAATATTAACATAAGGTTAATTACTAACTCTAATCCCATTGCATTCCTTTTTAATGTGGCATACAATATTTCGCACACAAAATGTTACACTACTTGTTGGCTCTTTTACTCATTCCTCAAGGCAACGGCATTATTTTATATTCATAATTCAAATTTGAGACACGACAAACACACCAAAACAATTCAATTTAAACGATCTCTACAAAAATAATAATATTTAATCACACATGAAGACCATACCAAAGATGTCACATAGGGTACTCAATTAACGCCATTAACTCGGGAGTTCCATAAAAGCAAATGTGTAAGAACAATATCTACAATGATACCAACATGCATTCTATCCTTAACATGCATTCCATATTTAGCTCATTAACCCACACAACACAATTGGCACAATCACGAAATAATCTAATAGGAATTCGCCTATTAAAAATAAGTTTGATACCAATATTGTATCCAATCGTAAAATTTGTTTATTAGGGGGTTCACAAACAATCTCATAACTCAGTTCATTTTCAACTTACAAAACCACGTGAACACAATTAAGGAAGTAACAACCAAAATCGCACAATAAAATCGGTTGTAGACAATTAGAGTTCACAATTAGTTTAAGCATGCATTTATTCTAGTCACCTCTACAACCATATTTCCTAAATTTCAATGAAACATAATCCCACCAATCAAACACTAAACATTTACATTTATTTAAACATGTGAAAAGAGGAGTAACTAGACTCGAATAGATTACAAAGGCAAAGAGAAACGGACTCCAAACACTTAACACCAAGCAATCATACTCGAGAAGGAAATCAAAGTGTTCAAGTGTGCAACATCAAGAGTGTGGAACAATTCTTTACTATCATCTAATTGAAAACTAGAAGGATACACTCACATAGGACCTATACACCTCACAACTTCAATAGAATTAGAAATACCACCCAAAAATGAGAGCCAACGGAAAAATTCTTTCATAAACCAATTTTCAAATGTAACGAACTCACCACAATCCAACATGGTCAAATGATGATACCTATAGGTCTTTGGTTCCATAGAATAACAAGCTAATAAGGAGCCTATCCATTTTATGACGCATAGCTCAAAGCAAATTTCAAAAATCTTTTTCTTTGGGTTAATAAAGAAGTAAGTGAGACGATTCTACCTAGATTCGTAGAGGGGAAGATAAAATACTTAACACTACAACTTTGGTCAATTACCCATTGTCAAATAAAATTAAAACACGAGTACAAACATCGCTTTAATTTTAAAAACTCTATGACTTCAAGTTATTCGTAAAAACAAAGACGCTAGATTGTAGAAAAACAACACATTCTTATTTTGAAGCCGTAATGTACCACTTTACGCACAATTAGAATTTGGCGCCTATACACCCGTGGGGATGCATAGGTTGCATGCTTTCAAAACATTAATTTCCTTTCAAAACGCTCTCAACCCATTGCGTTATCACTTAGCCTTAGAACCTCACATTTATTTTGGAAGACATCACGCTTAGTTTAGAGAAACATCTCGCTTTCAAAGCTTAGAAAACATCACCTTTAAAGAGTGGAAAACATCACAATTTAATCGTAGAAAGCATCTCGCCCTAAGTTATATGACATCCCTTTTTGTTTTTGAAAACATCGCATTTTAACTCGTGATACAACTTCAAAACAACACCCTTACAACATAAAGACAAATTTCTCTTACTCTAAAAAAAAACAAGACAAAGAACTTTGAACAATATAATACAAAGACACTAGTCACTTTTTAAAAAAAAATAGAACAAAATGACTTGAAACATCACAAATAGCACACCATTTATTTTAAATAGAATTGTAACCTTGATTTCTTTGAAAGCATCAAATCCAATTATCAACTCTACGAACCATTATCAATTCATTTCGATTCGGTTTAATCATCGCTTTATATTTTAGAAAAATACACTCTTTTCTTTTAGAAAATACCACATTTCAAATGGGGAAACATCACAAGAAAATTGAATAGAACGGTATTTTAATTATAAGTAAACAAAGAAGAAAACAATGCCATAACACGCTACAACAAGATGGCAAAACAAAGCAGAAACAGCAGTGGAAAACAAAGACTCTCTTCAAAGATAAAAATAGCGCTTCATTTTTGTAAAACGGTACAGTATAATTATTTTAAAAAAATGCAAAGACTTCATACCTCAATTAAAACGGCAGACAAAGACCCCTAACTTATAAAAACAAAGACTTCATCTTCACAAAACCGCACTACACTTATTTCATAAAACAACAACTCATTCTATAAAAATAAACCGTAATACAAAGAACTCATTTGGTTGGCAAACAAATGACATTTTAAATTGACAAAACAAATGCATTTTTATTCTTTTCAAAACAAAGAATAAAGATACAATTTTTAGTCACTACACATAGCATCCTCTCAATTTATTTTCAATTTCATTTATCATCTAAACACACAATTCAATCACCACATACAACTCAACATTCAATTAAGGCTAGAACATCCCATGCATTGTATCTCAATTCAATTTCAAGGTTCATACGACAAGAAGATTTTGAACAAAACAACAGAGACATGGTTCACGCATCGAAAACAAGATAAAGACACATTACCAAAGGGGTATCTCCCCACTAGTCCTCTTACCATAAGCGGCCTCCACCACTTTTTACTGCAGGAACATCACTACCGCAACCATTGGTTAGAACTAGACGGCAAAGACTCATCACCGACGGACCGACACGACGACTTCGACAACTTGGCCTGGAAGGACCACCATTGCTTGCTCGATACCACTAATGTAACACCCCATTTCTACCCTGTAATTTAAATCAAAAATCGAGTGTACAAAAATCTTTTCTCGATCATTTTCTAGTTTAGTGTGTTATAAAATAGTGGACTGGCCGACTATGGGATTACTCGGTAATCGATACTACTTGCAATGTGCATTGGCCACTTTTGCAAGGCTCTCCGATGATGCCCTCGTAAATACACCAAATAAAGAAATTCTAGCCTTAGTGGCGAACTACGCTTTAGCCATAGTCATTCAAAGACACTAATAGTATAACATAAAGTAATACTCAATGAAATGGAGCGTCACAACTCTTTCTCTTAAACCAAAACCAAATACGTAACACGAGTAAGATAACTCATAGAAATATAGTTTCACATACTGCAATGGAAAACAATCAATGTCTCAACAAAGATAATCCAAAGAATATCAAAACAAATACATAAAGGCTCAACAAGGAGCAAAGCAGTAACAACAGGTCTAAACCCCGACCCCAGGTGCTACGTGATCGAGCGCACCAGACTCGGGAGTAAAGTGAAGGTGGGAAGCCCTCACTCCCGACTACACTGTGGTAAATGACAACAGAAAGGTGAGTCTCGAACTATATAATAAAGGTGATAATAAGCAATATATAAGCATAGTGTACAAAGACTCAAACACACCAATCATTAATCAATAATATTCATGCACTAATGAGAATGTATGCAATGTCATCATGCATGTGGTACCATTGGCCCACCGCCGCCTCAGTTTTCACAATCATCATACAAGGCCCCCGGCCGCTCGCAGCTTCATAATCACTTTATAAGGCCCCCTGGCCGCCCGCAGTTTCACAAATCATATTATAAACACTACGACCGCACCCAATGTATGCATGAGACTCCATGTACATCACAACATCATTTCAAACAATTCAATACACCCAATTCCTCTTACCTCGGTGTCAATCTCATTTTATAGCCCTCCCGGCTTGGCCCACCGGCCCATGCCCCCATGGCATGCTCAATCACCTCATTATAACCCCTCAACACCATTATGTCCCACCTGACCGCCCTCCTCTAGGGTACTCAACCTTACCTGCAGACCTAAACCACCATTTAGGACCAAAACAATCATCTAGGGACCAAATCACACCTAGGGGCCAAAACAAAGACTCCTCTTAGACACTTGGCGGCACCAGCGCCATTTTTCCCACATTCTCGCGCCCGGTGCAACACAAAGACTAGGCGCCGTAAACTCAAGATTTTGGCGCCCCTGTGGCAACACACAACACTGGGCGCCACTTTCCTAGCAACTGGCGCCCCCACGGGCAACACGCACCTAGACACAAACTCGCATACGCTTTGGACACAAAAACAAGACACAGCAAAGACACGCAGGTGGCGCCCCACATTGACCCAGCTCACCCAACACTTCCAAACCAAAAACCACCCGAGCCAAAATGTTTAAAAATGAATTTGGGCAGGTAAACACAAAATTTGGCACAGGGAAATATGCCTAGAAAAGTAAGTTTCACTCCCCGGGCCCCAAAACACACCTAAAACGAGCCCTACCGGGACATTTTCAAAAATACACTTCCAATCAGAAAACCATTCGAGCCAAAACACTTAAAATTGAAAGTTGGCAGGTGAATACAAAAGTTGGCACGAGAAAATATGTTTAGAAATACAAGTTTCACTCACCGGGCTCCAAAACACACCCATAACGAGCCCTACCGGGACATTTTCAAAAATACACTTGAAATCAGAAAACCATTCGAGCCAAAACACTTAAAATTGAAAGTTGGCAGGTGAATACAAAAGTTGGCACGAGAAAATATGTTCAGAAATACAAGTTCACTCCCCGGGCCCCAAAACACACACAAAACAAGCCCCACCGGGACATTTTCAAAATAACACCTGCAACCAGAAAACCACTCGAGCCAAAACACTTAAAATTGAAAGTTGGCAGGTGAATACAAAATTTGGCACGAGAAAATGTGCCCAGAAATGCAAGTTTCACTCCCCGGGCTCCAAAATACACACAAAACAAGCCCCACCGGGACATTTTCAAAATAACACCTGCAACTGTGAAAACCACTCGAGCCAAAACACTTAAAATTGAAAGTTGGCAGGTGAATACAAAATTTGGCACGAGAAAATGTGCCCAGAAATGCAAGTTTCACTCCCCGGGCTCCAAAATACCCACATTCTGGCGCCCAGGCAGCAACTCACTCACCCAGTCACTGCTACAGTGACACAGGCGCCATTTCTCTAGGAAATTGGCGCCCTGCACTTCAACATTCCCCAGAAAACTCCTGCTACAGTACCTGGGGCGCACCATTCCTAGCCATATGGCGCCCCAACATCAAAATCCCCAAATTCTACAAATTCTCTCAAACCAATCCACATTATAATCATTCTAACACCTCCAATTTCACCAATTAACACACAATTGCACACCCAAATCATCAATTGCATCAAAATCACGAAATCACACATGGTAAAACCCTAACTCACGCTCTAAATCAATTTTACCAACAAATTCACCAAATTCAAGAAAACAAATCATCATATAATCACCAATTAACATAAAACAGCCCCTATAACATACATATAACCCATTATCTCCTCTATTATAGAGTGAGACTCCCCTTACCTCGAATTAACCGTAGAAATTGATTTTCCTTGAGTCACGTGCAAAAACCACAAAGAACAAATGAGTTCTCCTCTTCTCTTTGCTTCTTGTGCGATCCACTTCTCCCTCTTCTCACTCTCCTTGCGCCCGCTTTCTCTCTTTCTTTTCTTTCTCTCTATTCGCTTCTTTCTTTCTTTGGAGAATGGTGCGAATTACACCAACCCTAGGAGCCTAAGTCATTGGGCTTGGGCTCTTGGTCGATACTTACCACCCCTAATTATTGATACTTCTCCTTTTCTTTTTAATTAAAACCCCATCCTATTGTTTTATTATAACTACTCCATGAAACACCTAAGTAATTTAATTTAATAACTACTTAATTATTTTGGGGCGTTATAACCTAGATTTAAAGTTCGCGAACTTAGAAAAATAAATGCTACAATCGATTCAAGCAAACAAATAAATTAAGCCAAAGTAAATTGTCATCACAAATTAGAGACGCCTGGCCGGCCGAGCGCCTAAATACTTGATCGCTCAAGGCGGCATTTGAATTGTTGTGCCCGGCGGCAAGTTAAACGGTTACAAAATTACACCGCCGCAGCGCTTCGCACTTCTCCAATGTTTACTGACCGTAGCTACCGATCGCGGGTCGAGTCACTTCCTCCTCGTGGGCCGCTTCATCTCGGACTCCTCCGCCTCTACCATCTCTTCGTCCCGCGACCGGACGGCGCTAGGCTCTTCATCATCAATAATCACCACCTCAACGCCTTCCTCTCCTCCTCGGTGGAGTGTTACACGGCCGTTCTTCGAATGAACGGACCTTGACCCGTAGCTCTTTGAACCTGGCCGACCTCTACCGAAGAATGGGAAGTCGAGCTCGTCATCGCTCGAGGAACTACTCAAGAGCAAGAACCTTTGTCGCCCAAGACGACTTAGACTCACGCCTCGGGGGAATTGGGCTCGCACGGCCTCGTCATGTATGTAGCGAAAGATTGCGGTGGTTTTCCGAATACGCGCGGTCGGGCCATCGTGGCATGCAAAAACACCTGTGATAAAGGGGAACGAGTCGGTCGGTCGAGCGAACACTCATGAGAGGGGGCGATTTGGCCATCCTCGACTGACACCCCTATCACGAGGCGTGAAAAAGCACATAGTACTTTCAAATAAAAACTCAAGCTTAAAAGGTAAAGGGAAAGATCGGTCCATACCTTAAACAGATGTTGAGGATCGGTCGCGAGTAGACAGAAACAGCTATGAACGCAAGTCGGCGGCAGACGAGTCCTGGCCGGCCGCGAGCAATTCTTGGAAGTGTGAGAAATGAACTCAAGCAGAGGACTATTTATAGCGCAGACTCATGGCGCGAAGAGGACCGGATGCGGCGTCGTCACAACGCTTCGCTTCTCTCACCAATGGTTGTCTCCGCATGTACCTCGGAAACACCAACCGCCACGCCTTAAGTGTCGGTAGAAGACCAACCGCCACGACAAAGACGGGCCGATGGTTGACTAGCGGTCGACACCGCCTCTACAGAAAGCGAACGCCGCGTCCCGCTTTCGCCAAGATAACTTCACTCCTGGGGCATCGATTCAAGCCTCACCCGCTCTTAAGCGACCTAGGCTTGGGGGCAATCGTTCTCGGGTGTATTAGCAAATACGAGGATCGCCAACAAAGCAATTGGACCCGCGCCCAACCCGTCTCGATCGGCCCAACACGCCGCTTGAGCGCACTTCGCCGGCCGAAATCTTCGCAAACGGTCGGACCTCGCAGATATATACGCCATTCGCATGTGGCATCGTGCACGCTCTCTAACCTTGTGCTATCCGCCCGAGCGACCTCTCACTAGATCGTCGGAGTGTCTTTGCGGTACCACCCGAGGTGCTCAACGCGCGTGAAGCAGGACCGGTCCTTTCACTCATTCAACGACCGGCCCATCCGACGAAGCAACAACTACTTCAACTCTTCATTGGTCAAGGTACGATCAGGTTCTAAATAGGTTCACCCCTGTATAATCAAGATCCCACAGCTTATGCTTTATAAACTATTGCAACTTCTATGTCTAGAGGACGCAAAAATTGATTAAATGTCTTCAACCAACCTTATCATTTATATTAACCCTTGAGTTCTTTCTATGGTTCATGTCTGAATCCACAGAGGTACTTGTTTTACGTGGCCAAATATAAAACAAGTTTGGAAAAATTATAACACAAGGATTAAAACACAAAACGTGAGAAGTTATATACGCAATATTAAAGGTTCATTACAAGCTATGGCAACCTGACTCAAGGAGTTTAGCTCATGTTGAGCATCATCAAAATAACACAAATAAACATACTTGCATTACCGTAGGTAGAAAGGAATTTACAAGTGCAAAAGATACAATCTTGATGTCTTCTTATCATCCACGCAATGATGATACAAATCAAGAGCTTTACAATCGTGAGAAATACGAGAAAATCACAAAGGAAGAAAATAAACTATAAAAGCTTTAAAAGTGTATCAATGGAGAAAAAGAAAATGTCAAGTTCTATCTCTCTACCAATACAATCTCTAACTCTCACACTCCAAGGTAAGGAAGGAAAATCAAAGATATCTAGACTCCCTAGCATGAGGTACAAATCTTCTCAAAAGTCAATAAAGGTGATGTTTGCTTTTTCACCAACTCCACTATTCCTCACTCATGCGATGCCAAGTGTCCACACAAATCCAATAAAATCCGCACATGTCGCCAAAGCTGCAGTGGACACAAGATATGGAACATGGATTAATGAGCTTGGCGCCAAAATTGCACTTTTCCTTTAGATGCTCACCGATCTGCTTTTTCTTGCGCTATAGCGTTAGGACGCTATAGCGCTAAATACTGCACTACTTCACAAAATACATCAAAACATTCACAAGGGCACCAAATGTGCCAATTTCATAGCAAAGTAGTGTTTAGCCCTTCCTCACCTAATATTAACAGAAATGCAATAAATACTATACTAATATTACTTGAGAACTTACTTAATTTAATGATTAGAGGCATAAATAACTCATATAAATATGAGTTATCACACACCTAGACACCCACACACACACCCACTTAGGCGCCACCACAGGCGCCATAGGGCAGCCATTTGGCGCCCTGCACTTGGCACAACACACCCAGGCGCAATGGGCAGCCACTTTTGGCGCCCTGCACTTGGCACAACACACCCAGGCGCGATGATGCTGCTTTGGCTGCTGCTCTGCAAGCCATAGCTCAAGCTGTTGGGAATCAACACAATGCCGCTGATGTTAATGCTCGTAACTTAGCAACGTTCCAGAGGGAAAATCCACCCACCTTCAAGGGTCGGTATGACCCCGATGGAGCCTTGGCCTGGTTAAAGGAGATAGAGCGGATCTTCCGTCTCATGGAGTGTACTGCTGCTCAGAAAGTGAAATTGGGAACCCATATGCTAGCAGAGGAAGCTGACGACTGGTGGTTGGGAATGTCGCGAAGGTTGGAAAGTGCGGGTGAGGAAGTTACTTGGGAGGTTTTCACAAGAGAGTTCAAGAGGAAGTACTACCCTGAGGATGTACGAGCTAAGAAGGAAGTGGAATTTCTGGAGCTGAAGAAGGGAAACAAGACGGTAGCTGAGTATGCCGCCAAATTTGAGGAGTTGGCCAAATTTCCCCCTTACTATGCCAATGATGCTGATTCGGAGTTCTCCAAGTGTGTCAAATTTGAGAGTGGTCTGCGCCCTGATATAAAGAAAGCAATTGGGTATCAGGAGATTCGGGATTTTGCTAGATTGGTTAATAAGTGTAGGATCTATGAGGAAGACAGTTCTGCTGCTTTACATAAGGTCAGAAGGAAAAGAGGAATTCTCAGTTTAGAGGAAAACCCTATGATGTTGCTGGAGGTAAAAGTAAGTGGAAAGCAGGTGCTGGTCAGAAGTCAAGTGGGGGAGGTACCCTTCCGAGTATTGTGTGTTATTCTTGTAAGAAGCCTGGTCACAAGAGTAATGAGTGCCCCGAGGCCAATCGTTTCAAGTGTGGTCAGAAGGGCCATAAAGCTGCTAACTGTGAGAAGAAAGGAATTGTTTGCTATAATTGTGAAGAGGTGGGGCATGTGAGTGCTAATTGTCCTAAGCCCAAGAGGGAGAAAGCTAGGGGGAAAGTGTTTGCACTGGCAGGATCCGAGAATGCTAACGAGATTCGAGGTACTTGCCTTATTTTTGGTACTCCGTTGATTGCTATAGTAGATACCGATGCTACTCATTCTTTCATTGCTACATTATGTGCTGAAAAATTGGGTCTTGATTTGTCTTCTATGATGAGGGAGATGGTTATTGATACTCCAGCTAAGGGCTCAGTAACTACCTCCCTAGTGTGTGCTAAGTGTCCTCTGTCACGCGCTTCTTGCAGAGATTTTCTTGTAGATCTTATTTGTTTACCTTTGGAGGGATTAGACGATATCCTTGGTATGGACTGGTTAGTTGATAACCATGTACATATCAATTGTTTCAATAGATCAGTGAGTTTCCTTGTCCCTGAGGAGGAAGACTCTGTTTTGCTGCCTGCTGGTCAATTGCGTAGGTTAATGAAGGAAGAAGTTCATCTATTTGCCTTGATGGCGTCTCTCATCATTGAGAGTCAAGATATCATTGAAGGGTTGAAGGTAGTGTGCGAGTTTCCTAAGTATTCCCCGATGAGATTCCGAGTGTTCCGCTGCAGAGGAGGTTGAATTCACTATTGATCTTGTGCCGCACGCGAGGCCCGTGTCTATGGCACCGCACTGGATGTCGACATCTCAATTATCTCGAATTGAAGAAACAAACTGAAGAGTTACTTGAGAAGAAGTTCATAAGGCCTAGTGTGTCGCCTGGGGAGCACCCGTGTTGTTAGTGAAGAAGAAGGATGGAAGCATGAGACTATGTGTGGACTATGTATAGCTGAACAAAGTGACAATCAAGAACAAGTATCCGCTCCCGAATTGATGACTTGATGGATCGGTTGGTGGGTGCTAAGGTGTTTAGCAAGATCGATTTGAGGTCGAGTTATCACCATATCAAGGTGAAGGATGATGACGTTCGTAAGACGGCTTTCGTGACTAGATATGGGCATTATGAATATTCCGTGATGCCGCTTTGGAGTTACCAACGCGCCTCGGGGTGTTTATGGAGTACATGAACCGCACCTTCCATAGTTACTTGGATCGCTTTGTAGTGGTATTTGTAGATGACATTTTGGTGTATTCCAAAACGGAAGAAGAGCACGCAGTGACACTTTGAGGTTAGTGCTAGAAGTGTTAAAGGAAAAGAAGCTTTATGCGAAATTGTCGGTCACGAGTTCGGCCGCATAAAATGAGTTTTCTTGGCCATGTGATTTACGGTGATGGTATAGCCGTGGATCCAAACAAGGTTGATCTTTGTGTTGCAATGGGAGAGCCCAAAGTCGCTGGATCGAGATCGGGAGTTTCTTGGGGTTGGTGGGTTACTACGGGAGGTTTATAGAGGGTTTCTAAGCTAGCCCTTCCGTTGACTCAATTGACGTGTAAGGGAAAAGCTTTTGTGTGGGATGCCCGGTGTGAAGAGAGCTTCAATGTGTTGAAGAAGAGGTTGACGACATCCCCTATCTTGGTATTGCCTGTTCCAGATCAACCGTTTGTAGTGTACTGTGATGCTTCCAAGATGGGTTTGAGAGGTGTGCTGATGCAAGAGGGAAAGGTAGTAGCCTATGTGTCTAGGCAGTTGAGAATTCATGAGAAGAACTACCCTACTCATGATTTGGAGCTTGCGGCAATTGTGTTTGCTTTGAAGATTTGGAGGCACTATTTGTATGGTTCTAAGTTTGAAGTGTTCAGTGATCACAAGGGGTTGCAATATTTGTTTGACCAGAAAGAGCTGAATATGAGGCAAAGGAGGTGGCTGGAATTATTGAAAGACTATGACTTTAGTTTGAATTACCATCCGGGGAAGGCTAATGTTGTAGCCGATGCTTTGAGTAGGAAGTCCCTTCATGTGTCTGCAATGATGGTGAAAGAGCTCGAATTGATTGAGCAGTTTCGGGATTTGAGTTTGGTCTGTGAAGTAACGCCTAAGAGTGTAAGACTGGGAATGTTGAAGATTCACAATGAATTTTTGGATGTTATTAGGGAGGCGCAGAAGCGAGACATTAAGCTGGTTGAAGTGGCAGTGGGGATTGATCATTCCGAGAGTAAGGACTATGAGATAGATGCACAAGACGTGTTGAGATACCGTGGAAGGATTTGCATTCCTGATGATGAAGAAATTAAGAAGGCAGTCCTTGAAGAGGGTCATCGGAGTAAGTTGAGTATCCACCCGAGGGCCACGAAGATGTACCAAGATTTGAAGAAGGCGCTTACGTGGCCCGGCATGAAGCGTGATGTAGCCCAATTTGTGTATGCTTGTTTGACGTGCGTAAATCTAAGGTAGAGCATCGGGTTTACGGATCGATGCACGACCATTGGAGGCTCGAGAATGGAAGTGGGATAGTATCTCTATGGATTTTTGGTCCGGGTTGCGAATACGATGAAAGGATTTGATGCTATATGGGTGATTGTCGATAGGTTGACGAAATCGCTCACTTTTTGCCGATTAATATGACTTATCCATTCCGAGTTGGCGATATTTATGTTAAGACAATTGTGAAGAAGTCGCATGGTGTTCCTTTGAGTATCGTGGTCCGACGGGATCCTAGATTTACTTCGAATTGTGGAAGAGCTTGCAAGAGGCCTTAGGTTCTAAATTGAGATTGAGTTCCGCTTATCACCGCCGCATGGATGGGCGGTATCGGAAGAGGACTATTCATCCACTAGAGGATTTGTTGAGAGCATGCGTTCTTGAGCAAGGAGGTTCATGGGATTCTCATTTGCCATTGATTGAATTCACCTATAATAACAGTTTTCATGCGAGTATCGGGATGGCGCCTTTCGAGGCATTGTATGGTAGGAGGTGTAGGACACCCTTGTGTTGGTATGAATCGGGGGAGAGTGTGGTGTTAGGCCCTGAGATTGTGCGGGAGACCACAGAGAAGGTGAAGATGATTCGAGAGAAGATGAAAGCCTCGCAGAGTAGGCAGAAGAGCTACAATGATAAGAGGAGAAAAGACCTGGAGTTTCAAGCCGGTGACCATGTATTCTTGAGAGTCACTCCGGTGACGGGTGTGGGTCGTGCCTTGAAGTCTAAGAAGCTAACCCCTCGTTTTATTGGCCCATACCAGATTCTGGAAAGAGTTGGGAAAGTTGCCTATCGGGTGGCCTTGCCACCTAATCTGTCTAATCTGCATGATGTGTTCCATGTATCTCAGCTGCGGAAGTATGTTCCTGACCCGTCACATGTAATTCAGATGGATAATGTGGAGGTGAGGGAGAACCTCACTGTGGAGACTATGCCGGTTAGGATAGAAGACCGTGAGGTAAAGGTGTTAAGGGGCAAGGAAATCAATTTAGTGAAAGTGGTTTGGTTGGGAGCCGTGGGCGAGAGCATGACGTGGGAATTGGAAAGTAAGATGAAAGAAGCATATTCGGAGTTGTTTGATTCAGGTAATTTCGAGGATGAAATTCCGTAAGTGGGGGAGAGTTGTAACGCCCCAAAATAATTTAATTAATTATTTAATTAAGTTATTTAAGGGTTACAATATTTATTTGAATGGAAATAATTAAATTGGAGTGGTTTTATTTCAGGAGGTGAATTGAATTAAAAAGGAGTGGTGTGATAGGGCCCAAACCCATTAGTTGGCCCAATTCCTATTCATAACCTAGTGGGTCTCTAAGTGTAGTGTCATTCCATCAAAGAAAAAGAAAAAAAATAAAAAGAGAAGAAACCGTGAGAAGAAGGAAGAGAAGCGCGCGCCGTAGGGAGGAAGGAGAAAGAAAGAAGCTTCACAAGTTGCTCAAGGTAAGGGTTCTTGATCCTTTTCTCTTCCATTTATTCTTCTCTTTTATATGTTGAAGCCTTCACTCCCTCAATCCCATCGTTGTTGTTCCTCCATTACTCAAGGAGTGCGCCTACATTGCGAAGGAGAAAAGGAGGAGCTGCTTGTTGGTTTTCCTTTGGTGGTGATTTCAAATTCGTGGCTCTTTCAAGGTAAGGGGGCTCTTCTTTATGCCTATAATAATTCTTAAGATTAGTATTATGTGTAGGCTAGGTTGTAGTGATGGAAATTGTGGAATTGTTGTGATAAAGAAATATTGTTAGATTGAGTTGTTGAATTGTTGTGATAAAGAGATGTTGTTGTATTAAGTTGCTGGAATGTTATGATATTGTCTTGTTCATTGCATTGGGTTGTTGTGGTGAAATATGTTGGTGATGTAATTAATAGGATTGTGCCTTTGAGGTGTTTGATTTATTGTTTCAATGATGAATTATGGATATATGTTGTTGGTGAGGCACTTGATGAAATGTTAATTTGGAGTGGTGTTGGGGTGGGTATGGATCAATTGAGAGAATGTGAGGATAATTATGTTGCTGGGAATGAAAGAATGTGAGGTGTGTTGCTTGTGCTTGCCTAGGCGCCAAGTGAGGCGCCAAGTGCGATGTCTTTGTGTCTAGCCAGCACAGCGCCCAGTGAGGCGCCAAGTGCGCAGCGTGTATCAGTGTCTAGCACAGGCACCATCTGAGGCGCCAATGTGCTGTGTGCGTGTGTGAACCGTGTGTCCAGCAGAGGCGCCAACTGCAATGGTGTTGCGTGGGTGTGTGTCTAAGGCGCAGGGCGCCATTTGGGTAGCCTTGTGCGCCTATGTATGTGATGGGACCGTTTGATCCCTAAAGCGTCAACTTAGTCATGGTGCGTGTGTTTGGTCCTTAAAATGTTAAGTTAGTCCTTGTGTGTGTGTTTTGTGTAATTCTTGAGCTAAAATTATTAACTTAAGGAATACCAACTGAGTTGTGAATAAGTGGAGATGTGAAAGCGGTGTGGGACTTCGGTCCAAGCGGTGTGGTGCTTAAGACTTATATACGTTAATGATGTTGCGTTGAGAATCATAAATGGTGATTTAAAATTATTATTGCGGTGCATTACCATAGAGTTACATAATCATGTGCATAAGCGGTGTGTAGGCTTCGGCCAAAGCGGTGTGGTGGCTTCGGCCCAAGCGGTGAATTCCCTCCAGGCAATATTGTGGTGATGAAGGATCCTCATGCATGTTGCATACATGCATATATTCATACATGTACTAAAAATGGTCTTGCGATGACTATAACTTATGAATGAATTATGAAGTAATGACGTAGGTTGATAATGTGGTGAATGGTTGTGAGTTAGTGCCTCTTACTGCTTTCCTTATCATAATGCTTATCTTAGTTGTTATTATTTGTGTAAAGAGACTCACCCTATTGCTTTATTTTGCCTCGAATGTCGGCAACTTGCAGGTGACCGCGTGTGAAGGCACTCTCTTGCTTTTGATAGTAGTTGTGTCCAGCTCTGATATGTAGCACCGGGGGAGGGACGTCTTAATAGTTGTATTTATATTCGGATGTATTGGATTGTCCTTGGTGATGTACCAATTATGTTTTAACATTTATGATGTGCTGTAAACTAAAACAGGTGTTTGTGGGCCCGTCCCTATACTATCGTGCTATATATCGTGCTATTGAATGTTGACTTAATGTCACTTGATTATAAACCTGTTGTTTTTACAAAGCGTTGAAATGTGACACTTTCTTTCAATGATTCCTTTCGAAAACTCTGAATTATATATTAAATAATAGTTAGTATAGAAAGGGGGTGTTACATTAGTGGTATCAAAGCTGAAGTTGGTTTGTCCGACCAAGTGTCTAGTGGTTATGTCTGTTATATCTAATTCTGTTCTTCTGTATAGAAATCTGATTTGATGGCGAGACGCGATGATGCTGCTTTGGCTGCTGCTCTGCAAGCCATAGCTCAAGCTGTTGGGAATCAACACAATGCCGCTGATGTTAATGCTCGTAACTTAGCAACGTTCCAGAGGGAAAATCCACCCGCCTTCAAGGGTCGGTATGACCCCGATGGAGCCTTGGCCTGGTTAAAGGAGATAGAGCGGATCTTCCGTGTCATGGAGTGTACTGCTGCTCAGAAAGTGAAATTGGGAACCCATATGCTAGCAGAGGAAGCTGACGACTGGTGGTTGGGAATGTCGCGAATGTTGGAAAGTGCGGGTGAGGAAGTTACTTGGGAGGTTTTCACAAGAGAGTTCAAGAGGAAGTACTACCCTGAGGATGTACGAGCTAAGAAGGAAGTGGAATTTCTGGAGCTGAAGCAGGGAAACAAGACGGTAGCTGAGTATGCCGCCAAATTTGAGGAGTTGGCCAAATTCTGTCCTTACTATGCCAATGATGCTGATTCGGAGTTCTCCAAGTGTGTCAAATTTGAGAGTGGTCTGCGCTCTGATATAAAGAAAGCAATTGGGTATCAGGAGATTCGGGATTTTGCTAGATTGGTTGATAAGTGTAGGATCTATGAGGAAGACAGTTCTGCTGCTTACAAGGTGTTTGTGAAAAGAGGAATTCTCGCCAGAGAGAAAACCCTATGATGTTCTTTGGAGGTAAAAGTAAGTGGAAAGCGTGTCTTTGGTCGTCGGAAGTCAAGTGGGGGAGGTACCCCTCCGAGTATTGTGTGTTATTCTTGTAAGAAGCCTGGTCACAAGAGTAATGAGTGCCCCGCGGCCAACTGTTTCAAGTGTGGTCAGAAGGGCCATAAAGCTGCTAACTGTGAGAAGAAAGGGATTGTTTGCTATAATTGTGAAGAGGTGGGGCATGTGAGTGCTAATTGTCCTAAGCCAAAGAGGGAGAAAGCTAGGGGGAAAGTGTTTGCATTGGCAGGATCCGAGAATGCTAACGAGATTCGAGGTACTTGCCTTATTTTTGGTACTCCGTTGATTGCTATAGTAGATACCGGTGCTACTCATTCTTTCATTGCTACATTATGTGCTGAAAAATTGGGTCTTGATTTGTCTTCTATGATGAGGGAGATGGTTATTGATACTCCAGCTAAGGGCTCAGTAACTAACACCCTAGTGTGTGCTAAGTGTCCTCTGTCAGTCTTCGGCAGAGATTTTCTTGTAGATCTTATTTGTTTACCTTTGGAGGATTAGACGTTATCCTTGGTATGGATGGTTAGTTGATAACCATGTACATATCAATTGTTTCAATAGATCGCTGAGTTTCCTTGTCCACGAGGAGGAAGAATGCATTTCTTTGCTCACGTCAATTCGTAGGTTAATGAAGGAAGAAGTTCATCTATTTGCCTTGATGGCGTCTCTGTCTCATTGAGAGTCAAGATATCATTGAAGGGTTGAAGGTAGTGTGCGAGTTTCCTAAAGTATTCCCTGATGAGATTCCGAGTGTTCCGCCAGAGAGGGAAGTTGAATTCACTATTGATCTTGTGCCGGGTACGAGGCCTGTGTCTATGGCACCGTACCGGATGTCGGCATCTGAATTATCTGAATTGAAGAAACAGCTAGAAGAGTTACTTGAGAAGAAGTTCATAAGGCCTAGTGTGTCGCCTTGGGGAGCACCTGTGTTGTTAGTGAAGAAGAAGGATGGAAGCATGAGACTATGTGTGGACTATAGACAGTTGAACAAAGTGACAATCAAGAACAAGTATCCGCTCCCGAGAATTGATGACTTGATGGATCAGTTGGTGGGTGCTAAGGTGTTTAGCAAGATCGATTTGAGGTCGAGTTATCACCAAATCAAGGTGAAGGATGATGACGTTCAGAAGACGGCTTTCAGGACTAGATATGGGCATTATGAATATTCTGTGATGCCGTTTGGAGTTACCAACGCGCCCGGGGTGTTTATGGAGTACATGAACCGTACCTTCCATAGTTACTTGGATCGTTTTGTAGTGGTATTTGTAGATGACATTTTGGTGTATTCCAAAACGGAAGAAGAGCACGCAGAACACTTGAGGTTAGTGCTAGAAGTGTTAAAGGAAAAGAAGCTTTATGCGAAATTGTCGAAGTGCGAGTTCTGGCTGCATAAAGTGAGTTTTCTTGGCCATGTGATTTACGGTGATGGTATAGTGTGGATCCAACCAAGGTTGATCTTTGTGTTGCAATGGGAGAGCCCAAAGTCGGTGGATCGAGTCGGGAGTTTCTTGGGGTTGGTGGTTACTACTGAGGAGGTTTATAGAGGTTTCTCTAAGCTAGCCCTTCCGCTGACTCAATTGGCGTGTAAGGAAAAGCTTTTGTGTGGGATGCCCTGGTGTGAAGAGAGCTTCAATGAGTTGAAGTAGAGGTTGACGACATCCCCATCTTGGTATTGCTCTTCCCGCATCAACCGTTTGTAGTGTCTTGTGATGCTTCCAAGATGGGTTTGAGAGGTGTCTTTGATGCAAGAGGAAAGGTAGTAGCCTATGCGTCTAGGCAGTTGAGAATTCATGAGAAGAACTACCCTACTCATGATTTGGAGCTTGCGGCAATTGTGTTTGCTTTGAAGATTTGGAGGCACTATTTGTATGGTTCTAAGTTTGAAGTGTTCAAAGATCACGAGGGTTTGCAATATTTGTTTGACCGAGAAGAGAGTGAATATGAGGCAAAGGAGGTGGCTGGAATTATTGAAAGACTATGACTTTAGTTTGAATTACCATCCGGGGAAGGCTAATGTTGTAGCCGATGCTTTGAGTAGGAAGTCCCTTCATGTGTCTGCAATGATGGTGAAAGAGCTCGAATTGATTGAGCAGTTTCGGGATTTGAGTTTGGTCTGTGAAGTAACGCCTAAGAGTGTAAGACTGGGAATGTTGAAGATTCACAATGAATTTTTGGATGTTATTAGGGAGGCGCAGAAGCGAGACATTAAGTTGGTTGAAGTGGCAGTGGGGATTGATCATTCCGAGAGTAAGGACTATGAGATAGATGCACAAGACGTGTTGAGATACCGTGGAAGGATTTGCATTCCTGATGATGAAGAAATTAAGAAGGCAGTCCTTGAAGAGGGTCATCGGAGTAAGTTGAGTATCCACCCGGGGGCCACGAAGATGTACCAAGATTTGAAGAAGCTGTTTTGGTGGCCTGGCATGAAGCGTGATGTTGCCCAATTTGTGTATGCTTGTTTGACGTGTCAGAAATCTAAGGTAGAGCATCAGAAGCCGGCGAGACTGATGCAGCCATTGGAGGCTCCAGAATGGAAGTGGGATAGTATCTCTATGGATTTTGTGACTGGGTTGCCGAATACAGTGAAATGATTTGATGCTATATGGGTGATTGTCGATAGGTTGACGAAATCTGCTCACTTTTTGCCGATTAATATGACTTATCCAGTTCCGAAGTTGGCAGATATTTATGTTAAGACAATTGTGAAGCTGCATGGTGTTCCTTTGAGTATCGTGTCTGATCGGGATCCTAGATTTACTTCTGAATTTTGGAAAAGGTTGCAAGAGGCCTTAGGTTCTAAATTGAGATTGAGTTCCGCTTATCACCCCCAGACAGATGGGCAGACGGAGAGGACTATTCAGTCACTAGAGGATTTGTTGAGAGCATGCGTTCTTGAGCAAGGAGGTTCATGGGATTCTCATTTGCCATTGATTGAATTCACCTATAATAACAGTTTTCATGCGAGTATCGGGATGGCGCCTTTCGAGGCATTGTATGGTAGGAGGTGTAGGACACCCTTGTGTTGGTATGAATCGGGGGAGAGTGTGGTGTTAGGCCCTGAGATTGTGCGGGAGACCACAGAGAAGGTGAAGATGATTCGAGAGAAGATGAAAGCCTCACAGAGTAGGCAGGAGAGCTACCATGATAAGAGGAGAAAAGACCTGGAGTTTCAAGCCGGTGACCATGTATTCTTGAGAGTCACTCCGGTGACGGGTGTGGGTCGTGCCTTGAAGTCTAAGAAGCTAACCCCTCGTTTTATTGGCCCATACCAGATTCTGGAAAGAGTTGGGAAAATTGCCTGTCGGGTGGCCTTGCCACCTAATGCATCTAATCTGCATGATGTGTTCCATGTATCTCAGTTGCGGAAGTATGTTCCTGACCCGTCACATGTAATTCAGATGGATAATGTGGAGGTGAGGGAGAACCTCACTGTGGAGACTATGCCGGTTAGGATAGAAGACCGTGAGGTAAAGGTGTTAAGAGGCAAGGAGATCAATTTAGTGAAAGTGGTTTGGTTGGGAGCCGTGGCGCGAGCATGGCGTGGAATTGGAAAGTAAGATGAAAGAAGCATATCCGGAGTTGTTTGATTCAGGTAATTTCGAGGACGAAATTCCGTAAGTGGGGGAGAGTTGTAACGCCCCAAAATAATTTAATTAATTATTTAATTAAGTTATTTAAGGGTTACAATATTTATTTGAATGGAAATAATTAAATTGGAGTGGTTTTATTTCAGGAGGTGAATTGAATTAAAAAGGAGTGGTCTGAATAGGGCCCAAACCCATTAGTTGGCCCAATTCCTATTCATAACCTAGTGGGTCTCTAAGTGTAGTGTCATTCCATCAAAGAAAAAGAAAAAAAAAAAAAAAAAAGAGAAGAAACCGTGAGAAGAAGGAAGAGAAAGCGATCGTCATTAAATGCAGACGCAGTCAAAATAATGAAAAGTGTAAAATATAGTAACAAGGTAAGTTAACCTTGGTCGTCTCACAAGGACCTCTAAAACTAAGATTACCAAAATCAAGAACGATCAAATAACAATAAAAAGGGGGGTTTTGTGAAGAGTTTGTTGTTTAACAAAGAAAATCAATTAAAGAGAGACAATCAATCTATTGTTTCCGGGTGTGTTTCACGGATTTATCATCGGTTCTAAAATAAAGATTTGTGCAAGGTTTGATAACTCTTGATTGATCATAAACTAAGTGAACAAGCGTCAGTCAGTTTAGATGAATTCACACGCTTTTAAAGCAAGCGTCAAAACAAGCAGTGTTCAATCAATCGTGATAGTGAACAAGCGCCACTAACACAATTAACATCATAATCGAATTCTTTCAATCCTATAAACAAGCGTCATAGACTCTATCAATTCCTATCCAAACTAGATTAAACAAGCGATAAAATAGTTTGAATAATGAAAGTTGCAAAACAGAATCATGATTAAGTGATTAAGCAAAACTGAATCATAAAACGAATCACATAAGCAAATCACAGAGTTTGAGTAATTAAGCAAAACACAAACCGAATTTGCAACAAAAATTACGGAGATGGAATTGATAGAGAAAGAATTAAAACCATAAAAACTAAATAAACATTAAGCCTTCGAACCTCAAAATCCTTACAAAGAACACCCTTCACCAATAGATTGATCTAGGGTCTTAAGCTTCCATGGAGGTTAGGACACAAAACGTAAAATTGAAAGTAGGAATGCGTAAGATGGTTTTAGACGGCTGCTCCAGCCAAGTCTATAAGAATAAAACGAAAAACCTAATCCCTTAATGGGTTCTTGGATAAAAGCCCGTTAACAAACTAATATTTGGCCCAAACCCGTTTTACATTAAACTGATTCGGTATTTTGCAGTTTTGGCCTTTAGTACTTCCGAATTGGGTTTCGCGCTCAACAGAAGAATTGTAGCTCTGTTACTTAGCTTTCCAACGCATACTTGCACGCCTCAATCGGATAAACGTGGCCAAAGTTATGACCTGCAGAGTAGACAGGGGTCAATATGCAATAAAAGTATGAATTAAGCAATAAATTGCTATACTGCTCAAATAAGACCCAAAGTCTAGAAACGTGCTAAGACTTAAATATTAGGCACAAAACACAATTAAAAACACTAAGTGAAAAGCTATAAAGAGTACATTAAAATGCACTGATCAAGCGCGCGCCGTAGGGAGGAAGGAGAAAGAAGGAAGCTTCACAAGTTGCTCAAGGTAAGGGTTCTTGATCCTTTTCTCTTCCATTTATTCTTCTCTTTTATTTGTTGAAGCCTTCACTCCCTCAATCCCATCGTTGTTGTTCCTCCATTACTCAAGGAGTGCGCTACTACTGCTGCGAAGGAGAAAAGGAGGAGCTGCTTGTTGGTTTTCCTTTGGTGATGATTTCAAATTCGTGGCTCTTTCAAGGTAAGGGGGCTCTTCTTTATGCCTATAATAATTCTTAAGATTAGTATTATGTGTAGGCTAGGTTGTAGTGATGGAAATTGTGGAATTGTTGTGATAAAGAAATATTGTTGGATTGAGTTGTTGAATTATTGTGATAAAGAGATGTTGTTGTATTAAGTTGCTTAGGAATGTTATGATATTGTCTTGTTCATTGCATTGGGTTGTTGTGGTGAAATATGTTGGTGATGTAATTAATAGGATTGTGCCTTTGAGGTGTTTGATTTATTGTGTCAATGATGAATTATGGATATATGTTGTTGGTGAGGCACTTGATGAAATGTTAATTTGGAGTGGTGTTGGGGTGGGTATGGATCAATTGAGAGAATGTGAGGATAATTATGTTCTTTGAAATGAAAGAATGTGAGGTGTGTTGCTTGTGCTTGCCTAGGCGCCAAGTGAGGCGCCAAGTGTAACACCCCATGTCTACCCGAAAAATTAAATCAAAATCAGAGTATAAAAATTCATTTCTTAATTGAAATCATCCAATGGGATGCTACACTTATCTCTTTAAAAACCACTTTCAACAATTAGCTCATTTCATAATAATAGTTCAAATACGTAACACCATAAAATAAACTCGTTGGAATATAATTTCACATAACGCAGCGGAAAATAAACCATAATCTCAAAAGTTAAATCAGTAGTCTCAAAGCAATACATATAAAGGCTCAACTTTGAGCAAAACAGATCAAACAAAAGTTTATAACCCATCCCCTAGGTGCTACGTATCAGAGCAGACCGACTCGGGGACTAGTGAAGGTAGCAAGCCTTCACTCCTGACTACTTGTGGTAAATAACAACAGAAAGGGTGAGTCTCGAACTATATAATAAAAGTGATAATAAGCAATATAGATACCATCATAGCATCACACGAGCACGCTTTCTGACAAAGACACAAATCAAACCATTCATTAATCAATAGCACTCATGCGTTTATGGGAATGTATGCAATGCAGTCATGCATGTGGTACCAGTTGCCCTCATGGTAGTATCATTCTCAAATTGAGTCCTCATCACTCTGGCCCCCATGGCCTGGCCCTCATGGCCTCACAATCAGTTTATAAACGTCGCGACCGCAACCGAATGTATGCATGAGACTCCATGAACACAACACAAGCACATTTACAATATCACTTCATATATTATTTTCTCACCTCATATTTAATCTCATTTATAGCCCTCATGGCTCTAGCCCCCATGGCTCATGCCCCCATGGCATCCTCAATCATCTCAGTTGCTAGCTCAACATACTCAAGTCCCAAGGACATATTCACAATTAGAGGACTAACCTCACTCAGGGACCTAAAACACTCTTTAGGACCAACCCAACACCTAGGGACCAAATTGACACCTTTTGGACCAAACTGGCATCTAGGGACCAAACTGGCATCTAGGGACCAAACTCACACCCTTAGGACCAAACAGTCACCTAGGGACCAAACTGTCACCTAGGGACCAAAACAACACCTAGACACCTTTGCACCACCAGCGCCAAATGCCCCTGTCTGGCGCCCCGCACCCAAAGACACAGCGCCACTTTTTCCACACACAGCGCCCCTGTGCCACACGCTAGCACACAGCGCCAAAACACGGCAAGAACATGGCGCTCAGGCAACACGGCACTAGGCGCCAAGAACACAGCAATCTGGCGCCCCCTGGGCAGCACAGACCTAGACACAACCTTAGACACAAATCGAGACACGGTCTGAACACGAGCGCCGCCTAGGCGCCACAGGCAAAGACTGCTTGTTTGGCGCCTTATGCGACCCACCCACACAACACATGCAAACAGAAAACCACTCGAGCCAAAATGTTTTAAATTAAATTTGGGCTGGTGAATGCAAAAGATGGCACGGTGAAATATGCCCAGAACTCTAAATTCCACTTAGACCAACCCCTAGGCGCACACATATAGCGCCACAGAATTACCCACTAGGACATCTCCCAAATGACACATGCAAAACTGAAATCACTCGAGCCAAAATGTTTAAAATTGTTTTTGGGCAGGTGAATACAAAATATGACACGGTAAAATATGTCTAGAACTCTAAATGTCACTTAACCCACCCCATATGTGCACATGAACAGTGCACAGGGCGCCACATTCCCAGCAAACTGGCTCCCAGATAGACCACACTTGCACAGAAACCCAACTCAGCACATAAACAGTGCTCAGGGCGCCATTTCCCCAGCAATGTGGCGCCCTGGCAGTGATACTCCTGCACAAACACACAACCCACCTGTGAGCGATGCGAAATGGGCGCCATATTCCACGCCAATTGGCGCCCGACAAAGAACTCACCAAGATAGCCTCTCTCACTCGATTACACAGGCGCATAATTCCTAGCCATTTGGCGCCCCATACCTCAAAAATCCCCAATTCTTAATTCCTTTCAATTCTAACCACCATATATCATTCAAATTCACTCTATAATCACTTTGACATATTCCATTTCACATCTCAAACATCAATTTACACCATAACACGAAATCAAGCACATAAACCCTAACATTAAGCCCTAAATCAATTGCTCATGCAATTTCATCAAATTCACTCAATCAAATTCAATCAATCAATCAATTATCAACAAATAGAGACTCTATGACTCCTATACAACCTATTATACCCTCTATTATAGAGTGAGACTCCCCTTACCTTAATTTAACCGTAGAAACGTTCCTTTCTCCGAGTCACCACCAAAAACCACAGCAACTAGAACCTTCTTCTCTTTCTTCTCAAGGTGCGAAGCTCTCTCTCCCTTTCTCTAGGGTTCTTGCGCCGTTTTCTTCCTTTCTCTCTTCTCTCCTTTCGTTTTCTTTCTTTCTTTGCAAAGTGGTGCGAATTGCACTACTCCTAGGAGCCTAAGTCATTGGGCTTGGGCTCCTGGGCCTAAAACAGCAGCTCCGGTATTTCTAATACCACTTCCTTCTATTAAAATAAAATACTAAATTATAAAACACTAAATTATAATTTAATATAATTAAAATAGTGTAACACTTTAAATAATTTAATCAATTGCTTAATTAAATCATTTAGGGTGTTACACCAAGTGCAGTGTGCTGTGTCTAGCACAGGCGCCAAGTGAGGTGTAACACCCCTTTTCTACCCCTCAATTTACACGTCATTATCAGAGTAATTTCCTTTTCAAAATATTAATTTAATTGGTAGAAAAGAAATGCTACCTCGTCATAACAAAAAAACTCATCATTTTCACTCATTAAAGTTTGTGCAGCAAAACCACCGTCATAAAAATTAAACTCCAAAACAAAAGGAATTTCACAGTGGAATAAGAATCATCACTCGCCAAACTCAGACACGTCGCACATCAACCATAAAATCATTAAGCAGTTAATGAATAAACTAACAAACTTAAACTACGCCCCCTAGGTGCTACAGTATCAGAGAGCGACTCGACAGACATCCCAACGGCTATCAAAGAAGGCAGCAGGACCTTCACTCGGGGTTACCTGCAGCGTTGCCACAAAAGAGCAACATTCCAAGCAGAAGGGGTGAGAATTTCAACAAAACATAATCAAGCACATAGTAGAGTAATGAAGGCAAACAATCATACAACATCATTATCAACACCAAAACATCATCGCCAAACACCAACTCAAACCACAATTTGACAACAAGTCACAGTCATGAATATGCATGTAAATGCAACCCAAACCTGGGTATATGCATGATGGTACCATACTAAATCGCAATAACCCACAAGGGGCACACCGTCATCAATAAGAGGCCTAAGCCTATTCTTCGCAAAAGGCTGAAGCCTATTCGTCACATTATGCACATGCTATGAGACTCTATGTGTAACACCCCCTTACTTTTAATACTACTTAGCAAATTAAATCAGAGTTTTTCAAAAACCACTCGCAAGAGAGTGCTACATTTTCTACAAGAAAATCAAACAAGCAGTAATGGCGCACATCAACAGATATCAGCGTGACATATAACACCTCGGCCAAATGGAACGAGTTCATAAAAACACATGTTATAATTTACAACACAGTCGGAATAAAACATGTTCCAAAATAACATCAAGATACATTTCAAAAACCAACCCAAAACGACCCCTAAACTACTCGGCCCCCAGTGTTACATATCAGAGCAATGACGACGCCAAAAGACACTGAGTGAGAACACCTCTACTCGGGGATACCTGCAAGTTGCCAACATGAGAAGCAACATAAAGCGATGAGGGTGAGTCTCTAAACACAAATAATAAGGTTTATGACAAGCATTATGCTAAGCAAAACACATATAAACATCTCGGCACAACACACAACTAACACAATTATTTAGTGCATGAGTTATATGCATGATGCAGACCCAAAACTCCAAGGGCATATGCATGATGGATCCATTAAGACCGAAGTCTTCTGCTATCACCTTAGGACCGAAGTCCTCTGCTTTCACCATAGGACCGAAGTCCTCTGCTTTCACCATTATGCTTATGATTTATGCGACACCATGAACAATGCATAACACACAACATATACATCATTCAATTTAATCATAACACAACTCCAGGAACTCACCATTTAGACCATGACCTTACATTTCATAATTAGGACCTAAGTCCTTTGCTCACCTCTAGGACCGAAGTCCTCTGCGTTCACCCTTTTCGTTTTATTTAATGCCCCTCAGGGACTTCAACATTTATTACTCCTCTACTCGTAGCCCTACGGCCAAAACAACTCTCATACATCATCACGGCACTAAGGCCGACGTCTCTGTATCGGCCTACAGCGCTAAGACTGTCGCCCTCAACTCACCGATCACCTCGGTTCCAAGTAGTGGACCAAAAAGTCACCACGAGGACTACCATGTCACTTAGGACTAAAACGTCAAATAGGGACTAAAATGACTACACCATTTAGCCCCTCACGCACTTGGCACTCAAAGCGACGCTCACAGTTGGCGTCAGCCAACGCCTGCGCTACACTAGGCGTTAAAACAACACTCGGCAACCTATAGCACCTCGGCCCCCCCGATCGCTTGGCACCTCGGTACGCCTACACTCTACTCCACTCATAGTCACTTCAATTCACGCGAACGTACTTTACTTCCTCTATAACACCACCTAGTTACTCTACGCTTGGACACACCGCGCTTAAACGCAACATCTCACCTCGGCAAGTACACCTAGGTATGATATACCCTACGTCTCGGCCATAAAACCTCGGTTACTACACGCTATACGCTATCAACGGCACTTCAGCATCTACGCCTAAGTACTCTATCTCGGCCTAAGTATCTCGGCCTACTTACCCTGCACTTCGACAAGTACAAACCGATACTTATACCTAGTCTCAGGTACTCATACACTTAGTTACTGGTGCTCTACCACTCACCTCGGTTCCTATGACCTCGTTACTTACGTTCTTGACACTTAAGATTATTCACTTAAGTTCCAGCTTACGTATGGAAAGTAACCTCACCTCGGCAATCCTAAACCGACTACTCCATTTAACTCAAACGCACACTCGTCACTTTATGATGTGCGTTTTATTTCTCCTCTGTTATCTAAGCTTTATTCTTTAAGAACCTCTCCATGATTATATTGCTCATTCTCACTCACTCTAGGTCACTCTAGCTCACTGGGACTGAGAGTTTCCTCAGCTCCCATTTCACTCTGTGATCCCTCGTATGATCAACTCTCTCATCCACTCCCCACATCTCCACTGAAGTGAGGCAGACACAACATCAAAAACATCAAAACACATCTAGCATGCAAAGCAACTCAGCAAACATAACTACAATCTACTCACACATAACAACTCATCATAACACAAAATTATACGTGAGAAGAGAGCCCCCTAACCTTGTTCAGTTGAGTAGAACACTCTCTCTTCACTGAAACCCTCCAGTTAACACTCGCGGAGAACTCTTCTCCACTTGAGCTTGAGCTTCTTCTCTGCCTAAGCTCTTCCTTCTCTCTAGAAAATGATCTCACCTACCAACTTCTCTCTCTTACTTTCCTTTGACTTTTCTTGCTAATCTTTGGTAATGAATGTTCCTCCCTTCGACACTCTTCTATGAGTCAACAACTTGGGCTTAATGGCTCATGGGCCTCTACGCCCACCTTCCACATTCACTAAGCATCTCCTAAATGAAATAAACTTCTAATTAATACTTGACTTAAATAAAATGTTGTAAACCTTAAATAACTCAATCAAATAATTAATTGAACTATTTTGGGGTGTTACACTATGGACACATGTGCAATTAAGTCATAAAACACTATAGAGTGTATTCATCGCAATACATCACAATCACTTTCTGACATCATCATAATCATACTCGTAGAGTATATTAAATCATAAGTCATCATAATTCATGTTACATCACATCATCATAATCACTCATAGAGTGAACTCGTCATATTCGTCAAAATCATATAGCAACATCATCACGGTCATATTTTTTCTCATCATCATTGAGCATATTTATATATGTATATATTTCAGGTTGTCTTTTAGCTTAGTAGGTTATAAAATAGTGAACCCGATTGACTATGGGATTACTCGGTAAGCGATACTACTTGCAATGAGCATTGGCCACCTTTGCAAGACTCTCGATGATGCCCTTGTAAATACACGATGAAATAAATTCGACCTTAGTGGTAAACCACACGTCTAGCCATAGTCAATTAGCACACTAGTAGTATAACCTTTCACCGAGACTCATTTATATAAACATAGCATCACAAATTTTTTTGTTAAGAATCGTCACGTTTCAATTCGGGAAAACACCTCATCTTTAAGCTTAGACACCCACATTGGAAAAAGAGGAACATAACATTTTAATTTGTATAAACGGCAACACAAAACAGTTTATTTTGCCTTTAAAATAGAATATTCAGTTAGGCCTCTGAATAAGCTTTCCAACGCATCTTAGAACACCTCAATCGGGTTCGGTTACAAGATATCAATTTTTCAAAAGCGTGGCGACTTTTAACTTTAAAGAAAATGAGAAAGCAAAGTGACTGACTCGCTCGGAGGCGCGAGTCGAGCGCGACGAGGCGCGATTGGACAGACCCAACATGCCACGAGCAGCGCGCTTGCGCCAGGTGCGGCGGAGCGCAAGCGGCGCAATTGGGCGGCAACAATGAAATGTGCGAGAAAAATTGATTCATCAACACGAAAACACGCTTTCATCACCAAATCAATCATCAAAACATCACTAATAGTTCATCGGAACAATCAACAATTCCTCAACATAAAACATCAAATTTAATCAAAACACTCTCACATTTGCATTCCAACGAATCATCAAATTCTTCCAACAACAACAATTGCATCAAAACAACATCAATACTTTTCAAAATATGAAATCTTCAAAACATCATCAAATTCGGCAACAATACCAATTCCCACAAACCCCACAAAACCCTACTAATATACTCAATCATGTTAAACCAGAAGCGCTCACCCTTACCTCTTAAACGTAAGCTCAGAAGAAGGCGATTGGAATAACCAGCGAGTAACCACGGCAACACAACGAGCCAACACCTTGGAATTTCTTCCTTGAGTCGCGAAAACCCTCCCTTTCCTTCCTCTTGCCGCGCCACCTTCCCTTCTCACTCTCTCTCTCAATTTCGTTTTCTTCTCTGAATGAAAATGGGAGTCGAGGTTTCGCATAACCCTTGGGGTTTAAGCGTGTGGGCCTTTCACGCGTGGGCTCACACACACACCCTCTACTACTCGATCCCACTCCTACACAAAACACGATATTTCCTCTAATTTAATTATCTCACACTTCAACTAAAATTAATTATTCCACTAATCAAATTAATTAAACTAATTAAATTATTTATTTTATTTTTCGAGTGTTACATGAGCGCCAAGTGCGGTGTGCGTGTCTTGTGTCTATACAGCGCCATCCGAGCGCCCGATGTCTTTGTGTGCGTGTGTGAACTGCAGTGTGTCGAAGAGGCGCCAAGCGGGCGCCAACTTCAATGGTGTTGCGTGGGTGTGTGTCTAAGCGCGGGCGCCATTTGGGTAACCTTGTGCGCTATGTATGTGATGGGACCGTTTGATCCCTAAAGCGTCAACTTAGTCATGGTGCGTGTGTTTGGTCCTTAAAATGTTAAGTTAGTCCTTGTGTGTGTGTTTTGTGTAATTGCTGAGCTAAAATTATTAACTTAAGGAATACCAACTGAGTTGTGAATAAGTGGAGATGTGAAAGCGGTGTGGGACTTGGTCCAAGCGGTGTGGTGCTTAAGACTTATATCGTTAATGATGTTGCGTTGAGAATCATAAATGGTGATTTAAAATTATTATTGTGGTGCATTACCATAGAGTTACATAATCATGTGCATAAGCGGTGTGTAGGCTTCGGCCAAAGCGGTGTGGTGGCTTCGGCCCAAGCGGTGAATGCCCTCCAGGCAATATTGTGGTGATGAAGGATCCTCATGCATGTTGCATACATGCATATATTCATACATGTACTAAAAATGGTCTTGCGATGACTATAACTTATGAATGAATTATGAAGTAATGACGTAGGTTGATAATGTGGTGAATGGTTGTAAGTTAGTGCCTCTTACTGCTTTCCTTATCATAATGCTTATCTTAGTTGTTATTATTTGTGTAAAGAGACTCACCCTACTGCTTTATGTTGCCTGGAATGTCGGCAACTTGCAGGTGACCGCGTGTGAAGGCACTCTCTTGATTTTGATAGTAGTTGTGTCCAGCTCTGATATGTAGCACCGGGGGAGGGACGTCTTAATAGTTGTATTTATATTCGGATGTATTGGATTGTCCTTGGTGATGTACCAATTATGTTTTAACATTTATGATGTCTTTGTAAACTAAAGCAGTGTTTGTGGGCCGTCCCTATACTATCGTGCTATATATCGTGCTATTGAATGTTGACTTAATGTCACTTGATTATAAACTGTTGTTTTTACAAAGCGTTGAAATGTGACACTTTCTTTCAATGATTCCTTTGAAAACTCGAATTATATATTAAATAATAGTTAGTATAAGCGGGTGTTACACTTTGGCGCCACAGGCAGCCATTTGGCGCCCACATCGCAGCACACACACACCATCGCCACTGCCCAGCGATTGCGAGCGCCATTTTCCCGGCAACTTGCGCCTGGCGGTGACAACTGCACCACAGACACCCAACGATAACCCGAGCGCCATTTCTCCGGGCAATGTGGCGCCAGCGATGACATCCACGCCCGAACACACACACCACACACATGAGCGATTACCACGGTAGCGCGATTCCCGGCAACTTGGCGCCACAGCGTGCGAAACACAACACACCTCAACTGCTCTGATGCATACGGCGCCAATTCCCTAGCCATATGGCGCCTAGAGTGCCTAAAGTGCCACTAACTCAAATTCATCCAATTTTTCTCAACTCTAATCACCAACAACAATCCAATTACACATTGTGATTATGCCATCAACTTCAATTACGCATTTAAACACCAATAACATATCAAAACACGAATCAAAGTCATGAAACCTAACATTAAGCCTAAATCGATTTCATGCTCTATTTCAAATTCAATCGAACAACCAATCACTCAATCGATCAATACCAACATCAAATAACATCAAATAAAGATCCTAGGACCTACATACAACCTATTATACCCTCTATTATAGAGTGAGACTCCCTTTACCTTAAATTAACTTAGTAGAAAAGTCCTTTCTCAGAGTCACCACCAAAACCACGGTAACTAGAGCCTTCTTCTCCTTCTTTCTCCTTGGTGCGATGCAACTCTCTCCTTTCTCTAGGGTTATAGCGCCGTTCTCTTCTCCTTTCTCTCTTCTCTATTCGTTTTCTTTCTTTCTTTTGCAAATGGTGCGAATTGCACCAATCCTAGGAGCCTAAGTCTTTGGGCTTGGGCTCCTGGGCCAATATTTGCATTCCCGGTATTTCCAATACCACTTCCTTCAATTAAAATAAAATATGATGTTATAATTTTAATATAATTAAGATTAGTGCAACACTTTAAATAATTTAATCAATTACTTAATTAAATCATTTAGGGTGTTACAACTCTCCCCCACTTAGGAAATTTCGTCCTCGGAATTCATACCTGAGTCAAAAAGCTCTGGATAAGACTCCTGCATCCTGCTCTCCAGCTCCCACGTCATACTCTCACCAGCAGCTCCCAACCACACTACCTTGACTAAGGCAATGTCCTTCCCTCTCAGCACCTTCACCTCTCTATCATCAATCCTCACTGGCATAGTCTCCACAGTGAGATTCTCACGTACCTCCACATCATCCATGTGAATCACGTGAGGCAGATGCAGAATGTACTTAGAAGGCGTGTGACCGCGTGGAATCGTCGTGCAAGATCGAAAGATTTGGTGGCAAAGCCACCACATAAGCAACCTTTCCAACTCTCTCCGTGATTTGAGTGCGGTCCAATAAGCGAGAAGTCAACTTCTTTGCTTTCAAGGCATGCCATGACACGGTCATAGGCGTGACCCTCAAGAATACATGCTCACCAGCCTGAAATTCTAAGTCCTTTCTCCTCCTGTCATGGTAACTTTTCTGCCGATTCTGATCATTTCACCTTCTCTGTGGTCTCCCTAACAACTTCTGGTCCAAGAACAACGCTCTCACCAGACTCATGCCAACACAAAAGAGTCCTACACTCCTCCCATCTGATTGCCTCAAAAGGAGCCATCCACATACTCGAATGGTAGGCATTATTATAAGTAAACTCAATCAAGGAAGATGTGTATCCCACGCACCTCCCTGCTCTAGCACACAAGATCTCAATAAATCCTCCAAAGACTGGATGGTTCTCTCTGTCTGTCCATCAGTCTGAGGATGATAAGCTGAACTCAACCTCAACCTAGACCCCAATGCCTCTTGCAAGCTCCTCCAAAAATCAGAAGTGAACCTTGGGTCTCTGTTAGATACAATACTCTTCGGGACACCATGCAACTTCCTGATGACACGAATGTATATCTCGACCAACCTCGCCACCGGATAAGTGATGTTGATAGGAATAAAATGGGAAAACTTAGTCAACCTATCCACAATCACCCAAATAGAGCCAAATCCTCTCACAGTGTTTGGCAACCCAGTCACAAAATCCATGGAAATACTATCCCATTTCCACTCGGAACCTCTAAAGGTTGCATCGACCTGCCGGTGATACAGTGCTCAATCTTTGACTTCTGGCAAGTCAAACATGCATAAACGAACTGTGCTACATCCTTCTTCATACCAGACCACCAGAATAACTTCTTCAAGTCATGATACATTTTGGTAGCACCTGGATGAATGCTCAACTTGCTCCTATGGCTCTCCTCAAGTATCATTTTCTTCAACTCAGCATCATCAGGAACACAAATCCTGTCCCTGAACCTCAATGTTGCGTTCGTGTGGTATTCGCAAATATAGTGCAAGTATACACGTCGTACAAGTAATAAAGTGAATATAAGTAAGAGATCGTTCCCACGAGGATTGGTTGTACTTTCAAAGTTCAAGTCTTAAAAACACAAGTGAAACAAGTAACAAATCGGCACTAAAAGTTGGTGTTAAAACTAGGAACATAAATAAAACAAGTAAATAAGATAGTGGTTGTGAATATGGATGAGAATGAGTTGGATTGTTGCATGCAAGTAAATCCTCTCTAGTCAGACGTTATAACGTTTACACGTTATTACATACAAATGTTATTCTGTATAGACGTTACCACGTCTGAACGCTGTTGCAAAAGAGCTGTGCTTTTCAGCACAAAACGTCAGAGCTTCAAGTACTAGAATGTCCTATGTCTAGGTTCTAAGTAGGCCTATGAACTATTATCGTTCTATGTCTAGACTTAGATAAAAATGCCTAAATGTCTTTAGTGCACCTTTTCGTTCATATAAATCTTTGAGTTCTTTTCATAGACCATGTATGCATGCACTATGAATCTACCTATTTTAAGAGGCCAACCTCAAAACAAGTTTGGAAATATTATCATGCAAAGATTTAAAACATGTAGCGTCAATACTTCATAACATTTAACTAGAAATTCATTACATGCAAAACAACAACCCAACTACAAAATGTTTAGCTCATCTTGAGCATCTTTCTGAGAAAAGATAAGGAGTTAAAATCCAAATACCAAACATAGAGGAAAAGATCTTTTGAGTGCAACGATCGCTAAGTAACTTTCTGCATGCGATCTGTAGAGGCGTTACAACGTCTGAGCTTCACGATGAGTGGTTATGACTGGAAATGGAGTTGAGTAGAATTCAAAAACCGAAGTGCGTGTCGAACTTCGTTTTGAGAACTCTTTACGAACAATGGAGGAAGGTAGATGATGAATGTATGGGTGGTATGATGCGGTGTGTGTATGTCCCCTTAGAGAGAGATAAGTCTTGTAATTATAGAAAAAGGGGTCACATGTTCTTGATGTCATTTGCCCACCTACGAAGCTTTGTTTGCATACGAGCCCGACCTTTGTGCGATTACTACGGTCGTCATCCTTGTCGACACATGGGAATAGAAGATCTTACGACTTTACGAATCTTTAACCATCATTGCTAGTGCGCCATAAGCGAGATATTTCACTCTTGCTCTGTTGCCCTTCTACGAGGCGTGGTGAGGGCGTTGCGGCGTTCGGCTTTTCTTTGCCTGAAACAAACAAAGAAGCATCAAAGCGCTCACAAAAGCACCAATTGGTGCCAAAATGCACAAAACTTGTAATTTAGCCCCTAGCTAACTAAGAAACAATAATCTAACAGAAAACTAATAGAATCAACCTACTATTGCTAGAGAACTTGCATGATTTATCTTTGAATAAGTATAAATAACTCATATAAATATGAGTTATCACACTGAACTTAAATCATTGCTTGTCCTCAAGCAATCAAGACAAAACAAAATTAGCAAATGCATGAAATCAACTACACGGCGGAGTTGCATTCTACTCAATCATTTGATCAAAAATTATTCTCAAGGGCTAATTCTCTACACACTCACGCACGAATGCACAATTAAATTCTAGATTCATTCTTGCCCAAAGTGAGTGTGTGACCTCTGCATTAATTCTATTCTAGCTAGGTTGAAGCTATTCTAGCCTATGAAAGAGTGGTTTCCATTTGGTGAGAGCAAAACATCTTTCAAAACAAAGTAGGCTAACATTTTCACATAAGAAATGAGGTTAATTTAAAGCATGACAAAGGGTCTTAATTGGGTGCTAGGACTAGATTAGTGCAACTAATTTTACGACTCACACACGCAAATGACTGCAACCCCCTCATTCTTGGCGACTTCCTTTGATTCATTCCACTTGGAATTCTTTTTTTTCTTCTCTCTTTTTTTTTTTTCATATATTGGGTTGCCCGATGTTTGTTTGAGGTATTGCGACAAAACACAAAGCACTTGTGGATTTTCCACTTATTTACAACAACACACTCTTTTTGGTCTTTTTGGAGTAGGCGTTATAACGTTTATAGGTGAGGCGTTATAACGTTTGAACCGCAGAACACAACACACCGCGGCATGCGTTATAACATTACGGGTAGAAGCGTTACAACGTTGCACTCACACTCGCTTTGCACTAACCATCCTCTGATCTTACTTTTGACCTTTGTACAACTTTGATACACCCTCAAGCTTAGCTTCTATCTGCTACTCTAGGTTTTTAATCAAGTTTTACAATCAACATAGCTCACCAAAACTAGCTTGACATAAAATATTCCCTAGCTAACTAGATTTTCCTTAAAAGCGAGTTTGTGTGGGAGCGGCCAATCAATTCTATTCATCTAAACATGCATCGACTACTCACACATATTCACACACATCATCACGATTTAGCCCAAAGAGAAATATTTTTAATGACTAACGAGTAAGAATATATATAAAGCGATTTTGCATTTGATTTCATGCTTGCACAAAGCAGAAAAAACTTAGAACACACGGATTCTCCCCAGCACTTAAAGTTGAAGCGGTGTCCCCACTGCTCAATGATGAAAATCTTTTGTTTTGTTTTGTTTTTTTTTTTGGGGGAGGAACAATCAAAGCAGAACATAAACACCTGAAACTACTAAAATTAAAAATAAAAATAAAAATTACAATTACTCTACTGCTAAAAATTAAAGGGCTAACTTACTTGTTCAAAGTACCAGACCTGAGCCTTCCACTCTGCCGAGGAGTGGGGATGCTTGTCTTGACTGAGCCTCCCAGGCGCTTGCTTTAAGAGTCTTGACCGGACTTCCTCTTTAGCGTTAGAGGTCTTGAAGCTCGGTGGAGACTTTGTCCTCACCACATGTGCTCCACGATGTTTCTTCACCCTTTTCATCATTGATCTTTAGTGTGGAACAAGTGGTTTCTTCAAAGCAGATTCACTATCTTGTTAGGATACACCTTCACCAACTTGAAAGGTCTTGATCGCCTAGGTTTGAGCTTCTTAGGTAAAGATTTAAGCCTTGAGGTGGATGATAAAACTTGTCTCCATTCAATGAGCTTTCTTCTTTGCTTTGTTTTGGTGAATTTTGGTGGTGTGGTGGCAATGGGGTGAGGTGAAGATTGCGGACTCGAGGTTTTCTTAGCCTATACCTTTACGTCTTGGTGAATTACCAAGCTGCAACCACCTCTTCATTTGGAACCAAGCTGCTTAGAAGGCGTTACAGCGGCGGATGTTATAACGTCGATGGTCTCCACTTTCTTTTTCAGAGGTTGTTGTAGGGTTGGCATCTCGGCACCTTTCTCCTCGGCATTCTCTTCTTTCTGGTTCTCAACTCCTCTCACTCTCCTTAGAGCTCTTATTAACTTCATCTCCACCTTGTAAAATATCATCATCCACAAGCTTTTCTTTCTCGGTGTTGGCAAAAGCCTTGACCAGTGGTCACCTTGCTTGTGGAATTGTTGTTGAACCACGAGAATCAAGACACATTACAAAGGAACACTCCTCGGATCTCGCATTTGAGAACTTGGGATCACTCATCACTTTAAACTTGATCTCTTGATCATTGACTCTCATAGTCATTTCTCCGCCACGAACATCAATTCTGATGCAGGCGGTAGCTAGGAATGGCCTCCCAAGAATGATGGGCACCTCTTCATCTGCATTAAAATCAAGAACAACAAAATCCACGGGAAAAACAAATTTGTCAATTTTAATAAGCACATCCTCTATTATCCCCTCGGGATAGGCTATGAACATATCTGCGCAAATCGAAGGGTAGCGATGGTAGGCTTAATGATATTAATTCCCAATTTGTTTAGCTATGGATTTGGGCATCAAATTGATGCTTGCTCCCAAATCACATAGCGCATTACGAAATAAGATTTACCCATAGAACATGGTATGGTGAATTTGCGAGGATCCTTGATTTGCTTTTACGCATGATCATGCTTTGCCTTCTCCGTCATGGCCACTATTTGAATTCTCCTAGCCTTCTTTTCTTGGTGAGGACATCTTTCATGAACTTGGCATATTTAGGCATTTGTTTGAGCTTCACCAATGGGATGTTTATGTGAAGTTGTTTGGCCGTCTAAGAATTTCCCAAATTGCTTGTTCTCTTGCGCTGTTTCAACCTTTGAGGGTAGGGTGGAGGAGGATATTCAGTCTGAGCTTGGTTGCAATTTTGATTCTGGTTCAAAATTAGGCGTTGTAACGTCGGCTTAGACATCACAATATCTGGAATATTCTTCTCTTTTTCTCCACTTTTGTTTTTCTCCTTCCCTTCTCTTTTTCCTTCTGCGGCACCTCATTTTCCTTAGGCATAGTTGGTTCGGGATACTCGGTGCCAACTTCTCGATGAGATAGCATTTACATTGCATTCACCACATTGTTACCATTTGGATTAGATGATGATGGTGTTTGGTAGTAGATGGGAGAGATCCATTACGCCTTTGGTGAGAGAGTGAAGCTATACGCGATTTTGTTTTCGAGTTTTGATTGAAGACTCATGAGTTTGCAAAGTTGTCTTACAATCACTTATGAAGCTTTTCATCATGGCCTCCAAGTTGCTATTGTTGTTATTACGCACATCTTTGCCTCTGTTGTTCTTTGTTGTTGAGGAGGAAATCACGTGTTGCAGGATACAAAGTTTACTGGTGAGTGGGTTCAATAAACTGCGGCGATCTGTCTTTCGGGCGTGGCCCACGTTTTGAGTATTCATGGTTTTAATCATGTTGGTCGAGGTAGCACACACTGAAGCGAAAGAAGCGATTATTTCATGGACATCGACTCTCTTTCCGGGAGTAAATCTATCGGCCAATGTGCGTTATGGGTGGCTATGTCATCAATAAGCTTGCATGCCTCGAGAGAAAGACATGTTGAATGACACCACACGATGAAGCATCAAGTATCAACCTAGTGGGTGATCTAGACCATTATAGAAAGTCTCCATTTGAATCACCACGGGAATGCCATGGTGTGGGCACATTCTCGATAATTCCTTCCACCTTTCCCAAGCCTCGAATAGTGATTCCCCTTCCGCTTTGTTTGAAGGAAGTGATATCATTTCTCGACAGCATTTTTGTTGGGAGGAAGTATTTTGCAAGAAACTTCTCGGCTAGCTCATCCCAGTGTGAATTGAATTTGGTTCCAAGGAGTTCAACCAAATTTTGGCCTTATCCTTAAGAGAATATGGGAAGAGCTTGATGCAAAGCATCCTCTGAGACTCGGGGATGATAAAATTGCTGCACACATCCAAAAATTGCCTTAGGTGTGCATAGGGATCTTCTTGAGAAAACCCCGAATTGCCTGCGGTTTGCGGCATTTGGAACATCATTGGCTTGAATTCAAAGTGACCGATTATGAAGGGTTGGTCTTGCAATGCTGTTTGTAGATGAGCAAGGTTAAGCCGCAGCGTAATCACGCATCGGCTTTGTCCACTGTCATTGACCATGTCTGTGGTCTGCATTGATGAGTTCTTTGCCTTTGCGGTGTTCATCATCAACAACTATTGTTTACGTATGGAGTGCATGGTCCACGACCATGTCCTCTACCTCCTCTTGGTGTATGTCCACCTCTAGAACCGGTGTTATGATCGGACATGGTTGGGTGTTGTTCTTTGTTGTTGTTGCCTCATAGCTTAACCTTTGTTGTCTCCTTAGTTGCACGAAAGTTCTTTCGAGTTGGATCAAACTTCAGTGCAGATTCACTTCTTAGTTCAGTTGAACTAGAGCTTAAGTTGGAACTAAGCATACGGCTATAACGTCTACTGTTCACACACGCAAGAAACAACAAACTACGGTAAAATTCTTTCAACTTGTGTTTCAATACTTTTAAACAATAAAAGTTACTACAATCCCCGACAGCGGCGCCAAAAACTTATTGCGTTAGTGTGGTATTACATAAATATAGTGCAAGTATACCGCGTCGTACAAGTAATAAAGTGAATATAAGTAAGAGATCGTTCCCATGAGGATTGGTTGTACTTTCAAAGTTCAAGTCCTAAAAACACAAGTGAAACAAGTAACAAATCGGCACTAAAAGTTGGTGTTAAAACTAGGAACATAAATAAAACAAGTAAATAAGATAGTGGTTGTGAATATGGATGAGAATGAGTTGGATTGTTGCATGCAAGTAAATCCTCTCTAGTCGGGCGTTATAACGTTTGCGTTATTACATACAAATGTTATTACGTATAGGCGTTACCACGTCTGAGCGGCTGTTATTCTGAAAGAGGCGTGTTTTCTTTTACCTGGCGTCGAGCTTCAAGTACTAGAATGTCCTATGTCTAGGTTCTAAGTAGGCTGCTCTCTGTATTTTAAGTACCCACGACAATGTTCTATGAACTATTATCCGTTCTATGTCGGACTTAGATAAAAATGCCTAAATGTCTTTAGTGCACCTTTTAGTTCATATAAATCTTTGAGTTCTTTTCATAGACCATATGCATGTACTATGAATCTACCTATTTTAAGAGGCCAACCTCAAAACAAGTTTGGAAATATTATCATGCAAAGATTTAAAACATGTAGCGTCAATACTTCATAACATTTAACTAGAAATTCATTACATGCAAAACAACAACCCAACTACAAAATGTTTAGCTCATGCTGAGCATCTTTGCGAGAAAAGATAAGGAGTTAAAATCCAAATACCAAACATAGAGGAAAAGATCTTGAGTGCAACGAGATCGCCTAAGTAACTTTCTGCATGCGATCTGTAGAGGCGTTACAACGTCTGAGCTTCACGATGAGTGGTTATGGTTGGAAATGGAGTTGAGTAGAGTTCAAAAACCGAAGTGCGTGTCGAACTTCGTTTTGAGAACTCTTTACGAACAATGGAGGAAGGTAGATGATGAATGTATGGTGGTATGATGCGGTGTGTGTATGTCCCCTTAGAGAGAGATAAGTCTTGTAATTACGAGAAAAAGGGGTCACATGTTCTTGATGTCATTTGCCCACCTACCAAGCTTTGTTTGCATACGAGCCCGACAGCAGTAAAGTGCTACGGTCGCGTCGTCCTTGTCGACACGTGGGGAATAGAAGATCTTACGACTTTACGAATCTTTAACCATCATTGCTAGTGCGCCATAAGCGAGATATTTCACTCTTGCTCTGTTTCCCTTCTACGGGCGTGGTGAGGGGCGTTGCGGCGTTCGGCTTTTCTTTGCACAAACACAAGAAGCATCAAAGCGCTCACAAAAGCACGATTGGTGCCAAAATGCCTGAGAACTTGTAATTTAGCCCCTAGCTAACTAAGAAACAATAAACTAACGAAAAACTAATAGAATCAACCTACTATTGCTAGAGAACTTGCATGATTTATCTTTGAATAAGTATAAATAACTCATATAAATATGAGTTATCACTCGGCTACCACCACAGGAATCAATCAAATCCCCATCCACGGCTGATCTCCGGTGACCAACAAATCCACCAACTTCACATCCAACTTACGGCGTCTGCGATACTAACCAAGAAGTCATTACCAATCCTCGGCATACCCGATCTAACACTGCGTGGTGTTACTTCACAAACCAAGCTCAAATCACGGAATTGCTCAATCAACTCCAATTCCTTCACCATCATTCTTGACATATGTAAAGTCTTGAGACTTAAAGCATCGACCACGACATTAGCTTTGTCGGGATGATAGTTCAAGCGAAATCATAATCTTTCGTGACTCTAACCAACGCCTCATGTCACATATTCGACTCCTTACGATCAAACAAGTATCTCGAAACTCTTGTGGTCATTGAATGCCTCAAATCTAGTGCCATACAAATAGTGCCTCCAAATCTTGACACAAATACAATAGCGACCAACTCCAAATCATGAGTAGGATAGTTCTTCTCATGTGTCCTCAACTATCTGGGCGCGCATAAGCTACTACCTTCCCATCACTGCATCAACACACCTCCCAAACCCATCTTGGAAGCATCCACGATACACAACAAAGCGGTTGTCCAAGCGCGAGCAACACTAACACTTGAGATGTTGTCAACCTCCTCTTCAACTCTTGGAAACTCTCTTACGCACTTTGCATCCCACACAAAAGCTCTTCCACTTACCGTCAATTGAGTCAGCGGAAGGGCTGGCTTAGAAGAACCCCTCGATAAACCTCACTGTAGTAACCGGACCAACCCCAAGAAACTCTGATCTCGATCCACGGACTTTGGGCTCTCCCAACTGCAACCTTTGCATCGACCTTGGTTGGGTCCACGACTATACCATCACGAAATAATGTGACCCGAAGCTTACCTCTTTCGGCGGAACTCACACTTTGACAATTTAGCATAAAGCTTTTCTCTTTCAACACCTCTAGCACCAACCTCAAGTGCTCTGCGTGCTCCTCTTCATACTTAGAGTACACCAGAATATCATCTATAAAAACCACCACAAACCGATCCAAGTAGCTATGGAAAATACGGTTCATGTACTCCATAAACACCCCCTGGTGCATTAGTGACACCAAGCGGCATTCTGAGTACTCATAATGTCAATACCTCGTTACGACAGCTTTGTCTTACGGATGTCTTCATCTTTTACTTTTATCTGGTGGTAACCCGACCTCAAGTCAATCTTGCTAAAAACCTTAGCACCCACCAGCTGGTCCATCAGATCATCTATTCTCGGAAGAGGATACTTATTTTGATAGTCACTTTATTGGTTTGCCTATAATCCACACAAAGCGCATACTCCCATCCTTCTTCTTTCACTAACAAAGCCGAGCTCCCCATGGTGACACACTAGGCCTCACAAATTTCTTCTCGAGAAGCTCTTCTAGGCGCTTCTTGAATTCGGATAACTCGAAAGGCGACATCGAGTGCGGTGCCATGAGACACGGTCTAGTACGGTACAAGCTCAATCCCAAACTCTCTTTCCTGCAGCGGCACACTAGGAATCTCATCGAGGAACACTTGGGGAACTCACACCACTGCGCAACCCTTGACCACGGCTTGGTTCTCGGCGGACATAGGCGCCATCAAAGCAAGCAGATGACCACCATCCTTCACTACCTTATGCGGTGGCCGTGCGACAACAAAGCGATCTCTTCCTCTTACGGATGAAGGAAACTTACAGACTTGTTGAAAGCGATTGATGTGCACATGGTTATCTACTAACGATCCATACCAAGAATAACATCCAACCCACCCCGAGCAAGCAGGATAAGATCGGCGGAAAATCTCTGCCAGAAGGCGACGAGAGGACAACAGCACACAATAGAAGTAGTTCTGAACCGCTTGGTGGAGTCTTAGATAACCATCCCCCTCTTCATGGTAGATAATACTAAATTCAACTTTTCAAGCCTGGCGGTAGAAATAAAAGAGTGCGTAGCACCCGTGTCAACAATAGCAACTACAGGTGTACCATAAATAAAGCAAGTACCTCTGATTTCCTTTGCCTCCTCTGAACCTGCCAATGCAAAAACTCTCCCAGTGGACCTCTCCTTCTTTGGTTTGGTACACTTGGAGCTCTGATGACTAAGCGTCACCACAATTGAAACCTGCTTGCCTCCTTACGATCAAAATCAGATGCCATGTGACCTTCTTTCCCAAAACGGAAACATATTCTCTCCCCAGTCTTACAATCAAAACTCTTGTGACACGGCTTGCCACACTTGAAGCACACAATATTAGCGGGAGCATCTCCCCCACTTGGCTTCTTGCCATCCATGGACCTCTTACCACGGTGACTGCTACCACCACGGCATACCTCTGTTTACCTCTGTCAGCGGACACCTCGTATGGCTTACACCTATGCGGAATTTACCCTGCGGTCTCTCATGACTCTAGAAGCGAGCATTCTTTGTCCTCCTCATAAATCTGCGTGATCAGCCAAATCGCGCAAACACTGCGATTTTACGATGCCCGATAGCTTGCTTGATATCGACCTCAATCCATTCTCAAATTTGATGCACTTTGAGAATTACGAACGACCTCGGTATAGTATGGATAAAACTTAGCGATTACGTGGCGGCGGCATACTCGACAACGAGACAAATTTCCTTGCTTGGCTCGAGAACTCCATCTCTTTCTTTCCCCGACATCCTCGGAAAGTACTTCCTCGAGAACTCCGCCGAACCACGGCCAATGCGACTTCATTGGCGTGCCCGATCTCTCTCGGCCTCCAACCACGGTCATCAACCTCCTGCTGCCAAAGTATGCGTACCATACGACTTTACGCTCATCATTGCGATCCATTACGGAAGATTCTCTCGATCTCCTTGACCATGCCATAGCACCATCACGGGTTGTACCTCCCGCCCGAAGGTAGGAGGTTCTCTCTGAAATGTAGCAGGGCCTCACGGGTCCCGACATTCTCACCAACATTTCTTTGGTTCCCATAACTTTGAGCTATGGCTTGCAAGGCCTCGTGAATAGCAACATCAACTCTCTGGCCATATCAACCTAGCAACTGCGGCATAAACAACCATTCGAACTAATTTAAGACACCTAATTGTCATACACAATATAATGACAGACTTGGCCGAGACGAGGCCAGAACTTTTGCTCACGATACCACTAATGTAACACCCCATTTCTACGTGAATTTATATTAAAAATCGAGTATAAAAATCATTTTCATTTGAAAATCATCGATGGAATGTTACCACAACTACTTCATCAAACTCAACAACAAAATAACTTAAGCGTCTCTTTACTCAAAAATATGTAACACCAGTCAAAGGACGGAGTTCTCAAGCTTCATTAGGTAAAGTAAACATCATACATTAGCAGCGGAAAATAAACAGTTCTCAAAGAGACAAAACATAGTCTCATCCATAATATAAAATCATCAAGTATAACGAGTTCAACGAACAACGAAATAACTATAATCTAACCCATCCCTAGGTGCTACGTATCGAGTAGGCCAGAGCTCGGGAAGTGAAGGGACTAAGCCCTCACTCATGGCTACTGTGGTAAACAACAACGAAAGGGTGAGTCTCGAACCACGTAATAGAGACTATAATAAGCGGTATATTTAAATCATAGTATCACACACATATAGACATCTGGCAACATTATTCGTATTAATCAACAACCAACAACACACATGCCTTACATGAGAATGTATGCAATGCGATCATGCATGTGGTACCATTGCCCCATGGCATCATCATCAATCAATTGAGTCCCCATGACTCGGCCCCGTGGCCTCATCAACACAATAAAAAGCGTCGCGGCCGCGGTAAGATGTATCACAATATAAATGTCACGGCCGCGGTAGAATGTATGCATGAGACTCCATGAACATGCCACACACCCATTACACAATATCACGGTTTATACATTATTTCTCAACTCATAGTCAATCTCGGTTTTAGCCCCCATGGCTCTAGCCCCCATGGCTCGTACCCCAGTGGCATCATCAATCACTTCATTCACTATCTCATCACACTCATGTCCCGAGGACTAATCACCACTGAGGGTGAACCTCACTCGAGGACCTAAAACACCGCTTTAGGACCAAAAGCGACAACAGGGACCAATCATCACCTTTAGGATCAAAACACCACCTAGGGACTAAAACAACACACCTAGGACCAAAGCGTCATCTAGGGACCAAAACCAATCCACTAGGACCAAGCTGTCACCTAGGGACCAAAGCAGCACCTAGGACACACTTTGCACCACGAGCGCCAAGAACCCCACGATGGCGCGCCCCACTGTGCACACTAGCACCTGGCGCCAATTCTCCCACGATGCAGCGCCCCGTGCACACCAGCACCTGGCGCCAATCCCCACGTTACGCGCCCCCATGCCCACACCCAACACCTGGCGCCAACACGAGCGCAGGCGAGCGACCACTTGGCGCCTTGTCTTTGCGCTTCTGACACACACACACCGCTTGCCTGATGCAGCGCCACCACAGGCGCCATAGGCGGCAAAATGGCGCCCACTGGTTACCACGCACACACCCACTTGGCGCCACCACGGGCGCCACGGGCAACCATTTGGCGCCACGCGCTTAACCAACACACCCGAGCGCATTGGCGGCCACTTTTGGCGCCACGCACCTGAACCGCAGCACACACAACACATGAAACGGTGACACGGGCGCCGTGCGGGCGCCACAGGCGCTCATTTAGCGCCCACATCGCGCGCGGCACACACACTTTCGGCCAGCGCAGCGATTGCCGCGGGCGCCATTTTCCGCGGCAACTTGGCGCCACTGGCGGTGACAACTTTGCACCGCGAGACACCTGGCTTGATAACCCGGGCGCCATTTCTCCGGCAATGTGGCGCCTGGCGATGACATCCACCCCGACACCGCAACCTGACACATGAGCGATTACCACGGTGCGCGCGATTCCCGGCAACTTGGCGCCACAGCGTGAAAACACAACACACCTCAGCACTCACGATATACGGTGCGCCAATTCCCTAGCCATATGGCGCCACTAGAGTGCCTAAAGTGCCACTAACTCAAATTCATCCAATTTTTTCTCAACTCTAATCACCAACAACAATCCAATTACACATTATGATCATGCCGTCAACTTCAATTCGCATTTAAACACCAATAACATATCAAAACACGAATCAAAGTCATGAAACCTAACATTAAGCCTAAATCGATTTCATGCTCTATTTCAAATTCAATCAAACAACCATCACTCGATCGATCAATACCAACATCAAATAACATCAAATAAAGATCCTGGGACCTCATACAACCTATTATACCCTCTGTTATAGAGTGAGACTCCCTTTACCTTAAATTAGCAGTAGAAAAGTCCACTTTCTTGAGTCACCACCAAAACCACAGCAACTAGAGCCTTCTTCTCCTTCTTTCTCCTTGGTGCGATGCAACTCTCTCCTTTCTCTAGGGTTCTCGCGTCGTTCTCTTCTCCTTTCTCTCTTCTCTATTCGTTTTCTTTCTTTCTTTCTCTATTCATTATGATCATGCCATCAATCCTAGGAGCCTAAGTCTTTGGGTTTGGGCTCCTGGGCCAATATTTGCAGTCCCGGTATTTCCAATACCACTTCCTTCAATTAAAATAAAATATGATATTATAATTTTAATATAATTAAGATTAGTGCAACACTTTAAATAATTTAATCAATTACTTAATTAAATCATTTAGGGTGTTACACTTAGTCTATCCAATGTGGGACTTTTTGTAATTCACACACAATTCTCTAATAATTCCAACAATCCCCCACTTGAATTTAAAAAGAAATTTTAGAAATAGCGTCAAACGCTTCTATAAGATTGTGCATAAGCAAATGTGTCTACGACTTGAACCTTTACATAGTGGTTAGGATTTCAATTCAACAAGAGTGACTCGTAGTCTTGAACTCTATCTCGAACATCAAAACCACACACAACCTTTTCCATGGGTGTATTCTTATAAACCCGTGCTTTTATGGCCCTGTACGTCTATCCCAGTTTAGTGAACGCTCTAGGAATCCTGCCAACGATTCCATAGGAAGCAGCCCCATTTCCACATTCATAAAGGTGAGTCTATCAAGAGTACTCCACTCCACATAGAGTATAGATCTCATTAAGAGTTTCTATTACCTCAACCTTAAGTCGCTTCAGGAATCATGCTTCTTTACTCATTATAGCATGTTCATCTCATATTACTTCACAACTTGTTATTACCCAATGAACCTAATTCTTGGGATCTCCAGTCTTTTAGGTCGGGTTACCATCGTGAGTGACTCATGATTCTAATGGCAGTAGTCCCATCCTTTGAGATGTATTTTGGACTTTCTCCCTAGCTAATCCTTTCGTCAAAGGATCAACTAAGTTCATATCAGTGCGTACATGATCCACTCTCACAACTCCTTTTGAGATACATTCTCTCACAGTGTTGTGCTTACGACGTATTTGTCGTCTCTTGCCGTTATAATAATGGTTCTCTATTTTTGCAATAGCCGCGGTACTATCGCAATGGATCAACACAGCTGGCATTGGTTTTTCCCATAAGGGAATCTCTGCTAGTAAGCATCTTAGCCAAGTAGCTTCTTCACTGCGATTGCTAGTGCTATCATTTGGACTCCATAGTGGACTTAGCCAATATGGTGCATTTCTTAGATTTCGGAATCTGAGCGCCACGGATAGCCATTGGTTGCTTTGGAATCATCGGATAGAGTATTCAATCGGCATCAACTTGTACCCTTCAAAATGCAGTTTGAAATCTATGATCTTGTAATCATGGTCCTTTTAAGGTATCTCATGACTCTCTCGATAGCATGCGATGCTCTATACTAGGTCTACTAGTAAACCTGCTTAATAATCCCACAACATAGGCAATGTCGGGTCTAGTACAATCAGTGGCATACCTTAGGCTGCCAATGATGCTCGCATATTCCGTTTGTCTTACACTGTCACCAGTGTTCTTAAAAAGCTTGTGTAGCGACCGAAGAATCCAAAAATCCGGGAGAGGATTCTTCAAAGTTTGAAAAATGAAGCCGCCACCAAATTTTAGTTTAAGGGCAAATTTGGAAAATCCTATGGGTTTGGATAAGGGCTAGGTTTAAGTTAGGAGTCGTTTATAATGCGGGAATGTATTAGCACCATGACATCCTTCAAAGAAGGCTACCTATTAATTAATTGTGTAAGAATGTTAATTTAAAATACATTGAATTTTACCCTTTTACAAATTAAAACTAAATACAAGACTATGATAAATAGTTAGTTGTTTTGGTTATTTTTGAGAAAGTAAAAAATGAATTATTAAAGAAACTTTAAAAAAAATGGTTTTATTAGTGCAATTGACAGAGGTCGGCCGCCCTCTGCTCCTACATACCCCTTGGTGGGGGATCAAATCACATGTAGTTCTTGAGTAGAAAATATTTGTGTGTTGGTGTTTTTTAATTACTTGAATGATTTTTGAATATTTGGAGAGCATTAGTAATGACCAAACGAATAAATTCAGAGTAGTCGCTACTAATGGCTTGTTTGTACATAAAAAGAATTCATAACGTTCAAACGAGTTAAACTCAGAGTGGCCATTGCATAAACAATTTGTAATTGAAAGCAAAAATGTGATCAGATACAAATTAAACAAAACAACATAAATAAATAAAGACAAGGCTAAAAAAAAATAAAAAAAATAACTATATACATAAATAAATATTAATAGATATATACATAAACAATAAACAAATAAACAAATAAACAAATAAATAGATTATATTATAAAAAAATGATAAATAAATATATACATAAAAATCAACAAAATAAATACAAAACTAACTTGGACTCGATGAGTGCTTAGAGCCGGATGACGATCGACTAGGTCAATCATAAGCCAGGACTCCTATCTGGTCCATCTTGACCCCAAGACATGAAAGCGCTTTGAGAATCGAAAAGCCGACTCAACGTCGAAATGATCAAAGCGGGCTTTTAGTGAAATGGGCATAAGCGCTTTGACCCAAAGATCACTTAACCCGCCAATGATCTCTCCTCTAATCTTCACCTCTCAACCCCTTTTATATCTAATTGCTAGGGAGCTCTTGTTTCTTGCGAGCAATGTGGGACTAAAACAAGGTAGAAAGCAATTCCCCTTTAAAACACAATTCCGTTTTTCTCAAACTGTCACAAGTAAAATTGCGATTTGGATTAGTTAACTTAGTTGGATCGTCTTCCTTTTTTTGAAAATAGGTTAGTGAGACATATATCTCCGCTTACACCATTCGGATCGTCGAAACAAGTGCGAGGAGAGAAAAATTGCCTTACGCAATAGCTGCGATTTTGGTCCATTTTTTCTCAAACCTCTCACCAGTAAAAGTGTGATTCGGATTAGTTAACCGTCGAATCGTCTTCATTTTTACAGCGGGTTAAGTGGGAAATATGTATTCACTTTCACCATTCAGATCGTAAAAAGCGAGGTTCAAGGAGAGAAATTTTCTTGAATAGTAGCTAAAAACTAACACCCAGAAAATCATAAAAACTACTATTTTTGTAATTTTCAAAAAAAGTCAAAATAAAGTGGTTGAAAAAGTCAAATTAAAAACTATTAAAAAGAACTCGGACAAAATTGGGGTATAACAATTTGTCCTCTTTATTTATATTTTACTAGGAAATATGAAGGGTTTCCAAATTTCTCGAGTAAAATAGAAATAAAGATAAATCAAACACTAATTTTGTCCACATGAGAGGAATGTAGGGTTTGAGAATTTACGAGTCGTTAACACTTGGTGCGTTAACGAGAAAAGAATAAGAGAAGAACCTTTGGGGCTCTGAAGGACCAGCAGGGAGTGCGAAGAAGGAGCCTTTGGGGCTCTGAAGGACCAGCTGAGGGAGTGCGAAGAAGAGCCTTTGGGGCTCTGAAGGACCAGCTTTGGGAGTCTGAAGTTCTAAAGCTGCGATCGATGCTTGGCGCATTGATTCGAATTAAAGCGATGGTGCAACTAGCTATGGTACTAGTAAAGCGATGCGAGGTGACCTCGTCGTGGCGATCGTGAGGTCGAGATCGGATCTAGAAGCGATATGTTGACCACGAAGGGCGTCCCACGATGTCTTAAGCGAACCACGGCTAGTCACGAAGGACCAGCTTTGAAGTGCGAAGGATCGCCGTGCTTTCGATGGCGGCGTTATGATCTGAAGGTGTAGCTTCGGTCGTGTTTGATCGTTGACTCGGCGAGATTGAAGGGCCGATATAGTGCGAAGGAATTTGGGGCTCTGAAGGATCGATGCTAAACTTAGTGCTAACATTGAGATCTGTTGTGCTATAGGATCCAGGCTTAAGGGATGGAAGTAAGTAGGGATCGACATTTGAAGTCGAATGGAGAATGACAGATGTTATGTACATGCATGTAATACGTGCACACCTGATGATTGTTTTTTTGTTTATTTATTTATTTATTTATTTTTGAGTGGAATGATGAATGAAATGTATGAATGACTTTCTCTCTTTTGCTTATTCTTTTTGGTATATGTTGAATGCATAAAACGTAAATGTGAAATGATGCAACTATAATGCTCTTTTTTCTTTTTGTGTTTGCTTATTTACAAGACTGGTTAACACTTGGCGCGTTAACAAGAAATGAATAAAGAAGGAAGCCATTTGGGCTCTGAAGGACCAGCTGGGCGTTTGAAGAGCCTTTGGGCTCTGAAGGACCACTAGAGTGCGAGAAGAACCTTTGGGAGCTCTGAAGGACCACTGGGGCTCTGAAGGTCTAATCTGCAGTTGATGCTTGGCGCATTGATTCGAATTAAATTGAAGGACTGATAGGTCTGAAGGGCTTCCTGGGCCTGATGGACCAAAAAATGGTCTGATGGACTACAACTAGCTATGGTACTAATAAAACAGTCTGAGGGTGACATACGTCATGGCGGTCGTGAGGGTCAAGATCAGATCTAGAACTGATATGTTGACCACAAATGATTTACACTATGTCTTAGGCAGACACAGCTAACCTGAAGGACCACTGGGGGTCTGACGGATCCGTTGTGCTCAGTGACGATGTTTTGATCTGAAGGTGCAGCTCGAAATCGCTTTTGACGCGTTGACTCGAAGCGGGCGGAAGGGCCGATATAGTGCGGAAGGAGTCTTTGGGACTCTCTGAAGGATCACTGGGGATCTGAGTTATGGACTAACATAAGTCTGATTTAAGGACCACAATTGGTCTAGTTTAAGGACCGACACGTCTGAATTATGGAGCAATATGTGTCTACATATTGGTCTGATTTATGGACCTCGATAGTGCAGCGGATCAAGCGAGTGATCGATTTATGGACCAATAATGAGTGCGAAGGATTTCTGAGGAATGATCGGGTTTATGGACCGACGTATGCGGATTATGGAGCAATATGTGTACGCATATTGGTGCGATCTATGGACTATAATGAGTGCGGTTTATGGATCAACATATACGTATTGATCTAGTTTATGGACCAATAAAGTGCGGAGGATCATGCGGGTGATCAAGTTTATGGACCAATAAAGTGCGAAGGATCAGTGCGGACTCGGTGTTGGCACTATGATGCTGTATTGATGGGATCAATGCTTGGAGCATTGATTTCGGAGGAGCAAAATATAGGGTTGACACTGTGCGTGTCTACCCAAACATTCCCAATGAGAGGTCTGAAGGATCCGTGCCAGACTCAGTGTTGGCACTATGATCTGTATTGATGGGATCAACGCTTGGAGCATTGATTTAGGAGGAGCAAAATATAGGGTTGACACTGTGCGTGTCTACCCGAACATTCCTAATGAGTGTGTTTGCCTGAGAAGGGAGAAGCTATCTATATTTGGCATGTCTAACAATGCAATGAATGATGTATGCGCGTGTAATGATTTGTGCATGGTAGGATGATGAACGAAATGATTTTTTGGCTTTTGATTTTTTCTGCTTTTTGTTTTGCCTTTTTTGTTGGTATATGTAACACCCCCTTCTACTTAATACTATTTTACTCAATTAAAAATTAGAGTTTTTTTTTTAAAAACTTTTCCACGCACCTCAAAGAGAGTGCTACATTTAATAAAAACCTCATCAAAATAATATTTGAAATTCGAACGCCTCTAGTGCGTGAAATATAATTCATATCCACATGGGACAACCCCTCAAAACCCGTTTTAGGTATTACAGTAATTCAGAAATGGCTTCACAGCACAGCGCACAATAAAAATAAAAATAAGTTTAACATACTCTGTACATGATCAAATTCAGTCTAATACATAAAATGAGATGACAACACTACAACCCCTATCCCTGGTGTTACTAATCAGAGCTGACACAATAACCCAAGAAGGCATGGACACCTTCACTCAGAATCACCTGTGCGTCGCCACGAGAGCAGACAACATAAAAATGCTAGGGTGAGTCTCTTTACATAAATAATATCAAGTAAGATAAGCATTATATTCGGAAAACATCTAGCAACAACAATCCATAGTAATCAAGGCATTTACCATTCAATTAAAATACTAACAAGCCACAACAAAGAATTAATTAAGCATCAACGAGAATCCCACGAATATATGAGTATATGCATGTATGCAATATGCATGTGGATCCATCATCACCGCAATAACCCGTCGAATACCCACCGCTTTGGCGAAGCCACAACACGCTTTTGGCGAAGCCACAACCACCGCTTTTGTATGCATATGATTTATGTGACACCATGACAATGCATCACCACACAATAAATTTATCACATCAATTATCAACTCACCTCTTTGGCGAAGCCCCACGCTTTTGGCGAAGCCCACATCATTCATAAATTCATCACATCAAGTATTGACCCACCGCTTTGGCGAAGCTCACATCACCTCTTGATATCACCTCACCACCACACTTATTTATTAAATTAAATTCCACCTAAGGACCCAACCACCTCATAAGGACCCTTTTCCACACCTAAGGACCATTTTGACACATCAAAGATTTATTTAGCACCTAAGGACCAAGCCCGACATTTTTAGGGACTAAAAGGTTCAAGGATCAAAATAGCATTTTTGACACTTGGGCAACATTAGCAATACCGCACAAAATGATGGATTCCTACAGCAGTGCACCTACTTGGCGGAGTATTTAAAATAGCAAGCGACATCGAAAAATTACAAGAGACCACTCGTCGGAAAGCCACGGATATGTAGTTTCTGGGTATATCCTTAGATTTTCAAAACAGTGAACCAATTAGTACAGTTTTTAGAAACAACCCGAACAGTCCCTAAGCTGGACAGATTCTGCCCTCCCACTTCATTTTACTCTAAAATGACTTAGACTTGACCAAATGGGACGAAACCTTAGCCCGAACAAAAGCAATTTGAGTATAGTTTCTAATGGAAAAAGAATCGTTCAAAACGGAGTTCATTTGAAGGCATAAAACTTGCAAAAACCGCACCTACCCACAGATTGACTCTAGAAATTTGACTCGACTTTGGAGACTCATAACTGGAGCTACACAACTCCGAATTTAACGAAACTAGTGCCAAAAAGACCGGCTTTAAGTCTATTTTCGAAAACACTCAGCCACATAATTTTTGACTCAATCAAACAGTACCAGTTTTAAAAATACTGAAACAGTGCCCAGAAAACCACACAAAGACCATAAACAAGTAAAACTCATCATCAATTTAATTCAACAATTCAACACCCAATCCAACAACAATCACTTAAACATTTAATTACATTCATGAAATTAACATGCTCTCAAGTTTCATCACATTGTAGCATTTCATCAAACACTTTACATGCACATTTAACAACACATTTAATTCCAACATGAAGCATCATTGTATAACCAAATTAAACATCAAATACAACAACAAACATATGATAAACACAAAATTCACACAATTAAACATCCTAGGGCCATTCCACACATAACACATATCATACAAGTTATTATATAGGTAAAGTAGAGCCCCCTAACCTCAAATTTGACAAACCCAGAGAACTCCTCCACCAATAACCCAAGAAAACCCAAGTAACTAGCTTTCTCCAATATTTGAGCTCCAAACCCATCCATGGAAAAGAGGAAATGGAAGAGGATTAATGGTTAAAACTTATACTAAGAGATAGAGAAAGAAAAATGGAGTTGTTTGGTACCAAAAACACTTACCCAAAGCTAGAAGATGAATTTTCTCTCCCTCCCTCAAGCACATCAGCTGCGCACCTCTCCTCTCCCTCTCCTCTCTCTTATTTTTCTGTTTTCCTTTGTTCTAATGAGAAGAAACCTTTACCTAGTTTGAGTCTTGACTTTGGGCCTATTTAGTGGGCTTGGGCCCCTTATTTACACCCTCTAGGTACTTCCTCACATCCTCCCAATCTAATTAAAATATTCCTCATCTAACTAAAATACTCACCATTTATTTATCACGCCTCACTCCTTAAATTAATTACTTGCTCTATATTTATTTTAATATAGACAACTAAAATATTACTTAATTAAATTGATCAACTAATCACTTAATTTAATTAGTTAAATAATCACCTAATTAAATTAGTTAAATACTCATCTAATTAATTTTGGGGTTATTCTGATTATCGATGAACACATGAAGCGTGAATATGAATATGCTGCAAATGTAATGTTTTAATGCAAATGCTATGGTGAAATAAAGGAATTAAGTGCATATATGCATGGTGCGATGATATGATATGATAGAATTGGTTGGGATATGGAAATATCTTTGGTAATGATGAGAAACGCGACTTTTGATGCTAGAAAAGCTAAAGATGAATATTTTGAATTGATCGTTCATTGGAATAAAATTTTGATGACTTGAACCTGAACTCTAGAAAGCTCAAGGTTGTCATTTTATAAGACTATGATTTGGTAATGATGTATTTGTGAGGTGCATTTGTAGATTTGGTCACATGGGTTTTCATTTGGTTATGATGATCCTTGATGGCTAAGCTTCAAGTCTAAGATGTTAACTTCGAGAAATTAACGTGTGTTCTCTCTCATTGAAACATTGTTTGATAAACATGAATGACAGTTTGAATACAAGTGAATGTGTCAGTTGGCTCGGAGTTTTGAGGCAAAGGGTATGGAAAAATCTGGCGTGTGAGGGGGGTGAAAATGGGGGTTATTCGTTCAAGCCCATGAGAGATAAACTTGCCCCAGGGTAGAAAATGTTCGACTGCCCCAATTTTGACTTCAAATAGTAGGGAGCGAAATAGCTTGCCCTTGTCTAGGGAGGACAATGACAATTAAGGGTATAAATTGGTTGTAGGATTGGAAAATGCTGGTATTGGAGTAACAGGTGGCTGAGGATGAATTATTTTGGCGTAAGTGATATGATGCTCCAATCTATAAAGGAAAGGTTGCCCCATCCATGAAAGATAAAGGTTGCCCCATTTAGAGCGGTCTTGAAAGGGTGCAAACTTAGAATAATGATTTGGAGACTTGTTTGATGTGGCTATATAGATATCGGTGTAGTATATGAACTGGATGAAAGGTGGGGGCAGTCTAGGGATGTTGAAAAAATTTGCCTGAGTTTGAGTGGAATGAATGGCGGGGTATTGGCTCACTTTGAGATGGTAAGTCAAGTGGTATCCTAGTAGGGATTTGTGGTTTTCTTTTGGGAAAGATTCCACAAGCTATGTGATTAAGAGTCTTTGATTTGATATGCTTTCACTTTAATGATCACTAAATTTTTTATGGACTTTGGCGTGCAAGCCTTTTGAGTTTTTCTTTTTCTTTTTTGAACTTTTTTTGAATTTTTGTAATAATGTTTTTTTGAGCAAATAAATTATTACGATTATTTTGTCCTAAATTAAAACTTTGAGAAAAATGGAAGCAACCAGTCATTGATCAGATTGGACGTTATGATTGTAATGTGGCTGATGTTTAATGATTATTTGGCTCATAAAAGTGTTTGAGGGGTCGGTTGAGACCATGAATTCTTTTGAGCTTCGTGGTGTTTGTATCAGTTCCAACTCTATACTATTTTTTCAAGACTGTTTGTTTCTACTCCTCTGTTGTCTCGAAGTCTTATATTTTTTTTTAATCATTTTATTTTGCCTTTCATTGGAGCTGAGTAAACTTGTGAATACATTCTCTAAATGTGGAATTGATCATTGTTTATGGTGATTGAAAGGAAATTTTTGATTTTCGACTCAAAGTGGGTAGGTAGAAAGATGGACAAACATCATTTTAAAACGTGGTTGCTTACTTTCTCAAAAACTTAACTAGAAAACAAAACTTCAGGTTTAATATATTTGCTCTTTTTTTTCTTGTGCCATAATTTTTGCTTAGGTTGCCCTTGTGAGTTTTCAACATAACGGGTTTTTCCTTTTTAAATTTTTTATGCCTAATTTTTGCTCGGGTTGCCCTTGCGAGCTTTCAACCTATGAGCTTTTTAAAATTTTTTTACTCAAAAGACTTGCACAATTGTTTAGGATGCCAACATGAAATCTTAGTGATCCTGACTACTGCCGGTATGGGCGTTTAAAGTGAATTTTCATCAACTGGGGATAGTGAATGAAATACTTTTGTGGGGACATAGGCATTTTATGGATGGTTGGGATTAATTTTGAAAATGGATGAAGGGCGGTGATAAGTGGTGAAGTTGGGGATAGTACAAGCCCGACTCGAACAAGAGGAAATACACTCGTCATGATAGTTTATTTTGAAAATGCTTCATAGAGAGAGAATCTTTGGTTAAAATAGAACAAGTTAACAAAATAGGCGTTTGGGTTCTTATCATGGGAGGGTTGAGTTGTATTGCTTAGGTAACCAAGAATAGATAGGTAGAAGTGGTATTGGGTTAATGCCTTTGGTGAGGCATCACGGAGGCTAAGGGTCAAGCCTATAGGAGGAAGGTTGGAAAGGATACGGTCAATCTTTGGAGTGGACATGATGGTGAATGGGTTATTGGTGAATTTTCATTGAAGGTAGTTATATGGTGGCTAAGGGTGGATAGTAGGTATGGTAAGGATGTATATGGGTGATGAGTGAAACACTTGATATTGGTGAATCAATGTATGTGTTTACTTAAAGGATATGACAATTTCTTCCAAGGGAGAATGAACAATTCGAATATTATTTTACAAGAATTCATCGTTTCTCATCAAAAAGTGTGTCCCAAGGTTTTTTTTAGAATATAATGTATGAACATATGAGTGTTGTTGTATATGGATAACAATGCAAATGAATGAAATGTGTAATGACACCTTAAATAGGTGTATGAGATTTTTTATGTTTCAACTACAATGAGATGTTAACAAAAAAACTATTAAATGATGAGTGATGCTAAAATGAAGCAATTCCTAATTTTTATGCATCTTTGGTGGACAAATGCATTTGAGATGGATAGGAATGAAGCACTATTTTTATTATTTTTTATTTTTATGATGCATGAAGAGGTGTAATGAAATAATGAATGAATATTTATAATATCAAGGTGATATTTATTTTTGGTGTATGGATATACAAAGTGACGTAATTTGAATATATAAATCTGGTATCTTTAATATTTTTTGTATGATGAGATACATATAGGATGCATGTAAGAGGAATAACCATTTTTAGATATATGAAAGGGAGTAATGAAATGATGAATGAAAACAATTTTCCTATAACATCAAGGTGACATTATTTATTATTTTTGGGTATGGATATGCAAGATGATGCAATTTTGGACAAATTAAAAATATATGATTTTTGTTATTTTCTAGATGATGACATGCATGGTAGTGCAATAAAAATGTGATGCATAAAAAAATGGATTTTTATTTATTTTATGAGTGCATGATGGCTTTTTGTATGATGAATGAAAGAAATGGCGTTATCTCTTAAAGAGATAAATATGAAAGGTTTTTTTTCTTATTTTGAGAAAACATTAATTATGTTGATGCAAGGAGTAGGTATAGTGTCCCTGTGTCCTATGTAGGTCATGCCTAAAAGATATCATGGTCTAGGGTCACTTTTGTGAACAATCTTTCAGGTGGCTCTAGTCACTTCCTTACAAAGGTCTCCAGAACTAAAGTCCCCTTTACAGTATTATCCACAACAATAGATATCTATCAGGTGTGGGATATTATAAAGAGGCACACTCTGGTTGAGACTTTCATGAGAGCCAGATAGATAAATTCAGAATGACTGTCACTAATTGTCTCCACTCGTCCTAGGTTTCTGTCAGACCCGGGTATAAGGCCCCACTCAAAAGTGTGTGAGTAAACATGTGTAAGTGAAATGTGTGATCAGGGCAAAAATACCTAAACTACCCAAATTGCAAAAAAGATACAAATACAACAACAACATAAAGTCGTCTAACCTAAGGTTTAATAGAGAAATATTTACAAATGAATAACCAAATGAATTAAAATAAATTAAATGAATAAAGAAAACATAAGGGTAAAAACAAAATATTAAATTAACAAATATTTTACACATTTAATTAATAGGCTTGACTCTCTTAAAAAATTCCCAGATGAAGTCGCGGTTGTGGCGGCCAGAAAAATCCGGGTTAGGATTCTTCAAAGTTCGAAAAATGAAGCCGCCACCAAATTTTAGTTTAAGGGCAAATTTGGAAAATCCCTATGGGTTTGGATAAGGGCTAGGTTTAGGTTCGGGAGTCGTTTATGTGCGGGGAAGGTATTAGCACCCTCCGACATCCTTCAAAGAAGGCTACCTATTAATTAATTGTGTAAGAATGTTAATTTAAAATACATTGAATTTTACCCTTTTACAAATTAAAACTAAATAAAAGACTATGATAAATAGTTAGTTGTTTTGATTATTTTTGAGAAAGTAAAAAATGAATTATTAAAGAAACTTTAAAAAATAGGGTTTTATTAGTGCAATTGACAGAGGTCGGCCGCCCTCTGCTCCTACATACCCCTTGGTGGGGGATCAAATCACATGTAGTTCTTGAGTAGAAAATATTTGTGTGTTGGTGTTTTTTAATTACTTGAATGATTTTTGAATATTTGGAGAGCATTAGTAATGACCAAACGAATAAATTCGAGTAGTCGCTACTAATGGCTTGTTTGTACATAAAAAGAATTCTAGCGTTCAAGCGAGTTAAACTCAAAGTGGCCATTGCATAACCAATTTGTAATTGAAAGCAAAAATGTGATAAGATACAAATTAAACAAAACAACATAAATAAATAAAGACTAGGCTAAAAAAAATAAAAAAAAAATAACTATATACATAAATAAATATGAATAGATATATACATAAACAATAAACAAATAAATAAATAAATAAATAGATTATATTATAAATAAATGATAAATAAATATATACATAAAAATCAACAAAATAAATACAAAAGTAACTTGGACTCGATGAGTCTTAGAGCCAGGGTGACGATCGACCAGGTCAATCATAAGCCAGGACTCCTATCTGGTCCATCTTGACCCCAAGACCGCAAGCTGCTTTGAGAATCGAAAAGCCGACTCAACGTCCAAATGATCAAAGGCAGGACTTTTAGTGAAATGGGCGCGACGCTTTGACCCAAAAGATCACTTAACCGCCAATGATCTCTCCTCTAATCTTCACCTCTCAACCCCTTTTATATCCAATTGCTAGGGAGCTCTTGTTTCTTGCGAGCAATGTGGGACTAAAACAAGGTAGAAAGCAATTCCCCTTTAAAACACAATTCCGTTTTTCTCAAACACATCACAGTAAAATTGCGATTTGGATTAGTTAACCGTTGGATCGTCTTCCTTTTTTGAAAATAGGTTAGTGAGACATATATCTCCGCTTACACCCATACGGATCGTCGAAACAAGGTCGAGGAGAGAGAAATTGCCTTACGCAATAGCTGCGATTTTTGGTCGTTTTTCTCAAACCTCTCACCCAGTAAAAGTGTGATTCGGATTCGTTAACCGTCGAATCGTCTTCATTTTACAGCGGGTTAGTGGGAAATATGTATTCACTTTCACCGTTCAGATCGTAAAAAGCGAGGTCCAAGGAGAGAAATTTTCTTGAATAGTAGCTAAAAACTAACACCAAAAATCGCATAAAACTAATATTTTTGTAATTTTCAAAAAAAGTCCAAAATAAAATGGTTGAAAAAGTCAAATTAAAAACTATTAAAAAGAACTCGGACAAAATTGGGGTATAACAGCTTCACACTCGGATTGTATGGTGTACATGCAGGTTTACAATCAAAATAATTGTATTTCTTTAGGATCTTCTCAATATAATGAGATTGATCCAAAGAAATTCCTTTCTCGGAACTAGTAATCTTAATGCCAAGTATTACACTTGCTTCTCCGAGGTCTTTCATATCAAAGTTGTTACACAACAGTTATTTCACTTTATTTACGGCATGAATGTTTGATCCAAATATTAGTAAGTCGTCTACATAGAGACATATGATAGTGCAAATGTCATTATCGGTTTTGTAATAAATGCATTTGTCACTTTCATTCACTTTAAACCCATTCGATATAATTAAATTATCAAACTTCTCATGCCATTGTTTAGGAGCTTGTTTGAGACCATACAGAGACTTATCCAACTTACAGACTTTGTGTTCTTGCCCATGAACTACAAACCCTTCAGGTTGTTCCATATAGATTTCTTCTTCTAATTCACCATTTAAAAAAGCAGTTTTAACATCCATTTGGTGTACTTCCAAATTGTGAATTGCGGCCAACGAAATTGGTACCCTTATGGATGTAATTCTAGTGGTAGGTGAATATGTGTCGAAGAAATCTATATTCTCTCTTTGTCTAAAACCTTTGGCTACAAGGCGAGCCTTGTATTTATCAACAGTGCCATCAGGTTTTAGTTTCTTTTTCAAAATCCATTTACAACCAATGGGCTTGCAACCAAGAGGCAAGTCCGCTAAGTGCCATGTCTTGTTAGACTCTAGAGAATCCATCTCATCATTGATGGCTTCTTGCCACAAATCTTCATCCAAAGAAGACAATGCTTCTTGAATGCTAGTTGGATCCTCATCTAATGTATAGACCAAATAATCTGGTCCATAGTCTTTAGCAACACGTGCTCTCTCACCTCTTCAAGGTTCTATTTCCCTTTGTTCGTTGTTTTCCAGCGTTCTTGAGCACATAAACTTGACTAGTTCGATGCCCCCACTATTTCTAGATTTAAAGGGACTTCATTTTCATAGAAGTCAACATCATTTGACTCTATGATCACTTTAGCTTTAAGGTCATAGAACCTATAAGCTTTACTTTTTACTGCATACCCAGTGAATACACATTCATAGGCTCTACTAGCGAGTTTAACTCTTTTTGGATGCAGGATCTGACATAAGCAAGCAACCCAGTTGAAAATAAGACACATTTGGTTGTCTTTTCTTTATGATCTCATGAGGTGAAATTTTGCTCTTAGACTTTGGAAGTCTATTCGGGGACATAACAAGCGATTAGCAAAATTTCCCCACGATGAGATCGACTCGAATAGAGCATTATAGAAACTACCAATCCGGTAAATGTTCTATTCTTTCTTTCTGCTTTACCATTCATTTCGGGAAAATATGGTGCAGTCGTTTCATGTATGATTCCCTTTGATTTATAAAAATCATTAAACAATTGGGAAAACATATTCAGTTCCTCTATCACTTCAAAAACGCTTTATCTTTTTGCTAAATTGGTTTTCAACTTCGTTTACAAATCTTTTGAACATGTCAAGCGCTTCACTTTTATTTTTCATAAGATATACAAAAGTGTAGTCTGAGCAGAAAATATCGTTTACCATTTCTGGTTAACGTTCCATCTAACTCGCATATATCAGAATGAATTAACAGCTATAAAAGTTGACAGCCTTTGAACCTTCTCAAGTCTGGCTTTATGCTTTATCTGCAAATGTGAACTTTATCCAGCTGGATATGTATTCTTCTAGGCTTCTATTAAACAGCTATGTTTTGATTTTACATTGTAGACCAGGTTGTAACAAATTTAAACGAACCTTCTTCAGTTCCTAGTATGAACAAACACCCAAAATGTACCATAGGAATAATCTTGCATTACCTTCTTTAATGCTTCAAACTTTCGAGCACATTTATTACTTGGAATCTTTATTTAATGCACCTTAAGAACATTCAAGAGAAGTAAATGTGTTTGGGATAAATATGGTACGGTTTCCAGCAATCTTCTCAACATTGTATCTTCCTTCACTTTAACCTTCTCAATAATGAGCTTATACTTCCAAGGTGTTTTGTTGAGTCAACATTCTTTTGACTTCAGTCAAACTTTCTGTTGACTTTTGGACAACCTTTTGTTGACTTTTGGTCAACCTTCTGTTTGACTTTCAGTCAACCTTCTGTAGATGGGTCAAACATTCTTTTGACTTAACTTAATTTTCTCATTTTTAACCTTCTCAAGGCTTTTCTACCTTTATATTTTACCAATATTTTAGTCCATGGTAGGGCCTTGCTATAGCCTTAATTTGCTAAGTTTGGTAACTTGTTCTAAGCACTTGGCAAAGATGTTAGATCACACTTCATTAGAAAACCTAAATCTTACTTAGTTTGTTATCATCAAAACATAGAATGAGATTCTTATTACATCAAGGTTTTTCTCAATTCTTCCTATTTAATAAATTAGGTGGCGACTCCAAAAACTACATAATTATGAGTCGTCTGCGTCGAGATCTCGGTCACGACACATTGCCTGGCAAAACTTTTGGACAGTTAATTAGGAAGATTGGTGTCCGTCGTCTCAGAGATTATTACATGCATTAGGAGGAGAAATAAATATGTTACGAACTCTTTTTTCCTTCACCACGGTTTTGTCGATAGGTTTTCCTAGTAAGGTTTTTAATGAGGCAACCTAAAATAAATGATATTGTACTCTTTTCCTTCACTTGAGATTTTTTTTTTTGGGTTTTTTCTCGATGGGTTTTTAATGAGGCATATCTTTAATAGATATCAAGGCGGAGTATTGTGAGTAATTGGATGTCTCTCCACATTCCTAATGCTCTTGTAACCCATAATAGTAAAGACCACTGATTCCTTGAAATTGGTCATCGTTGTATATGAAAGACACATATTGCTAGGCCTTAATTCACTTGTAGGTTACAAGACTTGAGTCCTATAAATAGGACTCATGACATTGTAGAGGATACCTTGAAGAGTACAATACAATAGTTCTATCATTCTTGCATTCTCCTATTCTTGTTCTTGCTCTAATTTGGTTTATTTCACAACACACCTTGGTTTATTAATGTTGATGCACCTTATGGGTTTCTACATATATTTGATGCATTATGGTTTCTACATATATTTAATGCATTAAAAAAAACAATAATGTTACTTGAAAGGTTTTGTTTACTCAATAAGTATAAAAGAATATATTTTTATTGAGGTTTTTATGCTAATTTGTTGTTTGTTACTGCAGAAATCGAACATATTTGCTGGGAATATTTTGCAGAAAAGATGCACAACTGTGGAGTTTATCAGAATAGTCAACAATTTGAGAGTGCATGGCTTGAAGGAAGAAGAAAAGGACTGGGAATGTACACTTTCAGATTCAGGGATTTACATATTTGAATATTTTTTTGGGTCATGTGTTTTTATTCTTCTCTTTTTAACTCTTTTAGATCATGTATTTGGATTTGAGGTTGTATAAGTAGAACTATTTGGTTCCCCAAAAACATATTATTATCTATGAATATCATGTTGGAAACCTTCCTTTTAGCTCATTCTAAAATGACAAGCTACAGGTAGTAAGATTTGCTATATGACGTCAAGAAACAATTTTTTTTTCTTATTTTAAAAAGCTGACATTTTTCATATCGGTTCTTAGGAAAAACTAATATGGAAAATACTTTTCACATCGGTTACTTTATAAACCTGATGTTAAATATGAGTCGAAAAGAGATACAAAAATGATAAATTTGCATCGGTTCTTGATAACCGAATGTGGAAAATATTTTTAATATCGCTGATTAAATAGCAGTACTTGAGCCCGATGTTAAAAGTTAGTTTCAACCGATGTTAAAAGCCAAATTTGTAGTAATGATTACAAAAAATATTTCGATAATGTGTAATTTATCGCGGTTCAAAATAAAAATAATGAAGTTCTATCAAAAGCATGCAATGTTTTCTCGTTAGATCTAAATAGGAAAAATATAAAAAGTAGTTATTTGGACAACTCGTAAAGTTTTCTTGTTGATATTAAAAAAAACAAATAAAGATATTGTTAATACCCAAAATTAATTAAGTCGTGGGCCGGGGGCCGAGGGAAAAAGAAGAGAAGGCTAGGGTGCTGAGGTAGACCACTAGACAAAACCAAAAGAGATAGTTGTTGTGGAAATGAACTCAAAAAGGCTCCTCGGGGAGATTACGAGACAGAACACTCCGTGGAAGGGGTAAGGCCGGGGGAGAGTCAAGCCTCAGCCTATAGAGTGCCTCGGCGACAATGGCTCGAGTGCCCTAGTATATGAGATTGCCTGAGGGGCAAGAGCGTAGAGTAAGGCGGGTTTGGTTGAAAGCAAGAGGAAGCCACGAGGAATGCACGTGGGACTAGCTAAAGATCAAGCGAGGGAGTGAATTCTTGGAGAGTGGCGCGAAGAAGTTTTGCCCCACTAACCATACTAGTGGGGATCATGGGTAGTGGCTCCGCTTCTTTAGGGCTCAAGAGCAATGATAAGCATTGATCTTTAGTAGATTCAACGGTAGGCAAGTGTTGGTTGGGGAAGTGGTCGACGAGGGCCTATGTATATAAATAGGAAAGAGAGCAATTGTATAGAACACATCAAACACAATACTAGCCTAAAGAGAAATGTTCCATCAGTTGAAAAACCTCCAACACTTGAGCTTAAGGAGCTGCCCAAACACCTTAAGTATGCCTAGTTAGGGTAAAATGATACTTTGCCTGTGATAATTGCTTCTGACCTTTCCAAAAGTCAGGAACATGATCTCATTACTACCCTAAAGAGGCATTTAAAGGCTATTGGGTAGTAAATGGCTGACATAAAGGGGATTAGTCCGACAATTTGCATGCATAGAATCATTCTTGATGAGAATTCAAAGAATAGCATTGAGAGACAAAGGAGATTGAACCCGTCATGAAGGAGGTAGTCAAGAAAGAGATAATTAAGTGGCTTGATCTTTGGCATTGTGTACCACTATTTACGATAGTGCTTAGATGAGTCTGTGCAATGTGGACTATAGGAAACTCAATAAGGCTACAAAGAGGATCATTTCAAACACCATTCATTGACCAAATGTTTGATAGATTGCACAGTAAAGAGTTCTATTGCTTTTTGGATGGCTACTCTAGCTATAACCAAATTGCAATAGTGTCTAAGGATCAACAAAAGACTACTTTTACATGCTCTTATGGTACCTTTGCCTTTAGAAGGATGTTATTTGGGCTATGTAATGCACGACCATCTTTTTCAAAGATGCATGATGTCAATTTTTATCTGAATTCATATAGAAGTCCATGGAAGTGTTTATGGATGACTTTTCTGTGTTTGGGGAAACATTCCAAGTGTTTCTTGACAACTTTGAAGAGATTCTAGATAGATGTGAAAAAACCAACCTGGTGCTGAATTGGGAGAAATGCCACTTCATGGTGCAAGAGGGTATTGTGTTGGGTCATAGAATCTCTAAGAAGAGTATTGAAGTTGATAAGGCTAATTAAGGTTGAGGTGATTGAGAAGATTCCCCCTCCAACTAGTGTTAAAGGTGTGAGAAGTTTTCTGGGTCTTGCAAGCTTCTATAGAAGGTTCATTAAATATTTCTCTAAGATTTCAAAGCCATTGTGTCAGTTGCTGCAACATGACACACCTTTTGTTTTTGATGACCACTGTGTTGAAGCATTTCAGAAGTTAAAGAATGCATTGGTGACTGCACCAGTAATTGTGACACCAGATTGGAGCAAACCATTTGAGCTCATGTGTGATGCTAGTGACTATGCCATAGGAGCTGGACTTGGTCAAAGGTATGATAAAGTCTTTCATTCAATTTATTATGCTAGCAAAACACTTGTTGAAGCTCAATTGAATTGCATTATTACTAAAAAAAGAGCTATTAGCTGTGCTTTTTGCATTTGACAAGTTTAGATCTTACTTAGTTGGCACTAAAGTAATTGTTTTCACTGACCATTCTGCCATTAAGTATTTGATAGCTAAGAAAGATGCAAAACCTAGGCTAATTAAAGATTTCCTCCTCGAGAATTTGATCTTGAAATTAAAGATAAAAAGAGTGGAGAACCAAGTTCTTGATCAACTTGTCTAGATTTGAAAATGAAAGTGTAAGTACCCATGGTGAGATCGAGGAGCATTTTTACGATGAGTAATTCTTTGGAAATTAGTCTTTGCGACAGTGGGATCTTGACATTGTAAATTTTCTAGTAAGCAGGTGGTGCCACTATGACATGACATTTCAACAAAGGAAAAGGTATTTGCATGTGGTTAAAGCGATATTATTGGGATGAACCCTTCCTATGCAAGAAGTGTCGGATCGGTTGTTAAGAAGGTGTGTGGTGATGAAGAACAACGGTTGGTCTTTGCACCCGATGCCATCTTTGCGGCATATGGTGGCCATTTTGGAGGAATGAGGACAACAACTAAGGTGCTGTAGTCTGGTTATTATTGGCCTACACTATTCAAGGATGCTTATGAATTGGTCAAGAGATGTGACAATTGTCAGAGGACAGGAAATATATCAAACAAGCATGAAATGCCATTAACCAACATTCATGGGATCATTTCCTCCTTCCTATGGCAATGAGCACATATTGGTTGTAATGGACTGTGTTTCTAAATGGGTTGGAGTACATTGCTCTGCCTTGATAATGAAGCTAAGTGCATCGACAAATTTTTGCAAAGGAATATATTCACAAGGTTTGGAACCCCAAGGGCAATTATTAGTGATGAGGGGTCTCATTTCTGTAACAAGCTCATTGAGAACCTCCTAGCTAAATACAACAGAGAAATCAAGAGGGTGTTAGAGAAGATGGTTGGACCCACTAGAAAGGATTGGTCTCTTCAGTTGGATGGTCGACCAAGATTTTGTGAATAACTTGTTTGGTGTCCAATGACGAACAAATCCCTGCACAACACTGTCTACGTCGTAATCGTCGACCAACACGATGTGGGATTGGCCACCATTTAAGTGAATAGAACTTCTCAAGAGTGAAGAAGAGATTTGATACCAGGGAAAAATAAAAAATTGATGTTGAGAAGAAGACTGGATAAAGCTCTCACTCATGAGTGAAGAAGAGATTTTTTTGCGAGATCAGTATTCATGCATTGAATCACGATGTTAGTGCTTTTAAATGAATTGGAGGCGCGCCGAAGGGTGAGAGCAGGTTGGTCAAAGATTTAAAGTTCTTTCTATCACACAAGTGAAGATCAGCTAAACAGTTGATTAAAGGATGATAAGTCTCAACCGTTAAACCAGATACGTGGGTTTAGTTTAGTGGTGGAGAAGAGATTTGATACCAGGAAGGAAGATTGTGGATACATTTTTAAAAAATAGCATAATGAATAAAATAATTCAAAAATTTCTATATTTGTTGTCACATTAACATTGTGAGATCAGCTTTTTTGTTTTTATAGATAGATTCATACAGATAATAGTTGAATAAGGACACTCGTGTTATGTTAAAATAATAAATAAGCACACTCGTGTACCACGGGCATAAGGCAATTTTGTAACCACACTTTGGACAGTACCGTAGTACAGGACAATACTGTACTAGGAAATTATTTTTATTTTTTTAATTTTAATGGTATAAACGAAGGTTTTCTTTTTATTACTTCCTTCGTCTCGTATTAAGTGTCGTTTAAGGTTACGCGTGAGTATTAAAAAAATGATTGGAAATACTAAATTTTATGGTGGAAAAATGTGGTAGAATTAAATCTTGCTTCTGGCACTTTTCTCGATTAGAAGCGAATCTTGCGGTTATTAATATTAAAAAGTAAATGTATTGTTAGAAAGTAGTAATAAATGTTGTATTGAGATTAATTTGAGAATAACATTAAAACGGAATAATGATTAATTTGAGATATAATATATTATATAAATATATATATATATATATATAGACGGATATAGATAATATATATATATATATATATATATAAAATAAAGTATTAAACTTTTAAAGAGACTACACCTACCTAGTACTAATGCATATTGAGCATTTATTCTAGAGTTCTCGTGAGTACAAATAATATAAATATGGGTGAGGAACTGAGGATTTTTTAACCTACACTTAGTCGACATATCAATTTTACTATGTCAATACGAGGAAAATACTGGGCTGAAAAACGACAATAGTAAAAAAAAAAAAAAAAAAAAATCAAAATAACACACTTTTATTAAATCTAATTAACAAAGTAGCAGACTCATTGGTGGCCTATAAGTAACCGCAATAGTCGAAGTTGATGTCAAAAAAAAAAGAAAGAAGAAAGTGAGAAAAGATGGAGTCACTCTCCGTCTCCTCCTCCACTCTGGGATTATTCATTCTAACTTCAATACTTGCTGTGATTCCAATAATAGCATGGAAGAAGCTGAATTCATTGTGGCTGAAGCCAAAGAAATTGGAAAAACTTCTAATAGCGCAAGGTCTTCAAGGTGATACCTATAAGCTTAACTCAAACTCTGCTCAAAACTTGAAGCAAATGTATATGCAACAAGAAGCCAAATCCATACCTTTTGCTCTTTCCACTGATGTTACTCCTCATGTCTTCTCCACTGTTCATCAAACTGTTTACAAATACGGTCGGTATACGTTTTTAATTTGTTTAGAATTAATTGCTATTTTATTTGCTGAGAATTGAAGTAATGGATGTGCAGGAAGAACTCCTTTATATGGGAATATGGAGTACCAAAGGTGATAATCACAGAGCCAGAACTAATCAAAGAAGTGTTTAACAAAATAAATGATTTCCCTAGACCTAAGTTACATCCCATTGCTAAGTTTTTTACTGTTGGATTGTTGGGTGTTGAGGGTGAGAAATGGGCTAAACATAGAAAGATTATTAACCCAGCATTCCACATTGATAGATTGAAAGTAAGTTTATTAATTGTTTACACTTATGCTTACATTTTGGGGCCGTTTGGATAAACAGTTTGCTTAAGTATTTGTGACATAAGCGCTTATTATATAATAAATGATGAAACAATGTTAAACTATTTTTCTATAAGCCACAAGCTCTTTCCATAAGCTATTCTTTGGAGCTTATGAAAATTAGCTGAAAACAACTTATGAACATGTCATAAGCTGTTTCCATAAGCTCTCTCAAACAGTTTCACAAATGCTTAGTCAGTAGATACGCCCAAAAAAACCGATCCAAACAGGCCCTTTGTGTTCAACAACTAATTTTTCTTATTCTAAGTGATGTATTTCATTTCATGTTATATTTACAGAATATGCTACCAAAATTTATTGAGAGCAGCAATGACATGGTTACCAAGTGGAAGAAAATGTTGTCACCAGATGGATCATGTGAGATTGATGTTTGGCCTTACATTCAGAATTTCACTTGTGATGTGATTTCTAGAACAGCATTTGGAAGTAGCTATGCAGAAGGAACAAAAATATTTGAACTTCTCAAAAGCCAGGGACAGATTCTAATGAATGCAAGGCATATACGCAATCCAGTGCAAATGTAAGACTATATTAACTTATCTGCTATGAAGCACCGACACCGACACGACACTTCAATTACTTGTATTTTTAGTACTTATCAAATTAAAACCGATTGTATCGTGTCGGCCCGATTATGCGTATGCGTGTCGTATTAACTTCTTAGCTTATACTGCTATGTCAGTTATGAATAGATATGTATGTACTTTCCCTTATAATTAACTTCACTAAATACATACATATTTCTAGGTTGCTGCTACCAAGAACTATCACTAAGAAAATGAAGGAAATCGATAGAGAGATTTATGATTTAGTTGATGGTATAATTAAAAAACGAGAGAAAGCTATGAAGAATGGGGAAGGCAGCAATGATGATTTGTTAGGCATACTTTTGGAATCAAATCATCTTGAAATTCAAGGACATGAAAAAAGTAAGACTGCTGGTTTGACCAATGAAGAAGTAAGTAAAGAGTGCAAACTATTCTACATTGCAGGACAAGAGACAGTTTCAGCTATGTTGGTTTGGACAATGTTGTTATTGGCTAAGTATCCTGAATGGCAAGCACGTGCAAGACAAGAAGTTTTTCAAGTCTTTGAAGACCAAATTCCAAATCATAATGGATTAAGTCAACTTAAAATTGTATGTAATGTATTATTATTACTATTACTACATGTTTCATATTGTTGTAACCTTTTCTAGTGCTAACATCTGCTATTACATGTTGTTCATAGGTGACCATGATTATATATGAGGTTCTCAGATTATATACACCTAATTTCTACTTGGTTCGCGCCGTCGAAAAGAATTTGAAACTTGGAAACCTATCACTACCTGCAGGAGTTAATGTTACCATACCAATGCTCGTGGTTCACCAGGATTGTGATGTTTGGGGTGATGATGCTAAGGAGTTTAATCCTGAAAGGTTCGCGAAAAGGAATTGCGCAGGCCACGAAGGCCAAGCTTCATTTTCCCGTTTGGATGGGGTCCTAAAATATGTGTTGGCCAAAACTTTGCCTTAATTGAAGCCAAAGTTGTGCTGTCACTTATTCTGCAAAATTTCTCATTTGAGCTTTCTCCAGACTATAAGCATGAGCCCATCTCTATACTTTCTTTGCAGCCAAAACATGGAGCCCCAATACGTCTGCGTAAACTGCAAGATTAATCTTTCTTAGTGAAAAATCTGTCTCCAACTATATATGAAGGCATTGAATAAAATATGGATGGTTTGGATTTTGTTGGGCAACCTGTTATAAGAATATTTATGTCTTTGTTTGGTGTATTATTTGCAAATGTTGTCTTTGTAAGTCTTATATTTATAAAGTGATTTGAGTTTTTTCTGCAGTTTAATTGTACTTTGCATTTTGTTTTCTCTTCCCTTCCCTGTGAGGTGGTAGATTGCAAAAACAACACCAAACTCATGTAGTAGTGCCTGTGCTGTGATCATTTGGTTCTAACTACCCTTTAAGTGCATAAAAGTTTCCCTTAGTTGAATAAGGGGTTACTAGGACCATACAACTACGTACAATCTTCTTCCAGATCAATATTAATCAACTTTGCTTCTGAGACCACCTTTTTGTTGGGTTCCTTCATAGCTACCAAATTATACTTCATTTCTAATTTGAAACAATTCAACTCAATGCCTCAATCTTTCTCAGCCCTCTCATCCACTGCATTTTAATAATCACATCACATCACATCCTCAGCCTCTATTAGAAACATGCATGCATTTTCTTTCTCTGTACGTCGACAATAGTGCCCTGGTCCAAACTTGTCATGACAGGAGTTGCATACCAGTTTGTGTCTATGCTCATCCACCTCTTTGGGTATCAGATTTGATGTAACTTGCACTAGTGCAAAATTGACCTTAAAAGCATCATTTAGCATCGGTTGTTTGAACACCGATCTTTAAATGTAAACAGATAGCAATTTTGCAATTATATGAAAAGATTTCATTTTTAGCGCTTTACATTTAGCGTCGATTGTTTAAATAGTCAATATTAAAAGTATTTGCATCAGACATTTAGTATCGGTTGTTTATGCTATTTAAGAGATACTGATTTGTAACTATAAATAGAGACTATGTGTGTGCTAATCAACACACAATATTCTAATAATTTCTATAGAGCTAAAGGATTATGCGATGGATTTGCAGGAGAAGTTGCAGTAAGTGCAACAACGACAAGCGTAGATCCGAAGAATGTGAAACTCAATGCAGTAACAACAACTGTCGGTAACCACCAATAAATTAGCGACGACTTTTTTTTCCGCCGTCAATATGTGTTTTCGCCGTCTAATTACCGACGAACCCACATCCATCAATAATCCATTGGAACAATGAGTTATAGACGACCTTTGCCCGTCGGTAGTGTCCGTTTTTCTTGTAGTATAAGGCTTGATAGTCAGCATCAAAAGAGGATCATGACACTCATACCAAAAAAAAATTAGAGTTGTACCAAAAAAGAGGATCATGACACACTATTTTACTTATAGTAGCACATAATTAAGAGAGTGGCTCTTCTAGTTCTTGGAACTAGGTCAGTGCTATGAAAGCATAAAATAATGAGCCAAAAAATTATTCTTAAGCAATTTGGGTGGTGAATGATGTAAACTTTGGAATTGTGACTAATTTTGCGAGAGAGGAGTAGGAATTTCATTTATGTTATTTCATATGACGAGAATTTCTTTTTGGTATTTTAGAGTGAAAAATGAGTGCTATTCAAAATTTGAGTATTTGTTGATATTTCTTCTCAACTCAATCATTTTGATGAGGGGACTCAACAAATGAATTGCGAGAAAATTTTCCTTTTGAGGCAAAAATTGTGAAACAATTAAGTCAGGATCATTCTCACTTTTAACAAATTTGATAGTGTCTATGAAATCCTTAACATGTTGCACTTCAGATTTGGATTTAAGAAAAATCTTTACACATTTGGGATATTCTATAAAAAAAAGTTTCAAACAAACAATAATGAATGAAAGTTGATCAATCTTGAAAGTATTGTGAAATATTAAAGTTGCTTTTTATTTATCAAGAAATCTCAACTCATAAGCAATCAGGCTGAAAACTTTATATTAAAAGATTGCATACTAATTGGAATTGGCAAACAATTATTGACTGTTATATTTAACATAGAATGCGCACGTTTACTTTTCAATATCAATATCAATCAAAAGAAGAACAATATCTCATTTGCCCTATTAAAAAATTCAAAAGGGGCATTATATTGTGCCACAGAGTAACCTCTGTTGCTTTTGCTAATGGCAGTAGACCACTGAGTGGCATTAAGTTTAAGGATGCAACTTCTTTAGCAACATTTGCATCATTCACATATCCACCAAACTGTCTAACTGCTGCATGCACAGTTTTCCATCTTTGAACAGTGAGACCCTTTGGAGGAGGTGGGTTTGCTTGGTATTCTTTAGGCACATAAAAGTTTACCACAAATGATGATGAGTCGGAAGAGGATAACACATTAGTGAGCACAGGCGCTGTCATCTCAATTTTCTTGTTGTAGTCGTTATTCCCCTGAATATAATCAAATATCCTGAGGAAACAAAAATATCTTACTCAAGTTTAGTTATTACTCATTAGTTATTACAAAAATATGATCAAAGGATTAGTTTATTCAATCAAACATGTAATTTAATAGTTCAAATGTTATATTTAAATTTACTTGCATAATTTTTATATTGGTAAATATTCATTGACAAGTTTTTGTCTGAAGTTTTCATATAAAATGGGTATCCTCGCACATAAGTGCAAAGTATCGGGTAGAACTAATACTATTTGTCTAGTGTTAACAACGCTGACTGCGACCTTGAACAAAGACATTAAAATTCTCACATGGGCACCAATGTGCCAAATTATAACAAATCAGCTCCTAACCCTTGTTAACATAAATAATATTTACATATTAAAACATGGATTTTACTTAAGAACGTGCTTTGATTTAAATGTTAAGAGTATAAATAACTCTTATAATTAAGAGTTATCAATATGTCAACTTGTAATTGTTCGATAGTATAAAATATTTATACACCGACAATGTGTATATATATATTTTTTGACAGTGACAATGTGTGTGTGTGTGTGTGTCTATATATATATATATATATATATATATATATATAGAAAAACAGTTAAATAGAAATATTAAACATTTATTTATTTATTCTAGATAGTTATAATTATTTCTTCTAAATAAGAATATTATTATTATATAATTATTTGTTGCTACTATATATTTTAAATGGTAACTTCTATATTTATATTTCTTGCAACTATATTTTTAATGAATTATATTTTATTAAACATTATAAAATATCTATATTTAAAAACTAATAAATAAAGAAATACTTTTTTTAACAAAAATAAATAAAAAAGATTCGATATGATAATAAGTATTTGATATTTTTACTTATTTAGAAATATTAAATATTTGTTTATTATCGTCAAAAGTTTATTTATTTGTTAGTTGTTCAAACTAAATAGTTTTTAATATTTAAATAATATATTTTTTTAATAAAACTTATAGTATTAACAATCATAGAATTTACCATCTACGATGAAAATTTCTTTAAACATGAAAATATATAAAACAATAAACCATTTAAATGCCAAAGGTAGAAATTTAATTAGTGAATTGCTATCAAATCATATTTTCTACAACATAAGGAAATCAATATATAGCTTTGGGCCTATGGTAACTTATTATAAAAAGAAAAAATTAATTCACGTAATTATTAACGTTACCAAAAAAATGTCCTTAAATATGAACACAATTTAATGGTATAGCTATAGCAATTCATCAACTCTAGCCATGGCTGCCTCCAACACATTCAATCTTTCACTTTTTTTGACCGTTCTTTCAGTTTCACTCTTTGGTGTCTTGTCAGAGATTCCCCCATCATGCAAGCACCTAGAATGTCCTAGCTATGATGTCATACACGTCGAAAAGGATTTCGAAATTCGTCGCTATAATTCAACGGTGTGGATTTCAACTTCCCCTATTGATGTAGCTTCTCTTGTTGTAGCCACACCAATTGGTTTCATGAGGTACTTTTGATTCTACTTATTCAAATTGTAAATTATTTTCTATTTCCGTAACACAATTAAGTTCCCGAATCCCATCATTTAAACACTTGACGAAGAATTTTGTCACTCAATAATATTAGTCCTACCGAACTCGATCAAATGAATAATCTTTACATTTATGTTCGAGGTTATATACCTGTGTTATATCCAAATTTCATTCAAAACCTTGTCTTTCAAATATTTGAATTTTTAAATAAGTTTGTTTGATTAAATTAACTAATGAGTTATGGTGATTATGTCACTAGATAGTGCTACCTCCTACAAAGATTAACCTTATTTTTTTTCTGTTTCCTCAGGATATTTGATTATATTCAGGGGGATAACTTTTACAACAAGAAAATTAAGATGACAGCGCCTGTGCTCACTAATGTGTTATCCTCTTCTGACTCATCATCATCATCATCATCATTTGTGGTAAACTTTTATGTGCCTAAAGAATACCAAGCAAACCCACCTCCTCCAAAGGGTCTCACTATTCAAAGATGGAAAACTATGCATGCAGCAGTGAGACAGTTTGGTGGATATGTGAATGATGCAAATGTTGCTAAAGAAGTTGCATCCCTAAAAGCTAGTCTTAATGGTACTAAGTGGTCTGATGCAATTACCACAAGCCATAGAGCTGATAATGCTTCTGTTTACTCTGTTGCACAGTATAATGCCCCTTTTGAATTTCTTAATAGGGTGAATGAGATATTGTTCTTCTTTAATATGGAAAAGTGAATGCATTAATTTTATGTGACATAAATCAGTCAATAATTGTTTACCGATTCCAAACAATATGTATGAGTTTACACTAATTCTAGATAAAAAAGAAACAGCTTGAAGATTTCACAACAGTGTAATGATCAACTTTTGATTCATCCTTGCTTGCTTGTTTAAAGGCTCTTTTATAATCTCCTAACAGTGTAATGATTTGACTTAAATTCATTCAAATTCGGGTGCGTAATGTTAAGGATTTCATAGCCATGATCGAAACTCAATTCGAAAGTAATATATATCAAATTTGTTAGAAATGACAATTTCATTACTTTATTGTTCCACAATTTTTGCTTCAAAAGGAAACGATTTCTAATGTTCACGTGTTGAGAAGAAATATTAACACTTACTCAAATTTTGAAGAGCGCTCCTTTTTCACTCTAAATAAAATACCAAAAAGAAATTATGGTCATATGAATTGTCTCATGCCACTGATATCATTCATATATGAAGTTCCTAGCTCCTCTCTTGCAAAATCAGTTTCTAGACTTCGTTGTTCAATGCTTCTAGTGTTGGAAGACTTCCCTTGTTCATACACAGCACCACTACTACCTCCTTTCCACTTCCCTTTCTATCTTTATTCCTTTTTTTTCTTCAAAAAAGTGTGATTTCCATTTCAATGGATAAGACCCAAACCACAATAATCCAAATTGGACACGATCAGCTTGACACCACGCAACATTTTGTGAGCTCAAACTTGTGTGAAAACATTCAAAGATCCTACCTTCTTAAAGTCATTTTGGGCTTGCAATGCAAGGGCTTTGGGCCTCAAAATTTGTCAATTTATTAGTCAAGAAAAAAGGCCTCACCAATAGTAGACAATCGCGCGAATCAGGGGGTATGGTCAGAGAAGCGCTGGTCAGAGATCGCTATCGAAATGCTCAGAAATACTGCATCCTGAATTGTTGTTATGAGGAGTTATTGCAACTTTTCTGCCAGATGAGGATAATGGTGGCATCTAAGAAACCTGTTTGGTGGCAAGTGGTACATTTAGAAAAAATTGTGAAGTTGATTTTGGAATCTAAGAAACTTGTTTTGTATGTTGGCGGTGCAGTTTGAATGCTTGTGAGGAATAGAGGCGTTTTGTTCAAGTTAATGGGGTTCCTGTTGCTAGTGCTTTTATGGGTTTAGGTTCATATCCTATTTGTGATTTTTGAAACAAATTAAATTTTACAAAAGTTATTTTATTAGTTGGAACTCCATGATTTTGGGTTATTTTTCTTATGGGTTTTCTAGTCATGCCTTGGAGCTTTTTGTTGAAATGCAAGATACTGGTGTGAGACCAAGTGGGTTCACTTTCTCAATTTTGACATCACTTGTATCAAGTTCTTCCCATGCTAAGCAGGTTCGTGGTAGCATGATCCGAAGTGGATGGTATTTGCCAATGTGGTGCTTGGGAATCCATTGATAGCCATGTACGAAAAGCTTGGTGATTGTTGATTATTGTTTTTGGTGTAATTTTGACTATGGAGCAGCATGATGTTTCTGCTATAAATGGTTAAGCATTGAGATTTTGCTTCTGTCTTGAGTGATTGAGTACTCTTGATGGTTAAGCGTTGTTTGTGCTTCTGCCAAGTGGTTAAACTTTGAGGTATAGTTTTTGCTTGGTGGTTAAGCCTTTGGCCTATATGGCCTTGTTGATGTTTATACGCTACTATGGTGGTTAAGCGTTTTGCTTTCTTCAGTGATTAAGCCTTGAGTTGTGGTTTTTGCTTGATGGTTAAGTGTTGGTTTGTTGCTTCTTAAGTGGTTAAACCTTGAGTTGTGGTTTATGCTCGATGGTTAAGCATTTGTTGACTTCTTTGCCACTTGGATGATTATGTCCAAGAGTGGAGTTTGCTGATCCTTTTGGGGTGAATGTTGTGGAGACGCTGGAAGAAGGTTGAAGGGGCCCGATAGTTGGTCGAAAACTTCTAGGAGCTATGCACCTCAACTGCCACCAATTTGAGTTGATATTTATTTTCCTTAATTTTATAGTATCTTTGTATTGCTTATATCAAGCTAGAAGTGTTGTGAATACTGTCCAGCTTGCGGGAGGCTGTTAAAATATAGGCAGTAAACCCATTAGTTTGTTAGTAAGGCCCATTAGATTGTAAGACCCATTAGATTGTAAGGTCATAAGTCCATTAGTTTATTAGTATTTAAGGTAGATGGTACTCTCATTTGTATTAATCCATTAAGACTCTTCTCATTTGTAATTTTTCCCTATTTTCAAATGATAGACTTTTAGGGTTCTTCTCCCTAATTTCAATGGATGCCATGTTTTTTAAAAAATACACATCGTATATATGTCTCAAATAACCTATATACGATGCGCCTTAAATTTTTTTTTTTTAATTTGTAAAAAAAAAATTAACGGTCATGATTGCACTTTCAAAGTTGATCAACGGTGTAGATTGCACGACAAAATCAACGGTTGATAATCTTTTACCTCATCTATAAATATTCACTCCCACCATCACTATTTTCACACCAAAATTTCAACTTCCTCCTTCTCTCACATCATCACAGTGAAGATGATGCAAGCTTAGCTAATGTCATACTACTGAGCCTTAACTTCCTCACTCTCGTTCATTCTAATATGGGGTTTGTTGATCGTCGAGGCATCATCTTGAAAGATGATGGTATAAGTTCGATGGGAGAGATGTTGTTTCGTGTAGGTTAAGACACAATATATCATTTTTACGCTCTTAGCGAAACTCTGCGAGATGGTTCAACCAGAGAGCAGCGAGCATGTGAGATAATTCGTATCGTTTATCGGAAGCCGGAATGGGTGATGGAGTGTCTTCACTTTTCTCTTTGTGGATGTCAACAGGGGATGACCTCCGACGGATGATGTCAAATCATATTATGTTTAAATGGAAGAGTTACATTCATGTATGCGTCGAAACCGGGCCGTCGTCATTGAGATCCTCCGTCGATTAACTCCACCATTTCGATAGTTTCTATTGTATTTTCATTTTATCTGTCTATTTTTATTCAAGTTGTTTATGTTTTATCGACATATAACTTTGTTTTATCGAATCAATGAAATCAAAAATTCATGAAAACTCGTAAAATAAATAAAACATCAGAAAAAGTTAATAATAAAGTGCCAATATAATATCAAATACATCAAAAACAAATAAAAAATCCCTAACGGCGTCCCCTCATCCTCGTCCCCGTCGTCTAAGCTCCCGACCCGTCATCCGGTCTTTGCCATCCCCACCACCTATGGAGTGTCGTCACGAATCCCTCTCTGCAAGCCCTCACAACCTCCCTAATCCGGTCATGATCGTCGTAGCGTATCTAAGGGGAGGTGTCGGTGTGAGCTCTGAAATGATGGTGGGCGGTAATAGTCTGGGGATAGAAGCCGGACGTACCTCTCTAAATAGGTCCGTCTGATCGATCGGGCGTTGGCGCAACCCGAGTAGTGCGCATGATGTCCTCCTGATTCCATGAAGTGGGCGATCCAAAGCTCTGCGATCGGTATGACTCGGACGGCCATCGGAGAGGTCCGCGCGGGATGATCTGCGTGTACCCAAACTCGCCGCGAGCACTATCGGGCATGTATGGAACTCTGAAGTCGGCCCGGTGATGAAGCCTCTGTAGAGGAGATGCGCTCGAAAGGTCTACCGGCCTGTCCTCCTCGAATGGTCGCCAAAGGACATCCTGCGGCCTCGGCTCATCAAGCATCTTCTGTAGTGGCTCGGCGAGGTGGTCGACTTCTTCTTCTTCTGTAGCGCCCGACCCGGTGGCTCACTTTTGGGATATGACAAGCCAACCTATCCACCATCAGGAAATACCACATAATCCAAGCACGAAATGCAAAAATAAAGAACATATTTAATTCACAAAAATATACCAAAAGTCGGTGTGATTTAACAAAAATACAAGAAGTTCAAATGTGTACACAAAATAGGTGGCATACCTCCACATTCTGCTGCGTAGTCCTCGAAGCGCAGCGATGTTCAAGGACTCATACATGGCGGTTAGTGCACACACCCCATGCATAGCCTCGAGAACATCTGCACTAAGATCATCCGGTAGATCGACCCCACTTAGCCTCGGCCACATCTCCGGTCTTCGTAGTGAAGATCTTTGTAGGTCGGAAGCGAAGCAAATAAGCCTCTCCCAAGAATGGTGATGTCACCCCCTCCTCCTCCAGTTACGCTCGTACACTGCTCCGACCATTTGAAGGCATGTCTACGACCCCCCACGGGTGTTGTTAGCGACCTCGACCCGTGACACACCCGGATATGTCTCGTGGTGTGTGGCATACTCAGAGCTCACGGTGATGGCGGGAGGTGTGGCATAGTTCCCCGGATGGGAAGGTGCGACAGCGCGAGAGCGTCATCGAGTGATCGTCATTTCACCAAATGGCAAGTGAAATGGCGAAGTATCGAGTGTCGTCTCTCGATAAAAGCGAAGCAATGACTCATGGTCTACTTGTGTGGAGTGGCGATCACGGAGAAGTGGGGCCAATCTGAGTCACGACCACGATGGTGCTTGTTGAAGTAGGTCGAGGGTAATGAAGATGGAGTCTAGTATGGACTTTGTTGCCATGAGCCCATACTTTGACAACACAACGATACTCACGAAATAAAAATAAATAAATAAATAATGTAAGCAAAAAGTCACGGTATGTGACTTAAATAAATTATTTAAGCAAAAAATGCAAAACTTCTAGGGTTAACGAGTATAGAAGCTGCCCAGACATGATCTGCCAAGTCGATGAAAAGAGAGAGTGAGGCTCCTCCGAGGCTCTGAGGCTCCTCACGATCTTCTTGAGGCTCCTCATGATACTCGGACATAGGTAGTGCGAGTAATAAGTATCGACTGAAATTTCTTCTGCTGCTTTGATACTCGGGAGGTGGGGATGGTAATGAAGAGGTTGAGGATCGTCACGAGGATCTTTGTAGATGATCTGAGGAGTAGTAGCCGGGAATGATCTTGAGAAAGCCAGCCTCCTCTATGCGATCCTCTGCTGCGCGTCTGCTGCGAGTAATCCCAGATAAAAAAGCTCCAGTGGCCGATCTTGAGCTGCGTCATGGTGCTCGGTGATACTCGGTAGCTCGGTGTGCTGTCTCTGTCTCTCATTTGAAGCATGGGTGATTATGCCTCCGAGTCCTCGTCTTCGGGCGATGGATGACTCCTCTCTCTGCGATCGGAGAGACCTCACGTCTCCTCTATGCATACTGCAGGACAACTGCAAGCGAAGGAAAAAAAAATTAGTAAAAAAAAAAAAAAATTGATCATCGTATTTACATCAAAAAAGGTGTATATCGATGCTTACTTTTTCTTAACGTCGTATATAAGTCTCTGGCGTATTCTGAGTGGATGAATTTACAATTGTCGTATATCTGCTGAATAGGGGTATATCACGGTGAAGTAAATTTTTGCTCGTCGTATCTGAGGTTGTGGTGGGGTATATACGATTGGTGGATTTGGTGTGATCGTATATACGTCTCTCTGCGTATATCTGCAGTGAAGGTGGTCAACGTAGGTATGACCAATTATGTGAAAGAAATGGTGATTTTGTAAACAGACAGGGGTATTTTGGTCTTTTCATATGGTGGGTGGGGGTTTTAGAGGAATGGGTGGGGGTCCAAAAAAAAAAAACCCTTTGTCAATTTATTAGTCAAGAAAAAAAGGCCTCACCAATAGTTAATCACTCACAAATAGCTAATATAAGAGAGGGGACTCGTATACTTAATGTCTTACGGTTTAGAGTGGAGATGTGGCTTCTAAATATTTGGTGGTTCAGTTCATTAGCTTGTTGTTTCTCTCAATGCTCCCCCAGAATCTCCAACAAATGGTATCCAATCCATTGTTCGGCTTAGAAGGGATCGAGAAGTGGATTTCAGTTTGAATCAAGTCTAGCGATGTGAGAGACTCACATTTAAGAATGAGATTATTGGAAATTCTAGTCTGAGGGATTAGCCCCACATCGACTAAGAATGAACTAAATAAAAACAATTATAAGACAAAGAACTCACATACTTAAGGCATTGGTTTGGATCAAGTCATTAGCTTGTTATTGCTCCCCAACCCAACAGACTTCTATTTATAATGTAAGTGGCATGGGACAAAGTAAATGGCCAAAAACTCAACATTGTGTATCTTTTGATATTTCCTCTCAAAACAACTCAGTCTGAATTGAAAAGTAGAAAAGTTAGCCAATATGAAAGCATAGTAAAATCTTCAAACTGCACTTTATTTATAAAGACTCAATTCATAAACAACTCAGTCTGCAATCTACATATTGAAGCTTAAATACTAATTGGAATTGGTAAATAAATCTTGTCTGCTATATTTTACATAGAATCCAACTCATTTCCAATATCAAACAAGAACCATATCTCATTCACCCTATTATCAAATTCAAAAGGGGCATTATACTGTGCAACAGAGTAAACAGAAGCATGATCACCAGTTTGGGTTTTGTTAATGGCAGCAGACCATTGAGTTCCAGCAAGACTAGCCTTCAAAGCTGCAGCTTCTTGACCAATAGTAGAATCACTCACAAATCCATCAAATTGTCTAACTGCTGCATGCACAGTTTTCCATCTTTGAACATTGAAACCCTTAGCAGGAGGTGGGTTTGCTTGGTTCTCTTTAGGCACATAAAAGCTTACCACAAATGATGACTTACAAAATGGTCCATCACTAGGTAACACTTCAGTTAGCACAGGTGCTGTCATCTCAATTTTCTTCTTGTAGTTGTTCTTCCCCTGAATATAATCAAATAGCCTGAGGACCAAAAATAGTTACTTAAGCTTAGTTAACTCTCATAAGCTATCAAGCACAGACACGGACACCTAACTGATAGGCCAATTGTAAAGAATGTGTACTATAGAAGAAATAAGAAGAACAATAAACATGAACAGGGGGGTAAAATAGTAATATCACATTGTATTCAAATGTATAAATAGAGGGAAGCTATTGTTAGATCACTTAGACTTGTATAACAGAATTTCAGTTACACAGTTACTGCAACTATAAGCAGCACTCTTGTACTCTGATTCTTGAACAGCATTCAATAAAATTCTCCCTCTTACCAGTTGAAATCTATCACTAACACGACAGACGCCAATTTTAATTTGAAAAATACAAAAAATTGAAGTGTCGTCGGTGTCGGACACCGGACAGGTCTTCAACTGGACATGTCAGTGCTACTGAGCTCATTAGTAACTTTTTGCAGCGTAGAAGTAGTAATCAAAGAATTAGTTTATTCAATCAAACATGGAACAGATATCCACGCACACAATTGCAGAAACTAGTCACTCTAATACCTGAATTTAAATGTTGCTACTTTCACAAGGCTCAAATTCTTCTAGTTAAGCTGGAAGTGGTTCATATCATGTCATATCATCTTCTCAAAAAAAACAGAAATTCAAATTCGCTGGACGAGATTCATATAATTTCATTGCTCATGGTGGATTTTAACTCAATTTGATTTGGAAAAATTGAATTAATCAAAATGAAGTATGAAGCCAAGATAAGATCAACATCAATTTCAATTTGATGAAACTAAATATTTAGATTTTTCAACTGAACGACAAGCTCCACAGCGAATTCATAAGTTTTGCATCATAAATTTATCGTTAAAAATTCATACAAAATTACTGATAAAAAAATACGCACTGCAAAACCTAAATTGTAAAAACAAAAAATGATGAGAATGCAAGCAAACACAGCATAACTGTTTTCTACAAAGAGAGTAATTTACAATTTTAACAAATTACTAAAAATAAAAAAATGAATTAAACTAACCTTCTGAAACCAGTTCTTGTGGCTTGAACAAGAGAAATGTCTTGAATAACAGAATTCGAAATCCACACAGGTGAATTATAGCGACGGATTTCAAAGCCATTGCCTTCTTGTACAACATCATAGTTAGGACACTCTATGCGGTTGCATGTTGGGGGAGTCTTCGCTAAACAGAAACTGAAGAGTAAAACTGAAATGAGACTCAAGAAAAGTGAGAGGTTCAATGATTTGGTAGCAGCCATGGCTAGAAGAGTTTGTGAATTGAATTCTACGGAGAAAGCGGAAGAATGTTAAAGTGATAATAAGGGGTAAAATTCTATGGCTATGATGAAACTTGTTTAACATCCACATATTTAAAAGAAGATACATATCTCACTCGTATCGTTTAGAAGCTTCTAGCAGATAATATTAACTTGGCTTATTTGTATACACGTAAATTTCCATAGTGTCGACATTTGTAAGGACAATTGGTCTTTTTATAATTATTGATCCACAGTTTTGTAAATTGTATAGGTGCAATTATTTACATGTATTCTGTTTTGTTGTATTTGGGCCTACGCATGTAAGTCCAGCCCATTATTGTAATTGACCCGTTAGTGGTTTAGCTAGTTCAATTATTAGTTGGTTATCAGTTAAAGTCTGTTTTAACTGATAACAGAAATATCATTGTATAAACTAGCTGAGTTGAAGCACATTGCTCAACTTACACAAATTCTCTCTACAATTGGTAACAGAGCTCAAGATTGGACTTGTATCGGAAATTCAAGAACCGCGGTTCTATGAAGTAGGAAGATTCAAGATCGTCGGCGTCAACAATGGCGGAAAAAGAAAATGGAGCTTTCGTTCAAGCTGCAATTCCAAAATTGGATGGACATGTACATTGCGATCACTGGGCATTATTGATGGAAAATCTTTTGAGATCGAAGGAGTATTGGGATGTTGTTGCGAATGGAGTGCCAACCGTAACCACTAATCCCACACCAGAAGCGAAAAAAGCTACAGATGAAGCGAAATTGAAGGACCTCAAAGCCAAGAACTACTTGTATCAAGCGATTAACATAAGTGTGTTTGAAACGATCTTGAAGCATGATTCGACAAAGGATATTTGGGAGTCTTTGAAGCGGAAATTTCACGGGTCAACGAAGGTCAAGCGTGCGCAATTGCAAACCTTGCATACTCAATTCGAAACCCTAAACATGAAAGAAGGTGAATCTGTAAGTGATTACTTCTCTAGAACTTTGTCAATTGTTAATAAGATGAAGAGTCATGGTGAAAATGTGACTGCAGTAACGGTTGTTGAGAAGGTCATGAGTTTGATGACCCCAAAATTCAATTATTTGGTCGGTTCCATTGGTTTAACCAACAATGTTGAAACCATGCCAATTGATGAGCTACAAAGTAGTATTCTTGTGGTGGAACAACACATGAATTCACAAAAGGAGAAAGAGCAAGCCCTTAAAGTCACTTCATCTAATAGAGGAAGATGCAGAGGAAGGAATGCAGGAAAAGGAAGGGGAAGATTGGCTTCCAAGGAGCATGTTGAATGTTACAAATGCCACAAGTTAGGACACTATCAAAATGAGTGTTCTAGTCTTGAAGAAATGGCTTTGATGATGAGGAAGAAACGCTCTTAATGGCTCAAGCTGATTCCAAAATCACAGAAAGAATGAAAGTATGGTCAACGCTGTTGGCTTTGAATAAACTAGCTGAGTTGAAGCACATTGCTCAACTTACACAAATTCTCTCTACAAGTTTTGATCCCTCATTTTTTTCAATTTCTGAAATGCTTGCTCCTGCCAATATTAGTAAAATATGAGGCTGACGTAGCATGCTAGATTGAGTGCAACAAAGAATTTTAAATTACAAAATATTATTTTTAATGTAACAAATTATTTTTAAAATAAGTAATACAATAACACAAATAAAATAAACACATTTCTTAGTGTTTTTCCTTGGTTAAAAGTCTCAACCTAAATCCTAATAATATTTTTTTAAATAACTAATGCAGACAACATCAACGTGGCATTTCATATCAGTTAAGTGAGGACCACGCATGCGGTTTGACCAAATTTGGCCGGGCAAGCATTTAAGAAATCGAATCGGAACTCTCCCTTCATCTCCTTCAATGCATATATCACTTCGTCAAACAAACAACACAACTAAGAAGAAATAGACTCATAAATTCATTAATTCATCTTAAGAAAATAAGTGTCCACTCACAAGGTTCATACTTGAGATTGTTCAGTTGTCACTGTCTCCAGTATTTTACTTTATATATCAACATCGCTTGTCGACAAATAACTAATCCCGAATATGGCCTAAAACTGGGGGAGTAAGTAACCTTCCATTCATCTCCTTCAATACATCGAATGAAACCGTTTTTAATTTGTTGTAAACTTCAATTTTATAGCAATAAACAAGTAATAATCTGTTGTATATTATATTAAGGTCTTTATTTTTTATTTTTGTTTTTAGCAATTGCTTGTTATCTTGTGTCTATTATATTATGATTATTACATTTTTTTTTTATATAAAACGGGGCAATTAGCCAAAAGCGATTACTGCATGAATTAAGCGAGGAGTAAACTCTAATGGCGTAAATCGACATCTTGCTTAACACTATCGGGAGTATCAAAAAGCACATGAGGATTATCCTCCGAGCCTCTGGCCAAGGGGATCTGACAGACCATCCGCCACCCTATTGGCCTCCCTATAGACATGTCTGATAGAAAGTGTCCAATCCAAAGCTAGCATCTGTCGAATACGACGAACCAAACTACGACCATCAGAGCTACCAATAGAGGCACCAGAAATACACTTGACAACAGCATCAGAGTCCATATTAAGATCCACCCGCCTATAACCTCTCTCATGAGCCAACTGCAGGCCCACCAGGACATTCCAAAGTTCGGCCACATGAGCATTAGCCAAACCCAAAGCGCGAGCAAATCCCACAATCCAAGCACCTGCAACATAGTTGGATTGCCTCTAGAAGCCCCATCACAATTTGGGCGAACCTAGCCCTCTAATGGGGCGTCCACCTAACCTGAATTTCAGCCCTAACTCTAGGTAGAACAACCAGATTATGCACACTATGATTACATTATAACCTGAATTTCAACCCTATTATTACATTTTTGTATTGGCTTTATATTGTCCCCCATATTTTTTCTATGCCTATTATCATACCTTGACTACCATGCATGATTTAGTTATAAAACAGTTATTTTTATACACCCATTTAGTTTATAATGATTTAAGTATTTTTAACATTGATTTTTACCATGTAAAAAAATTACTTTTTTGACCAAAAAATAAGCAAATATTTTTATCTATTAATAATACAAAAGAATAGGCTCCTCAAAGCCAATTTTCTGAGGTGTCACAAAGAGAGGATTCATGGGCTCTACATTAATTATGTATCACATGTGACATTTCATCAGATTTAACATGATTGGTCCATGTCATCAAGACTTATCCAACTCATCATGCTATATGGCAATTAAACTCCTAATTTCAAATGAAAAATTAATTTTTATTCTCAGCATTACTTACAACCATAACCGAATATGGTATTATTAAATCCCATGTGATTAATATTCATACGTTTCTTTTTTCTATGATTTAATGCTTCTTTTTTATATTTACATTTTTATCTCGATGGTATAAACCATATTGTCATATGTTTCTTTTAAGTTCAATGTCAAAAAAAAAATCAACATCATAATACACAATTAATACCATTATTACCAGAATGATATATATGGAACGTTATTTGGAAAGTTATTATGACAATATTTATGGGATTAATTCAAATGTTGAATTCATTTTCATAATTAGCTTCAAACTTTACATTCAAATTTCAAAATTCGATAGTAGGATTATAATTTAAATATGACAATAGACTAAGACTCATTTTTCATCTCTCTCAAAAACTTTGGAATTCTTACCTCTTTCTCCATCAATGTCTTTCATCGCCGGCTACATCCACCTCTCCTAAATGGTCTCCTCCGGGTTTGGATCCTCTCCCATGAAAAGTGTGTCCAGTTAAATCATGACCATTCATTGTACATGATAGGCCGCAAGTGCACGGTTTCTATCTCGTAGTAAAAATGTATCGATCCACAGGGAGTTAAGCAATTACCAATCTAATTTTTAGTTTTGATTAGCTGAAAGGAATAATTTTTAGAAGAAGGAATGATTGTTGGTTTTAAATTCAGAATTATAAAAACGTCCTAGGATTGTGGTTTCATCTCAATGATAGAAACATTTCACAATCCCTCATCCATTCTCTATTGTATTTAAAGTCTTTTCTAAGGACAAGGTATTCAATGGTAACTCATGTTTCCTTTCGGAATACAAGAGTGTGCCTCGAAACAATAATCAAAACCTATTCTCATGGTTGATTATTGCCAAGACCCTTAAGTACAAACCTTGTTGTCCCAAGACTCTCAAAACTATTCTCATGTTTTGATCATCTTGTTTAACCTCATAGTTCTAATATCAAACTTCACCTTTCTGTTTTCTCGTTTGATATTTGAATTATAACTTTGAAATCGATGAGGTTAAATTAGATATAAAAACTTCAATAAAATAGAGTCTAGACTTGGAATTGTTTAGGGATCTATCATTGGATTATTCCCACAATCCCAAGACTAGAAGGATCTACTCACTCATGATCATTGTAGACAAAGACTTAGAAGAAGAATAAAAAGACATAAAGGATAAATAACAAGAATTGTAAATGACGGAATTGTAAATTGCGTAATGTAAATGATGAGAAAATAAACGAAAGCGATAAAGGATTTGAATATAAAGTTCTTTGAAAATAAGAACAGAAATTAAAAGTGCAAGAAGGTAAAGAACATGAAAATAAAAGAACAAAAGCTTAAGAGAAATGCAAGAACTTAGATAAATCTTTTAGAGTGAGTTTACAAGTAAGAATAACATCCCCAGCACTCGAAATTTCGTGCTTATTTATAGGCCTTTGAGACATAAAATCGATTAAGAATCGATTATGCAAGTGAAGGAAGAAAAGTAACAACAATTGGAGGAAGTTGGAAAAACACGGCCATGTTTTATAACACTGGCAGCCGTGTTTTATTACACTGCCAGTGTTTTTCTGCAGAATTAGATTTTGACTCTTCAGCTTTCTAGCGAAACATGGCCATGTTTTATAACACGGCCAGCCGTGTAATGGCCTGTTTCTAGCTATAAAACTCCCTCTTTTCTTGCCTCTTTTTGGTTCTTTTGGTACTTCTTTTCCTCCTTTTGCCTTGGGATTTCATTCCTATGCATTAGAAGCTTAAATTCACTTACTTTGCTCAACACTTATCCTGAAAATAAAAACAAAACAAAAGGTAGTAAAATAGCTCTAGAATTGAACTAAAATACCAAACAACTTACTTAAAATAAGTACTAAAAAGACAACTAAAAATGGACTTATCAGTACACCCTTCAGGGAAGTCTCCACCAGAGACAATTTGTTCCCGCCTCCTCCATTGTCTCCCCACTTTGATCACGATACCAAAAATGTGGTGTCTTAAAGTATACAACTCCAGTTTTGAGGACTTCAATCTATCGATTTGACATCAATAAGAAAAGTGAATGTGATGTTACTATATATTTCGACCTCTCATGAATCTTCACATGTTGAAGTACCCTCCATTTTAACATTAGGTTTTGATAAAAATCATTTTTTTCTTTTTTCTTCTTTTTTTCAATGGACTTGCAGGTAATGAAGACAAGCATATTTGAAGATTCAAGCTTTGGTTGTCGTAGAGGAGCTCAGACCCAAAAGTGCAGACAAACTTATTGATGATCTACTTTAAACTTGAAAATCTATGTGTAATTGTCAATATTTTTATAATTGGCTGTGTGCCTCTTTTATTTTTGGTTTCCCTCTCTTTTCAATTACAGATTTCAGAGACTAAATTTTCATTTTCGTTGTAAATATGCATACTCCTTATTAGTTGATTCATAACTTTCTAATTGTTTATTTCTTATGAAATAATGAAAGTTCTTATAACGATTGTGTTGTCTATCTATGCGTTTTTTCTGACAATAGTTTAGAGTAGTATTATTCTAAGTTGAAGAAAAGGAAGAATCTGTATAGGCATCTGCACTTGCGATAAATCAACATTTTCATTTTGTCACATTGATATTCCCTATTTGCCTTTCTTTTCCTGATTCCAATTTTCCCATGTAAACTTAATTTCTTAATATTAATTAAAAACTAATGTGAGATTCCTTTACTCAATTTTAACCCGAGTAAGTGTCATGGCCTATGCACCTATAGTGAGGCATATTTATGTATTTATGAACATGATAAATGATATTTACGTTCACCCAAAATAACAGTATTTTTTTGCAGTAAAAATAGCAGTATTCGCTCATACTTTTTATCATCGCTATTCGGGAATAGCGGATGGCCAGCCTTCCTTTTGCTCGCTGCTATTTGTTGCTCTTGATAACTACGGATAGTTCAGATCCAATTATATGAGCTAGACCTCTATAAATAGATTGATCACTCTGTAGTTTCTCTCAACTCAATAGATAGATTTGCAGTTTCAAAAGATATTCTCTTCAACTCTAAATTTTCTCACACTTTCCATCTCTTTCTTGCATGTTTGAATCTGCTCTACTTATGAATTATGATAATAATGTTTAAAATGTGATTATCTTCTCTACATGGTAGAGTATTTTGGAACACTTTTGACGAAGGGAAAGCTGAATGCCTGTGAGTTGTTAGAATTGTCTCGGTTGGTTGTGAACGAGAACAAGAAAAATCTTTTGGAAAATTGGTCGACATGCAAGCTTAAATGCAGTGAGGTGCTAGGAGATCTTGTTAAGTTTGGGTTTGACTAAACATTTTGCAAATCAAATTGTTCTGACATTTAATTTTTTGTTAGTATTTTTAGTTTTTACGTTTCCCAATCTTAGTTTCTGTTAGCAATGGTGTATTTCTACTAATTCATGGGCATGCCATCTTGTAGACTGTAGACAGTGATCTTGCGTTAGAACTATATATCAAAGCCAGAGCCACTCCAAAAGTTGTTGCTGCTTTTGTTGAGAGGAAGGAGTTTGACAAGATTCTAATCTACTGTAACGAGGTGCTTGTTTACTTATCAAACATTATTGAGGTTTAATTCATAGGTTGCTTCAAATCTATTACAGCATGTTGAAGATCTCCATTTCTTATTTGTTGCTATATAGGTTGGGTACACACCTGACTACCTCTTCCTTTTGAAAACAATTCTCCAAACAGATCCTCAGGTTTGGGTTAAACCTCCTACAGTTTATATTGTGTAATTATTTTAGTAGAAAAAAAATAAGGAAATATGTGGATAATTGAGAGTTGTTAGATATATCTAATGGTGAAAAACTATTTGACAGGAGTGACAGGAGGGGTATTTGACGGGAGAGAATCTGGATCCCCAATCTTAGAGGAAATCTACAGATCACTGTGCTGGTATAGAAGTGTCATTATCTTTTATAACTTAGAATGTAACGTAATTGATAACTAAACTTGCTTATGTCCTGCTTCGGGTTGCAAAAGAACATTGTGAACAATTGGGTGTTGATGCTGCATAAATTTTTTTGAGCGATTTTGGTCATATGAAGGATGTACCTCTTTCTTGGATCATATTTGAGCTCGAGGTTTGTGAAAATATTTTTTTTCTTGTTGGTAATTGGCGGGGTTTGAATTTGCGGATCGCATCACGTGATGCGGCGCAATTGCGTTAGCGTCCGCAACGCATCAGCCCACAATTGTGTTGTGATCTAAAATCACCCGCATCACAACGCTGCATCAGTCACAATGCATTGGTGCAATGTTGCATTAGGCCGCATCAGGCTGTAATAGACTATAAAGTGGTCACACAAATTATTTTTCTATCTTCATTTGTCTTGATATCATAGATCATAGATTTATAGGGTCTTTTAAAGGATTAAAGATATTTTAAATTAATGAAGAGTTGGTGATAGGCACCTGAGTGATGCAAATAAAGTGGGGCCCAAAAGATATGGTAAAGTGTACGCACGGAAAATGAAGGAAAAGGGTGGGAATAATTGTAACCAATTACGCCTAGTTGGCGTGCTTGAATAGAGTAATTCCTAGTGAGCAAAGACTTTTGGTGTGAGCTCATATATGAAAGTAAGAGAGAGAAATAGGATCTCAGGCTGGTATTGGGCTAGTGGCTCGTAGGAGAGAATTAGGCACTCTCGAATTTGCCTTTCTTCTTTGTTTTCATTTACTTCTTCAGACATATACCTCCTGTAATTGTTCCAACTATAGAATATTATCAATATACTACTTGAATTACTCTTCAATTCTGTTCTGTTTTACTTCTAGTAGGTAGATTACTATCAACTGGTATCAGAGCACCGGACTCACCAGAGCTGTATGGTAGCGACGAGAGCGATCATGGAAGCAAGAGTTGAGATCGTGGAACGTGAGCTGGAGGAAATGCGACAAGAAAACCGAGAGCAGCTAGCGGAGTTACGACGCTTGCTCGAGCAACAGAGACCGGGTCGTCCACGACACCGGCGACGGAACAGAACACCATCGCGAGAACGAAGCACACCGCCTCGACGGCAACTTTCTCGACACAATTCATCTCATTCACCGAGACGATACTACTCGCGCGGAAGGAAATTGGAGATACCGTTGTTCAACGGCGACGAAGCTCACGGTTGGCTCGTTCGTGTTGAACGTTACTTCAGAGTGAACCATGTTCACGATGAGGATAAGTTAGATGCTGCAGTGATTGCGTTGGAGGGACGCGCTTTGAATTGGTATCAATGGTGGGAAGAACAAACTGAGGAACTGAGTTGGGAGGAATTTACGCTTGCTGTGATACGTAGATTCCAACCTGCACTAGTACAAAATCCTCTTGGACCATTGCTTACAACGAAACAAACAGGATCGGTGATGGAGTACAGAGAAAAGTTTGAAATGCTGATTGCTCCTTTGAAGAAGGATGAGAGAATCATGTTGGATAGCATCTTCATGAATGGGTTAAAAGACGAGATTCAGGCTGAATTGAAGCTCCATGAGTCAAACTCATTAGCAGAATTGATGGACAGGGCATTACTAATTGAGGAGAAGAATATCGTGGTACAAAAAAACAGAGCAGGTAACAGAGGAGAATGGCGTGATCGTTCTAACACTTGGAAACAGGACAAGGAGGGGTCCAGTAGTGGAAATAAGGGGTATGTGACTAGGCCAGTCCCTCTTGCCATTGAAGGATCAGCAATGAAGGAGGGTGATGTGAGGAAAAATGGTGGAACTAAACGTTTGAGCCCGGAGGAGTTAAGGGAGCTGAGTAGGAAAGGGTTATGTTTCAAATGTGGAGAGAAATGGGGTCATGATCACAAATGCAAATTGAAGCATCTACAACTTGAGTTGGTTGAAGGTGACGCAGAGGATAGTGAAGAGGAGAAAGAGGAAGAGTTAGATTTAGAAGTGAAAGTGCTGCTCAGCTAGGAATTACTCTATCCAATCAAGCACTGCCAGCTAGGCAGAATTGGTTACAATTATTCCCACCCTTTTCCTTCATTTTCCATGCGTACACTTTACCATATCTTTTGGGCCCCACTTTATTTGCATCACTCATATTTCCATGAGAAGCACTGAGGGACTTACTTCCAACAAGTCATTTAAGGTGTGGGGCTTGATTGGAAATAGAGATGTGCTCATTTTGATTGATTCCGGGGCTACCACGAATTTTATTTCTTACAAATTGGTGGAAGAGATGAAGCTGGCAATAGAGGACACTGCAGAGTACACCATTACAGTTGGTAATGGAGAGAAAGTGCATCACAAAGGAGTGTGTAAGGGACTGAAACTGTCGCTGCAGGGCATTGAAATAGAACAGAACTTTTTCCTCAATGCATTAGGAGGCACTGAAATTGTTTTGGGTATGGATTGGTTGGCTAGTCTAGGAGATATAAGGGCCAACTTCAAACAACTAGTCATCAAATGGAAGAAAGGATCAGAAGAGTTTATGGTTAGGGGAGAACCTTCTCTTAGCAGGCAACAAGTATCGGTGAAGACTATGTTGAAAGACATGCAGCAAGTAGGGGAAGGCTACTTGGTGGACTACTACCACTTGAACACAGTGACAGATTCACATGGAGGAATGAACAGGGAACTGGAGGGAGTGTTAGAAGCTTTCCAGGATGTGTTCAAGGATCCTACAGGCCTCCCAGTGAGGGAGCAAGACCATGCCATCACACTGCAACCAGGGGCTCCTACACCAAATATCAGACCGTATCGGTACCCTCACTACCAGAAGGACGGGATTGAGAAATTTGTCAATGAAATGCTTCAATCAGGTATCATCCGACCTAGTGTAAGTCCATTTTCTAGTCCTGTTTTGCTTGTTAAGAAGAAGGATGGAGGATGGAGGTTTTGTGTTGATTATAGAGCTTTAAACAAGCATACCGTACCTGACAAGTTTCCTATTCCCGTGATTGATGAATTATTAGATGAAATTGGGTCTGCTGTGATTTTTTCTAAGCTAGATCTTAAGTCAGGTTATCATCAGATTAGAATGAAACCTGAAGACATACCTAAGACCGCTTTTAGAACTCACGAGGGGCATTATGAGTATCTTGTTATGCCATTTGGGCTCACTAATGCTCCATCTACTTTTCAAGCATTGATGAACCGTATACTAAGGCCAATTCTGAGAAAGTATGCTCTGGTATTTTTTGATGATATATTAGTATACAGCCCTAGTGTGGACAGTCACAGTGAACACTTGATGAATGTGCTATAAATTCTAAGAGAAAACCACTTGTTTGCTAACAAGAAGAAGTGTCAATTTGGACAGTTACAGATAGAGTGCTTGGGGCATTTAATTTCAGGTGAAGGGGTATCTGCTGACCCTACTAAGGTGAGTGCTATGGTAAACTGGCCAGTTCCAAAGTATGTGAAGGGTTTGAGGGGATTCCTTGGACTCACGGGGTATTATAGACGTTTTGTGAAAGGTTATGGCAAGATTGCTTGGCCTTTGACACAACAATTAAAAAAGGACAGTTTCTCTTGGAATTCTGAGGCTCAGGCAGCTTTTGAGCAACTCAAGACAGCTAGGACTACCTTGCCTGTCTTAATTGTGCCTGATTTCACTAAGCAGTTTGTGTTGGAAACTGATGCTTCAGGGAAGGGGTTGGGAGCAGTACTTATGCAAGAAGGTAGACATGTTGCTTACATGAGCCAGACTCTGTCTTCACGGGCTCAGAGTAAATCGGTGTATGAAAGAGAGTTGATGGCGATTGTGTTAGCAGTACACAAGTGGAGGCATTACTTGTTAGGGAGGCATTTTGTAGTCCATACGGATCAAAAGAGTTTGAGGTTCTTAACTGACCAAAGGCTAATGGGTGAAGAGCAACAAAAGTGGGTTACCAAGCTGTTAGGGTTTACATTTGACATTAAATATAAACCTGGAGCTAATAATAGGGTCGCTGATGCACTCTCCAGACAGTTACAATATTCTGTCATTTCTACAATACAGAGCACCGAGTGGAATGGACTTGCCAACGTAACAAATACCAAGCTTTGACCCCGGGAGGACTATTACAACCATTACCTATTCCTTCTCAAGTGTGGAGTGACATCTCCATGGATTTTGTAGGAGGTTTACCTAAGGCTTTTGGGTGGATACTATCTATGTGGTGGTTGATAGATTAACCAAGTATGCTCATTTCTTTACTCTAGCACACCCTTACTCGGCTAAGGAAGTTGCTGCCCTGTTCCTCAGAGAAGTGGTGAAATTACATGGATTTCCTAAGTCCATTGTATCTGACAGAGACCGAGTCTTTACTAGTGCTTTTTGGTCTGAATTATTCAAACTGGCTTGAACAAAACTTGCTATGAGTTCAGCTTACCATCCTCAGAGCGATGGGCAAACCGAGGTGGTAAATAGGTGTCTTGAAACATATCTCAGGTGCTTTACGGGCTACCAACCGAAGCAGTGGCCAAAGTTGTTAGCTTGGGCTGAATATTGGTACAATACCAACTATCATGCCACTATATAGATGTCTCCTTTTGAAGCTTTATATGGCAGGCGTCCACCAGTCTTAATTTGGGGTGATGAGAACACTACAAGTGTTGATGAGGTGCAACAATTGACTAAGGACAGAAATGATATGCTGAGAGAATTGCGTGAAATGATGAGCAAAGCACAGAATCGGATCGCGCGACAAAGAAGTCGATAAACACAGAAGAGAAGTTGTTTTTGAAGTAGGAGACTCAGTTTATCTCAAGATTCAACCTTACAAACTCAAACAGCTAGCTAGAAGAATCAACCAGAAGCTTAGCCCGAAGTACTATGGTTCGTATGCAATTATTGAGAAGATCAGCCCTGTTGCTTACAAATTGCAGTTACCAGAGGAGAGTAGAGTGCACCCTGTCTTCCATGTCTCTCTATTGAAGAAAGTCGTGCCTCCAGCAGTAGCAGTTCAACCTCTACCGGCTTGTCTATCCGATGATTGGGAGTTGCAAGTTGAACCTGAGGAAACTTTGGCCATCAGAAAGAATGATCAAGGGGTGGTTGAAGTTCTCATCAAATGGAAGCATCTTCCTGCTTGTGAGAATTCATGGGAGGAATGGCTTGAAGTGCAAGACTTGTTTCCTCAATTTCACCTTGGGGACAAGGTGAGTCTTGAAGGGGGGGTGTTGATAGGCACCTGAGTGATGCAAATAAAGTGGGGCCCAAAAGATATGGTAAAGTGTATGCACGGAAAATGAAGGAAAAGGGTGGGAATAATTGTAACCAATTACGCTTAGTGGCGGTGCTTGATTGGATAGAGTAATTCCTAGGTGAGCAAAGACTTTTGGTGTGAGCTCATATATGAAAGTAAGAGAGAGAAATAGGATCTCAGGCTGGTATTGGGCTAGTGGCTCGTAGGAGAGAATTAGGCACTCTTCGAATTTGCCTTTCTTCTTTGTTTTCCTTTACTTCTTCAGACATATACCTCCTGTAATTGTTCCAATTACAGAATATTATCAATATACTACTTGAATTACTCTTCAATTCTGTTCTGTTTTACTTCCAGTAGGTAGATTACTATCAGTTGGTAATGAAATAGATATGAAATTTTAGAGAGGAAATAGAAGACATGTGAACTAAAAAACAGCTAATAAATTATAATATTTGATTCTAACAACAAATAAATTCACGCTGCAACGACCGCAATACGCATTGCAACATGCGCTATACCCACAATAGCAACAGCCGCAACTGGGAAGACATTCATTTCAAATACATTGAGGCAGCAGCAAAGACTGGTCATATAAAGGAAGTCGAGCGTGTAACAAGGGAATCCAGTTTCTATGATCCCGAGAGAACAAAGAACTTTCTAATGATGGCTAACCTTCCAGATGTACGACCTTTAATAAATCAGAGGTAGTGGAGGGAATAAGAATGGCTTGTTTAATAAGTAATAAATAAGTAGTAGTGGGGAATAAGATTGGTCTTGTTTAATAATTAAGAAGTAGTGGGGGAATATGAATGTTCAAAGTGGAAGAGTAGTAGAGTGGTCACAGTTGAGAATAAATAGAGTTGGAGAGTAGGGGAGAGGGGAGGCTGGATTTTGGGATTAGGCTTGGGATGGGCTAGACACTCTTGAATTGCCTAGAATAGTTATCTTCATCTATATTTCTGAAATTATCTCTTGTAACTCTGTTTCTAGGGCTGTTATCATTTTGATTCAGCACCTATATTTTCATTAATATACAGTTTATTGTTATTTTTTATTGAGATGGATCCTGGTAAACACTACAAGAAAATCGGTGGTTTGCCACGGACATTCCCGTGGCAAATGTACAAATATCCGTGGCAAATATGAATTTGCCACGGATTTGCGACGACAAATTTTTGTGGCAAAAGCGCTGTCGTCATGGCGCTTTGCCACGGATTTTCCGTGGCAAATTTTTCCGTCGCAAATCCGTGGCAAATTTTTCCGGGGCAAATCCGTCGCAAATTTCCGTCGCAAAGTCGTGGCAAATTCTTACACCTTCCGTGGCAAATCCGTCGCAAATTTTAAAAAAAAAATTAAAAAAAAATTAAATTATGCCTCTAAATTCTATTTAATAGTGATATCTATACAGAACACATAAATGCTCCAACATCATAATAAATAAACTTATATAAAGCAAAACATAATAACCACAATAATAAATGAGTATAATCCATGTGCAAAACATTTAATTACTATCTATCTAATAACCTATTGCATAAACATGTTAGCTAATACAGATACTAATTGAGAAAAGAAACTAAACATTAGACTAATACATGACTACTACAAAATAGTTTAAAGCTAGGATTCCACATTAATTGAACTAAGCTGCTAAGGATTTCTACACGGATTTACAAACTCTTTACATCCGATTTCTGCATAGTGCTCTCAAAACCACCATTCAAACCGATATTTGAAGCCAACACAAATCAAAAGAGGTGGTAGGTAGGTAAAGTCCACATCAAAGCTTGACCATTTATTTTCTCCTCTTCCCCGCCACAATAGCATGATCTCGGTTTAGTAAAAACACAAAGAAAGAAACTTCCAAGTAATTAAGAAGGAAACATAGCATATTTAGCAAGTATTCACACCGGCTTGCGTAATCATCCATTGTTAATCGCTTGCGCTTCTGTGCGATACAAGACTTGACAAACCAATCAAATCGAAACAAGGGTGATGTTCAAATGCTGCCTTCACTCATCCCGTTCCATAGCCAAGTTTGTGAACCATGCATATCTGCAAAATTATTGCAAAAAGTAAAATAAAAACCATGGACGCTTGCAGGTCTTTGGGCATAAAAATGATAATGTTCCTACCATGAATCATCACATTCTTCATTGTATAACTTCCCTTTGTTTTGCCCATACTGTATCTTCACTCTAGCCAAGGATTCTTGTAGCGGTCCAACTTCTTCCCAATTGCTTTCATGATCTCATCCTTCCGAGAAATTCTAGCCTCCCCTCTCAATGTTTTTATAATTCTATCATAATCACGACAAAGAAGATTTAAAATGCACACCTTGTCAAAAAAGATTTGAAATGCACAAAATAGGTAGAACCTAAACATTTCGATGAGAAAATGATTCCAAGCTACAATTGATAACTCAACAAACACGTGACAAAAAGATCCATTACACCAATGCGCTGCGTTTTGAACTCAACATTGCGAGGAGCGGATTGTCTAACGTATTGGTGGTTATATGAAACAAAAAAGCTGATTTTTGAAAAATATCGCAAAACTAACAGAGATATAGATATTGATTTTAATTTGGCCAAGTATTTGTATTCCATGTTCAAACATACAATAAAAGATTGTCTCAGTCACATTTGTTATATAACATACCATTTAACTCCTTGTATCTTTCTTTGAAGACCTTTTGCATATCTTTCAACTTCCTCCTCGCTTTTCCTTCCACCTCGTAAACAATCTGTTTTATATCATTTCGACCATATTTTTCACAGGCCCTGATGAAAGTATTAAAATCTCTTCGGCTCCATGATGAAAATCCCTATATTATTAATTAACCAAATAACATAAATGTAAAAGATCCATATGAAAGCCTAGTTTGCAAAAAAAATGAGGAAAAATCAGTTTGCTTTGAAATTTTATAAAATAATAAGTATCTTGAAAGACTGCTTTGTCAAACTCATTTCACAATCATATGCACCTACCATGAGATAGCACACTTCCTTTTCATACAGCTAGTTTGAAAATATAATTTCCTTTTTTCAGAATATTGCTCCAACAAGTATAGTTTAATAAAACATGGTACCTTAGTTTAAAAACAGGACAAAAACTCTTGTCCAACTTACAACTTAGTTTTCTTTTACAATTCTCAACCAAATAAAGCAAATCAAGTGTCCATATTGAAGCAAAATGAGTCTAGTTTCCAATGAAGCAATAATCACTAAAAATGAAGTTCTACAAAAGATTTTATATAAGAAATACTGAACCTATGTTAAAAGTTTCTGCAGAATTTGGAATCTTTCAAAATCGTTTTCTTTCACAACAATGTGCTATTCCAATGGTTCCAATACTCATCCCAATTCACGCTTAACACATCAACAGTCAGTAACCACATTTTAATGCTTCCATACAATCAAATGAAACCACATTGTAACATTCAATCATACAACTTTCTCAATCACACATTCAGCAACATAACTTGCCAATGAGATTCTCCACAGATTTTTAACAATCAAAACATTCATGCATGACTGAATCCACATAATAGATAGCATGCAATACTCAAACATCAAACCAAATGCAATTTCATGAAGAACTATCTTATTTCATTTCAATTTGATCATCAATTTCTGCAACTAAACCCAATTAGCCATACATGCATTGAATCAAATTTAGGCTAACAACACACTACAAACTAGAACTTGACAATAGCAACTTAAAATTAGAGAAGAACTCATGTCAAACATACAATTTCAATGAATTCATCCCACTTTGTATATCAATTAGCTACACCAAAATCATATAATCAATCACGTAATCTACCATTTCAAAGACTCTGAAGCATTTTAATTTTTTTTTTTTTTTGAAATAATCAAGGGCATATGCAAGTCATTTCAACTCAATGGAAACTCATCTCCTAGCACACAAGATTATACAACACAAAGTAAGGTAAAGAGCTCAATTGCTGGGAGAGCAACCAAGATATGCAAATTTAAATCACACATTGCAACACACATGATACCAAGTAGTCAAGCACAACTACTTAGCTTATACTTTTATTTGGTGACAACACATAACATTTTACCACACAATGTCACTCAAGACAACAAAACACTTATAAACCAAATTTCTTTTAAAACACACACCAAATGTTCAATTATCGTACTTGTTTTTGTTTTCAAGAAAGTAACAAACACAATCTTGACCTCAGACAAATCCGGAAAACATCATGAATTAGAAATTCTTATCAAAAACACAAAAAATGAAAAGCTATTAGTAACATGTCACAAGCAATAAGATCCCAATATATTGACTCTCCAAAAGAGGTTTCATCAGTTGAAAAAGATTTGTAGGCAACTGACCAGTACGGACTATTCAAAACCCAGAGCCTTTTTAGATGACTTTGCTCCTGTGCAATAAAGATCTGCAACACATTTTCACACACAGAAAAAATTATAACAGTAGGAAAGAAAGATATTGCAAACATATAATAAACACCTACCAACAGTAAAAAAAACAAAAATATCAATACAAACTAAACCAACAGTTATGCACTGCATAAAAATTATAAAAACTATAACAAAACAAAAAGAAGTGTTTAAATCATCTATTTAGTGACCTTCTCCGCACCCTTAATCAAAAAGTAGCCTCCATGATCAAATTCACAATCATCCTTTTCATCTCCACTCATCCAAAGACAGATCGATCGGACTTGACCATAACAAGCAACCTCCCAATAGTTATTTCTCTCTCTTCGTCCAAACTATACTCATTTTCAACGTATTCATCTCTTCCATCTTAAATTTATCACTCTTAACCTTCTTCTAACATATACCGTAATAATCGACACAAACAAAGCAAACACGAACCATAAATTTCATTCAAAACTTGAGAAATTGATTATAGGAATTGATTTGGAAAAATTTACTAATAGAAACAATTAGGTCACCAAGTAATCGAAAATGCTCAATATACCGGTTTGATGAACCGATTATAGGAATTGATTTGGAAAAATTTACTAACGAAACAATCTTCATAGTGATTCTAAGATCCAAAACTTACTCGGAAGAAATGGAAGGAAGGAGACGAAATGGTGCAAAGGCGGCGATTTTGGGAAGGCTCCAACGAAAGGGATCCAACGACGACGGCAGCGCGGAACATCGATAGGGTTTTGCTTGCAAAGATCGATGGGTTTTCGGTGAGAGGGTTTTTGCGGTGAGAGGGTTTTTGCGAGGAGCACGACGGTGGGGAGTGAGAGTGAGGAGGGGAGGCGGAGTGAGGAGAGAGCGAGAGGTTTTTGGGGAGGTGAGGTGGTGGTGATTGAGAGTGAGGAGGGAGGCGAGTGTGAGGAGAGCGAGAGGGAGGAGGAGGAGAGAGAGGAGGAGAGGAGGAGAGGGTGAGGGAGGAGAGCGCGAGAGGGTGAGGACGAGAGAGGGTGAGGAGGAGAGAGTGTGACCTTCTGATTTTAGGGATACATATCGGGCTCGTTTATTTTGATTAATGGGTTGCCACGGACTTGCCACGGCATCTCCGTGGCAAATTTCTGTCCTTTCACATGTCCGTGGCAAACCCGTGGCAAACACTAGCGGGAAATTTCGCGCCCTTATTTTTTACGCATGCCGTCGCAAATCCGTGGCAAATTACTGACGGAATAAGCTCCGTGGCAATTGCTGGTGGCTAAAACAAGCTTTTCTTGTAGTGAAATCGGTGTATGAAAGAGAGTTGATGGCGATTGTGTTAGCAGTACACAAGTGGAGGCATTACTTGTTAGGGAGGCATTTTGTAGTCCATACGGATCAAAAGAGTTTGAGGTTCTTAACTGACCAAAGGCTAATGGGTGAAGAGCAACAAAAGTGGGTTACCAAGCTGTTAGGGTTTACATTTGACATTAAATATAAACCTGGAGCTAATAATAGGTCGTCGATGCACTCTCTCTCAAAGCGATTATATTCGCCATTTCTACAATACAGAGCACCGAGTGGAATGGACTTGATGAGGAGGTCCAGAATGATTCTAAGCTGAAGTTGATAGTCCAGGATCTGCTCACAAAGGCCAGAGAGCATGTAGGCTACAAACTCAAGCAAGGGAGATTATATTACAACTTGAATGTTAAAGCAGTCAATGTGTTGCTTGATAATATTCGCATCATTGATAGAGCAGTTGAGTTTGCCTTCAGAGTTGAAGAAGATGATGTTTGGAGTGAGGTGGCCAAGGCTCAACTCAGGAAAGGGCTTGTAAGTGACGCAATCGAGACATTTATACGAGTAGATGATGCCACACAATTATTAGATGTTATCCGTGCTGCTGAAAATGCCGATGTTTACCATGATTTAGTGAAATACTTGCTTATGGTAAGACAGAAAGCAAAAGAACCAAAGGTTGACAGTGAGCTCATTTATGCGTATGCTAAGATTGGTAGGCTCGGTGACATTGAGGAGTTCATTCTGATGCCGAATGTCGCTAATCTTCAGACAGTTGGTGACCGGTTGTATCATGAAGCATTATATGATATCTAACTGGGCCAAATTGGCTATCACCTTGGCTAAGTTACAACAGTTCCAAGGTGCTGTTAACGCAGCATGGAAAGCCAACAGATTCAAGGAAGTATGCTTTGCTTGTGTTGATGCAGAGAAGTTTCGTTTGGCCAAGATATGTGGACTCAACATTATTATTCAGGTAAATATTGATATCAGATTTTTAATGAACTATATTTAAAATTTAAAAATAAATTAGGAAGTTTCTTGTTGATTTCTAATGGCACCTGATTACAATTAAAAGAGCTTGGTTGATTTGGGCCTCAGATAGTAATGTAAACCAAACTCCCTAAAAGTATGCTGGAAATATATAAATGTGTAATGATCAGAAGTCTTTTGTACTTGCAATGGAGACTTTTTGATGGTTTGAATCGTTTGATAGCACTGAACTTACTTTCTTTTTAATACTTACTGCGTCAATTTTTTGTTAACTTTTTAGGTGAATGACTTGGAAGAGGTCAGTGATTATTACCAAAAGAGAGGTTACTTCAATGAGTTAATATCTCTCATGGAGAGCGGTTTAGGGTTAGAACAGGCTCATATGGGCAACTTCACTGAGTTAGGAGTTCTTTATGCTAGATACCGCCCTGAGAAGCTTATGGAGCATATCAAATTATTCTCAACCCGACTCGATATTCCCAAACTCATTAGAGCTTGTGATAAACAACAACATTGGAAAGAGTTGACCTATTTGTATATCCTATATGGTGAATTTGATAATGCTGCAACTACCATGATGGACCATTCACTTGAAGCATGGGATCACATGCAATTTAAGGATGTTATTGTCAAAGTTGTTAACGTTGAGTTATATTACAAGGCCGTTCGATTCTATTTGGAAGAGCATCCAGATCTTATCAATGATATTCTGAATTTCCTTGCACTTTGTGTGGACCCTGCACGCGTTGTTTACATCACGCGTAAGGTAGCATTATCAGTAGCAAAAATTCACTAGCTTAGTTATTGACTTGCCTGCTATAACACTAACAGAGATTTTCCCTGTAATGTGATTTAGGCTGGTCACCTTCGTCTTGTGAAGCCATACATGGTTGCAGTTCAGAGCAAAAACGTAAATGAAGCCCTGAACGAGATATATGTTGAGGAAGGAGATTATGATAGGTTGCGCGAGTCTATTTATTTGTATGATAACTTTGATCAAATAGGCCTTGCACAAAAGGTGAGCTGTATTTTCTCTTAATGGGACTATTTTTTAAGTTTCGATTGTGGTAACCTAATAGATTAGTATTTTATGACGTAGATTGAAAAGCACGAGCTTCTTGAGATGAGGCGTGTTGGTGCGTACATTTACAAGAAGGCAGGTAGGTGGAAGCAGTCTATTGATATGTTCAAAAAGGATAAACTTTACAAAGATGCCATAGAGACAGCCTCACCATAAGTTGCTTGTTTATTTCACTGATCAGGTACTAAATTAATTTAGTTTTGAATTGCATATATAAACAATTCATTCTCCTGCAGCATCCCTTTTAAAAATTGGGTTTGTGCTTAGCTCATCTCCAAAAGTTGACTCATGGGGTGAAATTTTCCCTCTGCTTATAAGTTATAAGTTATAACCACTTTTATGGTCATATTATTATCAAATGTAGGACACTCAATACATACCCCATACGTCCAGAGCTTGGCATCTAGAGCATGAAGTTTGTAGGATTTGACATCTGTGGGTGGTTGGACCGGTTTCAAATAGACTTTGATACTATCTTGGTAGTTGCGCTTTTGGTCTAACTCAGTACCAAAAGCTAACTCGTATTTGGCACATTCTCTAGTTAATGTGAGACTTTTCCAATACACTTCCTAGCGCCCAACATCGTTTGGCTAGGTTTACTTTTATTCTTGACTAACGTGTTTCCTTAAAATACTATAAACTGTTGAAGGTGCTACAAATTTCTAGTAGATTCTAATAAAGCCTACACCTAGTAGATAACTCTAGAATGTTTGAGAATTAACTTAGGATATTAATATCTCTTGATTATTCTAGATCCATAGTAACTAGAATCATCTAATCATAAAATACTAGTAACCACCATATTGTGGCGGTGGTGTGATGCCTATAAATAGGCTCCATCACTTTGTAATCTCATCAAGCTAGAAAGCTAAAAAAACCCCTAGCCAAGAAAGCTAAAAAACCCCTAGCCATTGTATTAACCATTGTGAAATAAGTTTGAAGTATTTGTTATAAACTCCCACGGCAATCCTTCCCTCTAAACCTTAGTTCCCACTTTGAAAACTATATTTCACTAGTTTCTTCTTAAACTACTAACATAAACACCTAGAGCATTTTATTTTGTGCTATAAAATCTAAATCATCATGATTTTGTACAGAGCATTTCACCATGTGTTGTTTGCTGTTGTAGTTTTTTCGTGAGTCCACTGCCAAAGTTGATGAGTACACTGCCAAAGTTGATGAACTAGTGAAGGACAAAATTGAAGCAGAAAAAAAATTGAAGGAAAAAGAGAACGAAGAAAAGAAAGTAGTTGCAAAAAAGGTAATTAGTTTTGCTATTTTCTGTAGCCCTAGTTTTAATTATTGTTCTGCATTAATTTTAGCAGTTTGATTGTCCTGAATAGTTTGCCGTTAATAAATCGTTTATCCACCTCATTATTCATTATTCTCAAGAGATTTGATTTGACACTCTGAGTAATACTAATATGAATGTGTTTTCTGTTGCAGAACATGTATGCTGCATTAAATCACCAGGAGCATCTTTTGATATATCCCCAACATCAAACCCTGATAAAGAATGCCTCAATCAAATTACATTATCGTTGACATTAGAATTGGAAATGGAACTGAATGTATATATAGTAAGACAAATTTTGCGGCGAAAGGAAAATGGTCAAAGAGCAATGGTGTTTTCAAGCGAATATTGTAAGTAAAAGATTAAAGGCCTTTGCTTTTCCCACACCCCCTCCTACTCAAAACACACCTAAGAGTGTGAAAAGACTAAAAGGTCAGCCAAAACCTCTTTTTTTTCACGAAATTTCACCTGTTCGAACACGGGCCTTCGAACAGGTTCGAATGACATCGTTCGTGTGTGTTAAATCTTGACTTCACACCCTATTGTGTCTAATTTCACCTGTTTGCATGGGATCATGCGAACAGGTTCGCATGAGGGTGTTCGAACACCCTATTTTATTACAAAAAATGGACTCTCACACCACATTCACCATTTTTATTGCGTTCGCATGATGTTGTTGAACGTGTTCGAACAAGGTCGTTCGAATATCATAAAAACACGCGTCCTCACAGCGTTTCACGCGAAGTCATTTTTGGAATAAAATTTGTTAAAGGGTGTGAAAGAGTAGGAGGGGGTGTGGGAAAAGCAAACCCCGAGATTAAATTACTGAATCTTACAAGCAGTGCAAGGAATTCCACCAAATAAGGCTACAGGCAGCGTAGGAGCAGTTGGGCAAATCCATTTAATTTGGGCTATTACTTTTCCCACACCCCCTTCTACTCTTTCACACCCCATAAAACCTTTAAACCCCAAAATACCCTTAATTAAAAACACATTTCCTCCCTCCCAAACCCCTCACACCCCCTCCTCCTCTTACCTCAACCGAAACCTCTTCCTCTCCCTCACCCTCTTCGAATCTTCTCTCCCAAACCAGCTTCAATCTTCGATTTCAACTTCCAAAATCGTTTTTGGAACATAAGGTACACATACTAACCCTCTTTTACTTGCATTTCGATTGTTTTGGTGTTTTTTAGCGTATTTTAAAATCTGCAAATCGCGAAGCATTCGGTTGAGGACAACCGAATGCTCCTGGGAACGAAGGCCAATATGAAGCCATTCGAACGAGGCCAACCGAATCCATTCGAATGAGGCCAACCGAATAGTGCGTTTTGAGTAGGAGGGGGAGTGGGAAAAGCAAACGCCTTAATCTGAAACATAAATTTCAAGAAAACAGATGGTATCTGCTTATTAAGTTCTCATCCTTTCCAAATTCAATGCACCTGCAGATTTTCAGTAGCTATTGAAAAAATGCCAATGTCAAATATATGCATATTCTTACATTTGGAAGAGGAAGTGTTTCCAAGAGTTGTGACCAGCTTCAAAACAAAATAAAGTTCATTTTAATTACCATAGGCCAGTATTGAACTTATCAACTAAATAAAAAAACAAGCTTAAGTATGAAAAACAAGCTAAATAAAAATAGAATAACAATTAACAACATAATATAACACAATATACCATCTTTCAAAATTTCTTTAGAAGCCAACATTGCAACACTATCATTGGATGAGAAATATCTTGAAAATTATATTTCTTTTCACCTTTCTGCCACTCACCTGTTATAAACTGATAGAATAGAATATTTGGTCATTATAGAATAGAATATTTGGTCATTATTGGCTATAATTAGTTTCCTGTAATTAGGTTGTATCATAATTAGATAGTTGACTTGTGCGTTACACAATAGCTGACTTGTGCGTTACACAATAGCTGTATATATATTCTATTCACATGAATGAGAAAAGGCAAGCATTCCATTATCTTACATGGTATCAGCCCTAATCGATCCCTCTCTCTAAACAAACACCGAAACTCGTGCGTGAAGGCTTCACCTTCTTCCTTTGCGCGCGTCGCGACCACTCCTCTTTCTCTGCGCGCCTCCGCTCACGCGGACGCCTGCTCCGATCGCCTCTTCCGTACCGATCGTCTGAACCTGTTCCGGTGATTCATCTACTCATCTTCCTCTCCTATCGTGATCTATCCGCACCACGCCATGTTTGATCCCGATCACACTGCAACTTCGAAGAAATCTGACTTTCATCCCGCTCTTGCTGTCTCCAATATTAGGAACAACATTGCTATTATCCTTGAGATGGAAAAAGATCAATATGGAACTTGGGCCGAGCTTTTCCGCATTCATGCTCGGTCACATCGCGTCTTACATCACATTGTTCCATCTGCGGCAAAACCACCGCCAGCCCCTACTGATGCCAAGTATGAACAATGGACCACTCTTGATGCCACCGTTCTTCAGTGGATTTATTCCACCATTTCTACTGATTTGCTGACGACAATTCTGGAACCGGACTCCACTGCTGCGGCAGCATGGAAACGTTTGGCAGATATTTTTCAGGACAATCAAAACGCTTGTGCTGTCACTCTTGAGCAAGAGTTCTCCAACACTCGTATGGAGGATTTTCCCAATGTCTCTGCTTACTGTCAGCGTCTTTAGATGCTCTCGGACCAGTTGAGGAATGTCGGTTCTCCGGTCAACAATCATCATCTGGTTCTTCAACTGATATTTGGCCTTCCAGAAGCTTACTGTAACGCCCCAAAAATAATTCAAGTATTTATTTAATTAAGTGGTATATTGGTTGGTTATATTAAAATAATGATAGGGTATTTGATGTAAATGAGGAGTGGTGGTTAGTAAAAAGTGAGTGGTAATTTAATTAAAAGAGGGAGTAGTGCAAGTAATGGAGGAGGTGGGAATAGAGGCCCATGATAGTTAGGCCCATATCCATGATATAAGTTAGGTGTCGATGGTGAGAGAGTTCATTTCAACCAAAAACAAAGAAAAGTCAAAGAGTAAAGTGAGAAGAGTAGAGAGAGAGGTGCGACGGCTCTAGGAAGAAGAAGAGAAGAATTGGCGTGGAGAGTTCAAGGAAGAGGAGCTTGATTGTTGGTGGATCTTGAAGTCTTGGTGGAGAGAGTACTTATTCTTCAATCTATTGAGGTAAGGGGGCTCTCTTTCACCTATAATAGAGTATATGATGAGTGTTATGTGTGAGTTAGACTCTAGGATGATTTTTGAGTTGTTTGTGTTGCTTGTTGTGTGATTGATGTTGTGTTTGCTTCATTTTGGTGAAATTGTGAAGTGTGTATGTGTTATTGATGATGGGTCATATGAGAGACCTAGGAAAGAAATGAGATTTGAGGAACCCTAAGTATCAGGACGTTATTTTTGGTGTAGTCACCCAATTTGATTACTTTGTTGTGTGGGACAAACTTTGAATGAATAGGTGTGTAGTAGTTGTGCTTTAAGTTTGATCATAGTATGAGAATCAAAGAAAAGAGGGAAGATGAGGGTTAGGTGCGTTGTAGCTTGTGAAGGTCGTAGTATGTTTGCGTCGAAGGATAGTGAGTCGAAGTAAGGGTGTGCCGAGAAGCATAAGTGTGTCAGCGTAAGGGTGTGCGTCGTAGTATATGTGCGTCGAAGTATGTGTGTGCTGAAGTGTAGAAGTACCGAAGTGTAGTATATGGATGTCAAAGCTAGTGTAACCGAGGTAGTGTAACCGAGGTGAGTGATAGTGAAGTGAAGGAGTGTAATTGAAGTAGTGTAACCGAGGTAGTGTAGTACCGAGGTGAGTAATGGTTAAGTGAGGAAGTGTAACCGAGGTAGTGTAACCGAGGTGAGTGATGGTGAAGTGAAGGAGTATAACCGAGGTAGTGCAACCGAGGTGAGTGATGGTGAAGTGAAGGAGTATAACCGAGGTAGTGCAACCGAGGTGAGTGATGGTGAAGTGAGGAAGCGTGGCAAGGTAGTGTAATCGAGGTGTAGTGTATCTAAGTCGAAGTGAAGCTGTCGAGGTGTAATGTATCTAAGTCGAAGTGAGCCGTCGATGTGAAGTGTATCTAAGTCGAAGTGAATTGGTCGAGGTGTAGTGTATATAAGCCGAAGTGTAGTTGCCGAACTGTAGATGTATTGAAATGTAGTGTATATATATACCGAGGTAGTGTTGTCGAGGTGTAGATGTATTAAAGTGTAAGTATGGATGTGATGAAGTGTAAGTGTAGATGTGATGAAGTGTAAGTATGGATGTAATAAAGTGAAGTGTAGGTATGTCGAATCTAGTATTGTCGAGGTATGGATGTAATGAAGTGAAGTGTAGGTCTGTCGAATCTAGTATTGTCGAGGTATGGATGTAATGAAGTGAAGTGTAGGTCTGTCGAATCTAGTGTTGTCGAACTGTAGATGTATTGAAGTGTAGTGTATGTATGTTGAAGTGTAGTTGCCGAAGTGAGGTGTATGTATGTCGAAGCTAGTGTTGTCAAGATGTATGAGTACCGAAGTGTAGTGTGGTAGTGGTGACGAAGTGTAGGTGTCGACGTGTAGGTGTCGAAGTGTGGATGTGAAGAAGTGTGGTGTGACGAAGGGTAGTGTATGTGTGCCGAGGTGCAGTGTGGTGTGCCAAAGCGCAGTGTGGTGTGACGAAGGGTAGTGTATGTGTGCCGAGGTGCAGTGTGAGTGTCTTAGGTGTCTTTGTTTTGACGCCATGTAGCGCGAGTTGCTACCAGCGCGATTTTGGAGTCTTTGTTTGGCCGAAAGTGCGTCTAGGTGGCTGAATGGTGAAGCCGGTTTAGTCCTTAGGTGACGTTTGGTCCTTAGGTGACGTTTGGTCCTTAGGTGACGTTTTGGTCCCTATGTGACGGTGAGGTTGACGTTAGCCATAGAGCTATTTATTTTGGTGTCGAGGTGACCGATGTGTTTGATGTTAGCCATAGAGCTAGTGACCGATGTGTTGATGTTAGCCATAGCGCTAGTGACTGATGTATTGATGTTAGCCATAGAGCTATTGATGAGGTGTAGGTGAATTAAATGACGGTGTAATGACTGTGTAATGACGGTGGATTAAATGACGGTGGTAAATCCAGTGACGGTGTCAATTCATACATGGTATGATTGTTTGTGGTTGATGCATTGTTCATGGAGTCACATGCTTCATATGCATTAAAGGACGGTGGAAGGCTTCGGCCTCGATATGGTAGACTTCGGTCTTCATATCATTAATGACGGTTGTGCCCGAACGGCAAAATAAATGACGGTGGTGGTACCACATGCATTATACCCTTGGTGTTGGGTTGCATTCATGCATACATTCATGCGATTGGTGATGTTTATTGTTGATTATGAGTTGATGTGTCATAACTTGATGATGTGTGTTTGTCTAGTGAGTAGGGGTGTTTCTAGTTGCCTTCTCTAACATAATGTTTATCATACATTTTATTATATGTGTTAGAGACTCACCACAGATTGGGCATTTGGTTCCTCGTTGTTAAAAATAGCACCATTCCCAGCAAGCCACACACTCCAACATATTGTTAACCAAAACATGTGATTTGTATGCTTCGCCTTCTTCCCTTTGCATAAGCGACCACATCTAAGGAAGAAGTCAACAATATCCAGGGATATGTCGAGATCAACTGATAAGTCTGTCGCAAATGCCCTACAATCCGCAGGAAATTTTGGCAGAAAATTCAAAAATCCGTCGGAAAGTCCAATAAATCCGCCACAAATGCGCGGTTTTTTTAACTGATAAAATCCACCGTAAAATGACCTGAAATCCGCCGGAAATGTAATTATTAAATTTTTATAAATTTAAAAATAAAATAAAAATTAAATAACATAATTAAATCAAAAATACGAATGGATAAAAAAACTCAAATAGCCATAACCAAATGTGTTGAGGAACTTAGGGAAGGAATGGATCACATTCTTCCTTCTTCGCCTTTTCTACGCATGGAAAATTATCAGTAATCACAAAAACAAACAATGCAAACTATGTCCACATTTAGATTTTTGCGTTTTTGAAATTGGCTTCTTACGTTTTCGGAATATGGTTCAATGGTTTTTCAATAACATGGAACAACCACCGATTGCTAAAAAACAATTCAAACATTTTTCACTTTACCATTTTGATTTTGGGACTAGGGTTCAATCGTGCTTCAATAATAAACTTTACTCCGTAAACGAAATGGGAACCTTGATTTTAGGGTGAAGGTCTACAGCTTTAACTACAGTATAAAATAGAAAACTAACCACAGTAAAAACAAGTTACAATTTGTAAATCACTGTTTTATATGTACCTAAATTTTAATTTTTAAAAATATTAACTAGACCCACTTTTGCAATTATCAATATAAAAGGCCATGACCTGCTGCGAAGGTTTTCCACTTTCTAAATCCCAAACCACACATTACGAATAAATGAAAATCAACGGTAACGCGTGTCACTTGTGTAATATACGTACACAAGTTTGTTACTTGTGCATATGATCTATAGCCTATATTTGCTACTAGTAGTTGAAGAAAAGTATCATTCATAAACATTAAGCAACTGAACACAAATGATATGTTTGGCAATGCCAATTCGCTAACTGGTGCATGGAAATCACATACACTTGTGTGCAAGTATACACTGTCCAAAAATAAGTAGTAAAAAGATCGAACCCACAGAGATTGAAAAACTCACTTTTAAAATCAATATAAAGTAATAAAGTGTAAAGTAACAAAGTAATAAAATAATTTTGGATTTTGTGATGATCACAACTAAGTTAGATAGAAAGCAAAGTAAAAATGTTGATAGTGTAAAAGAGAAAAGCTAGTTGGAATGTCTTCATCAAGTAATTTACTTATAAGTGTATGATGCATTATGTGATGCAGCTGTACTGAATGCTGTTGCATTAGCTATGTGCCTTTCGGTCACTTTCTTCAGAGTATCATTACCAGCTCTTATGATCTTTGTTCTATGCAATAAAAGAAAGGGTGTCAATGCCAATCTTGCCTCCTAACAATTATCCAAGTTGCTAAAATAAATTCACTCTTGTATTTTAAGTACCCACAATTATCCTATGGACTATACTATCATATCTCTAGGACTTAGCATGGTTTTCACAAAGTTTTCTTTATGTAAAACACTCACTCATATTAGTTCTTGAGTTCTTAACTGTAAGTCATCTCTGGTCATTTACAATTCTTACTTATTCTAAGTGATCAAGTTCAAAATAAGTAATGAAAATATTATCAAGCAAGAACTAAAGTACAAACATACATACATGCAACATACTTACTTAAAAGCTCATTAAATGATTAGAACATTCCAACTAAGAAAGGTTTAGCTAACAAGAGACATTGCAAGATATATATAAACTGAATAGACCATGTTTATATAATAGAAATCACAAAAGAGAAACAACAAAAGTAAAGTTACAAATGTTGAAAACCTTTGTATGAAATCTTCTAGCAATGCACTAGCATTACTCCTTAGCATTATACAAACACTATGAAAATGAGTTAAGGAGGATTTGTCAATTCCTTCCTCTTCCTCTAAAAATATAAAAACTAACTATGTATATTGAAATTTTGATCTAACTTATGGATTGTGATATATTTCCAAATGAAGATGTGAGGTCCTTTTATAGCCTTCAAGTGAGGTGCTTCCTTTCTTCATGTTGAAGTAATCTTGAGTGGATCATAGCTGTAGTTTCTTTTCAGAGGTTTATCCAAGTTGAAATCTTTGACTAATGACATAGGGCGGTTCATTGATGTGTGAACATGTGTCCCTATGTTGGTGACTCTTCAAAGCTATGCCTATAGCTATGTGTGAATGGTAGGCGCCTACTATACAAGGTGGGATGGCATTAGAGAACCAGTCAGGAGGTCATCACTTGCAAGTGGATGCATATGAAACAGTCGCTTATTCACCAAGTAGTGCGATTTGATGCAGATCGGTCACGGGAGCATTGATGCGATTAGCATTGAGACCAGCACCAACAAAAACATCAAACATACCACAATATATCCAAAATGGCCTAATAATAACTATAACCATTCAAATCACTCAAGTTATCATATATCACATAAAATACTATATAAACTCTTTATTATTACTTAAAAGAGAGCAAATACTAAGTTTAAACATATGAAATACTCTATATAAAATAGAGTTATTACACCCCCAAACTTAAACCATTGCTTGTCCGCAAGTAATGACAAAGACAAACAATTAAAAACTAAAATTCTAGAAGATAGATCGACTTGATTTTTGGATTTTCATGAGGAGTTCCTATGAACTTCATTTCTCAACAATTTTTCTTGTGCCTTTATTTCTTCAAAACTACCAAAGCTATTTAAACTCTTTTGTGTGTGTGTGAACCCACTGAGTTGAGATTGGTTCCAAGACTAAGTGAAAAATTTCCTCCTAGCCTTTGAAAGGATTGGTTTATCTTTGGTCACACCAAAATATTTTTCAAAAGAGAGATTAGACTCACAAAATTTTCTCAAGTGTTGGGAGTTCTAATAATCAAAGGGCTTGGTTGAATCTTTCAAAGCTTTTGAGCCAATGCATTTTTCTATTTTTTTGTGTGGATCTTTTGAGCGGATGCAATACTTCTTTGAAGTGATTTGTGCATTGATTTTTTCGCATTTTGCTTTTCTTGATCTGATTTGCATTGATACTTTCTGCATTGATGATGCTTTTTCTTTTCTAGCTCATATTACCTTCCTCACTCGACCTCCGGATGCAAATGCACTTTGCACAGTGTTTGACCTCCGGATGCATATATTTTTTCTTTGCACTTTGCACAGTTTCGATTTTTGAACTATCCTCCGTATACATTTATTCCTCGCATGGCACAGTCTTTGACCTCCGGATGCATTCATGTACTTAGCACACAGTATAGTTTCAAAAAGATTCAGGGTATGGCTTTGTCCACTTTTTTGTATTCTTTTTGTGCATTGTTTACTCTTATACTTTTGAAATTCAAATTTTGTTTTCATAAAACACCCCAAACTTAATTCTTTAAGCTCTTCTTTCTTTTTAGTAAAGCTTTGTTTTGACCTAAGCTTACCAAAAATTCCCTCAGATCGATTGATCTTTAAATAGCAAGGTTCTTTTCACAAACTCGCTTTGAAGTGTTGAAGTGAAAATAATTCAGTTTTTCTCGAGAAATAAGGCTTCTTTTTCTTTTTCATCATAAAAATTCCATCCATAGGGCTTTCACCATATTTTTGAAAAACTGATCTTTTCTACTAAAATATTTAGATACTACTTTGTTAAGTACATCTAATATTTAAACAAACTAAAAAATACTTTAAAACATATATATTTACTATATAAAACATATTAATAAAACACACAACATATTAGATAAAAACAAACATAATTAAACATAACATGCAAATCCCCCAAACTTAAGGGGTTGCGTTGCCCTCACCGCAAATTTGTTCGAAATACAAATCATTTGTTCAAAATAGGGAAAGGATTAGTACCGGGGAAATAGTCGAGATAGAAACAAAACAAGTTTATAGCGCTTTTATGTGAAAACTTGTAAATTGATACTCATTTCTTTGCTCCACTCCTAATTCGGTGCTTTGCTGGATGGAGGAGTGTGTTTCACCTTCTCTTCTTCTTCTTTTTGGGCTTGCTTGGTGTTTCTTCAGTAGGTGCGGATGCACCTCCTACTATACAGTGTAGTTGCGGGGAATTGGTTCTTGAACCGATGCAGAGCATCGGTGTTGACCGCATCGAGATTCTTCCTTTTTGGTGTTAATTTTGCTGTCTTCCCGCAGTTGCTTGAAGAACTTCGAGTGTTGTGCAATGCTTCCTCTTCTGCTTAGCCATTTGTTCCGAGACCAATTTAATTGTTGCCTCATCATGCATAGTTGTTGCTGTTGTGATGCGTGAGCAGTGATGCAGAGCATCACTCTGCATTTCAACAGTTTGAGCTACGATCTCCTTTGCGCAGATGATTCTTCTTCTTTGTCTTCTTTGTTGAGTCCTTCTTCTTCTCTTTCCCGCACAATTTCTTTCTCAAGAGCGAAAACAACATTAGAAATAATGTTGCTTGGGGTCGAAGGTACTTGCTTGTTCTGTTGGCATAACAGGGGTTTGTTCGTAAATTGGTTCTTACGTGTGAGTTGTTTTGTGTGGTTCATTTGTTGGAGAGAGGTGGTGGAGGGTTGTTTGTGGTGGTGATAGGACTGGTGGATCATTGAGGGAGGGTAATGGTGATTTTGGAATGGAGGAGGATTCTTGGTTTGGTGAGATGATAGGTGTTTTGGTAACTGGTGAAGTGATAGGGGTTTCTGGTTGGGCTTGTGGTGTTTGTTTGGCATATTTTTGTCTAGCAATTTCTTCTAGGATCACACCCCTAGCATGTTCTTCCTCCTCTTCATCAACTTCCTCATCACTCTCTTCTTCTTCTTCAACTTCCTCTATTTCTTCATCCATTTCCTTCTCTAATTCCTCATCCTCAGATTCTGTATCATACATTTCTTCCACAACAGGCTCTATTACAACCTTCTTCTTTCCTTTTGATTGCTTCCTAGTCACCTTCTTCTTGGTGCTAGGTTCCTCTACCTTCTCTTTACCTTTCCCTTCTTCCTCAGCCTCTTTCTCCTCTTCTTCTTCTCCTTCACTTCTCAATACCCAACTTGAAATTGGGGGCATTCACTTGGCCCACAAGATCAAAGATCTTGTCAAAGACCAATTGAAGCCACCATGTTGATCATTCCGAAATTTCCATACACCTCTACTGCGCATGTAATGCTCTTGCATTGCGGTGCAGGGGCCTCTTACATTTCTCAATTTCTCCTTTACTTGACAAGACTAAATTACGGGGGAAATTTCCTTTGTTCATTAGCGACTATTGGGACACCTTCTTTCATGCATAATTCAAGAATAAGACAAGGGAAAACAAATCCCTTTGATTTTGTTGAGCATGCAAGAATTTCCTCTACTATCTATCAATCTACCTATGTCAACATGTCCTCGAGAGAAATTGTATCTAACAAGATCAATCTCTCTTTGGTCATAACATATGTATGTGATGTAAGCGAGAATTGAATTGGCTATGAACAAATGCCAATTACCTAATGCATTTATCAAATAATTGCTTCTAAGCTTAATCTCATTAGGTGTAAATTTTTCCCATACAGACCCTGGTATAGCAATCCTATTCCTAAGTTCTTCCATTTCTTTCTTAAAGGACTTGGCCACTTTATTTTCAAATTCATTCCCATTATACTTCAGCATATAATGTTCATTCAATTTCTTGGCATGAAAGTGTACAAGTTTACCTCTCACCATGGAAGTGTAGGAATGTTCTGTTCTTCTTGTGGTGTGATTCCAAAGATGTAAACTCTCTCACTATGTCTTCAATATAGCCTCCTCTTGGTAGCACGAAGTGGTCCCAATTGAGATTGGCCACTGTGGATGTGAACACTCAATTTTTTCCGGTGTTTTTCACTTTTTTCCGAAAAATTACAAAAATAGTCGTTTTTGGTGTATTTTCGAATTTTAGTGTTAAATCTGCTGCGTTTTGCTTCGCGTTTGTCACTTTTACGTTGTTTTTACTATTTTCGGTTAAACAAAAATAAAATAAAATAAAATATATCATTCAAAAATTACAAAAAAATAGCAATTTTATTTAATTGTTTAGTTACAATGTTTAATCCAAAAATAATAATAATAATAATAATAATAATAATAATAAATACTAAATTAATAAATAAAACAAGTTTCAAATTTGATGAATTACAAGAAACAATAGGAATTGATTTGGGTCCTGGTCCAGAGCTCAAACCTCGCAAACACTAGTCAAGGCCAGTCAAACGTAGTTAATGCAAAAACCTAAAATTTTAGTATATAAGCAGAGTCTAAACACAGTCCAAAGGGGAGAGGCAACGGCGAAAATCACAGCAATCTAGTCACCAAATGACAGTCAGATCGGTCAAAACAAAATAGAGAAGAGAAGGGGGAAACCACCCTCGTCACCACCAAATCACCTCCAATCAACCCCAAACCATCCCCTTCCCCTCACAGTCGCGGCCACCAGCCCTCTCCCTCGTCCCATCGTGAATGCCAACGGCCCCAACCGTCACCCTGCCACCGTTTCTCACTCCACCATAACCACCCTACTCCAGTCGCCTCTCTCTCCCCGAGACCGTGCCTCCTCTCTCTCAAAACCTTCGTTTCCTCACACTCTCACGGAAGTTCCTTTCTCTTTCCTGAAATGAGAGGTTGTGGAGCAGCATGAAGTAGAAGAAGAGGATGGGATTTCGGATCCCATAATCTGTTAATTAAGGCCCCTTTTGTTTGTTTATTGTTATTATTTTTTCTCACGTGCACTCCCATAGATCTGTTGTCCTTATTTATCATATATTAGTATTTTATAATGTTTATCAACAATTATTTTATGTTGGGAAAAGTGGTACCTGACACCACTTGGAAACGTGGGAGTCTCAGGTTGAGACTTGCGCATCCCCTCCCCATGTTCTCATCTATATCTATTACTAACCTTATTTGTTATATAAATACTTATATTTTTATTAGTTCTTTTATTCTAAATAAACAATAATTGTCCTTTTTTTTCTTTTAGAAAAGGTTGAACTGACTGACTGCTCAAAATTTTAGAGACCAGCGCTTCCACATGAGCCTTTGGATTCTCTCTTATTTATTTTTATTATTATTATTATTTTTCACTTTAGGTTATCTTATTTGTTTGACTTATTTCAAATTAAATTTATGATTCTCTTTTGCTCATTGTAACATAATAAAAAGGATTTGATCGAGACGTACGTCTTATCAAATCTATTGCTGTCTGTTTAAGAGGCAGAGTTGTCATAACTTTAGTTCTAAACCACTTTAAAATTAAAATCGCCGACATGTTTTTTTCCAAAAAACCCCCTAATTAGTTTATTATTATATAGCACCTATCTTTCAAAAATAGCAATAAAAATGGGTTTGATCGAGATGTACATCTTATCAATCCCGCAACACTGGTTTAAGATACTCGAGTTGTACAACTTAGGTCTTAAACCCTTCAAAATTAAAATCAATCAACCAACAAATTTTCGGGAAGAACTACGTGACTTTTTGAGTCTCTCATCGCACCAAAGAAAGACGTAGCGCGCGGGTCTCCTCACAAAGTCAAAACTAAATTTTCTTAATTTAGTCCCTATCTTGTTTTCTCGTAAATAATAATGTTTCGAATATTATTTTGGGGTAAACAAAAAAATAAGTAATTATTATTGCGCAATCAAATTTAGGAGTAACTTGTCTTGGGACGGATGTGTTGTGGAGTGCAAAGAAACTAGGGTTTCACCCTTCCCTACGCATAACCGACTCCCGAATCCGACTTAGTTAACGCAGACCAAATAACTTGAAAATTAGGTTTTTCTCAATTTTCCTATTACTAATCAATTTGGTGGCGACTCCTCGAATATCTATATTTGAGCCGTCCGCGTTGAGACCCCGGTCACGACAGATGGCGACTCCAGTGGGGACAGTGAGAGTCAAGCCCGGTATGTTTGGTTGCGCAAAAATGATTATAAAGATGCGCTTTGTTTACCCTCTTAATTGCTTATTTATTTATTTCTTTGTACATATCTTATTTTTATATCTATATTGTTCCTTATAAACCCTAGGCTAGATGACATGTATTATTTGTTGTTTAGTTGTATTTATTGAAATATTTTGTGATTTTATTTTATTTTTAAATTTTGAGGTTTGTATGCTCCTTCACACACTACACACCTACTGTGTGAGCACACATCGAGAGTTGAGCTCATACCGAGCCACAAAAAACACCTTAAGTTAGAACGAGGGATAAGTGGGACTCATTACGGATGTACATCCTATGTGACTTCCATGAACTCCTCATCTAGAGCATGATCCTTCTATGCGGGTACTCACTTTCGGGATGTACATCCTGTTGTGTTTAACTCTCTAAAAGGGTACTTGGCTCTAGAGACCTTAAATCTCCATAGGATGTAGCTACCACCCTGTGAGTACTCACAATAAAGACATTAGCCCTATAGGTCCCAATGCCCTATAGCACGGGCTAACCAAATTAGACCACAAAGGAGCTATTTTTCCTCTTATCATAATTTTTGATTGAATATATTTTTCTCGTTATCGCTCATTAGTCTACACACAAAAAAATCATCAAAAAAAATTGTGTTTCATGTCATGCAACAAAAAAACCTTATTGCATTTCATACATAAAAAAAAATATAATCATATTGCATTCCATGCATAAAAAAATAATATTGCATTTCATGCATAAAAAAATCATATTGCATTTCATGTATAAAAGCATAAAAAATAATGTTGCATCTAGAAGTTCATTTCATCTAAAAAAAATAGGATTTACCGTGTATCATTCATTCGTATTGCCTAAGTCCTTAAAAAAAATTGCATGTAGCGTACATTTTCATTTCATTGTCATTCATCATAAAATTTCTCCATTATTTTTCTTTGTATGTATGCCAAAAATTTGCACATCTTCATGAGTAAATAAGCAAAGCACGTAGCATATTCCCTTCAAGGGGCAATAAAATTTGCATTACTTTTTTTCATAAAACAATGAAAAAATATTACAAAACAAATGCATGTTGCATCTTAGGGTGAGTGCTTGCATTCATATCACACATTTCATAACATATTGGTTTCCTTGACCCATTCTCATGTAGCATTTTTTCTCCCTGTTTAAAGAAAATCAATAAAAAAAAGAGTTTTGAAGTCATTAAGTCTTCATTCATGTTAAATTTTTGTGCTTGCGTGAAAATGGATACCAATCAAGCTTAGACTCATGGAATTGGATCATTCTCTTGAAAGTTTTTGGTAAGATTAGTCATTGAAGGATTAGAGAAGTAGGGTGAGAGGACAAATATCATGGGTATACCGGGGCATATTGGAAAAGATGAGTGGAAAATAGGGAGACATAAGGTTGTGGCAATCAGTTCTTGAATAAATAGTTCAAAGCCCAAAAAAGAGAGGATTGTCATTAGCGCTTGTTTAGTCATGTAAGCTTGAAACTAAGTTAACTTTGTTGAAGCTTTACACTAATGGATTTGCATGAATCTCATTTTTCCCCGTGTCCCCTTAAAACACCAACCCCTTTTGAGTTCTTGTCTCGTGATAACTCTTAAAGCCCTTTTGGTTGCATCATTCAAGGATGAACCAGTGAGCAAATATCAGATCTCAAAAAAAACAAAAAAAATAGACAAAAAAAATATATAAAGAGCAAAGGATGTGTAAAAGAGTGAATGTTATTTCGAAATTAAATTTTTGAAAATGCGGAATCATGATTTCAAATGAAGAGTGGCCATTTTTTTTCCCTCTATCCCATAAAAGAACCTCATTGTCGCCTTTGAGCTCATGAACTTCCATTCACTAAACCACGGACAAGGATCAACACCACAATAGAATTTAGTGCATTCAATTTCCAAAGTTATTTTATCAAAGATAGTGGAAAAAGTTCAAAAAGAAAAAGAGAAAATGAATAAAGCCCGCAAGACTGAAAGCAAGTATTGTCATTCTTGGCAAAAGTTAGGGCACAAAAGAAAAAGTAATGAAAAAGCATAGAAGTGAAAAAAATAATTAAAAAAATGTGAATGATTTGAGGAATGGGGAACACAAGAGGAAGCTGAATGCACTAAAGATTCATGATCTGTTCCCATAACCCATTACCCATACCCATAAGACGTTTCTCTGAACCTTCTACTCCTTTCTCTCCCATAACCCATATCCAAAAACATTTCTTTAAGCCTTCTAACCATTTTTTCCCATAACTCATAGCCCATATCCATAAAACATTTTTTTAGCCCTCCATTCATTTTCCTTCTATAAACCATAACCCAACCCATAAAGCACTTCTGGGAACCTTCTAATCATCTTTCTTTCATAAGCCATAACCAATAGCCACATTGCAAACCTTAAAAAGTCCACTCTGATTGATGGATGATTGATTTCATTTTCTTAATGTTAATTTTGAGATAAATCGTTTGCTCCTTTTAAATTATTCTTTGCTCTAAATAAAAAAATGAAGAAAAAAGAGAAAATCCCGCTAGATTGAAAACCCGAAAGAAGCGATCTAGGCAAAAATTAGGGATAATAAAAAAATAATAATAATAAAGCCCGCTAGATTGAAAACACCAAAAGCGCCTAGGCAAAAATTAGGGCATAAAAGGGAATGAGACTTTCAATGAGATGTTTAAGTAGTTCACAGGGGAAAATTTACGCTACTTGGGCCAAACAAAAGTGTACATTGGGGCAATTTGTGGAGGATAAGTTTGAGAGTCTCGAGAGACCCCACACTGGGAAAAGTTTCGTAAGATCCTTTAGGAGTCAAAGGTTTCTTGCTACACCATGTAGTATTCCTCAAGGCGGTGCCTTTCACTAGAAATCTTACAATACCTACATCCATCAAACTTTGTTTGCCACACTGTGCATCCTCGTAAGCAAAAACTTTTACCAATATTTGGGCAAAGCTTGTACATGGCCCTTCATGAGTCAAACTTTGTTTGTTACACCCTGTAGGGGCAATAGCTCTTACCAACACAGGGCAAAAATGTTTGCTCGACCCACGATGAGTCGATTTAAACTTGCTATGCCCAGTAGTCTTTCTTCCGTGATAAAACCCAATTCTCGGCCAATTTCCAACAAGTCGGGTACCTCAAGTAAATGGAATGCCCAATAACTCAATGGTTGCCATAATACATCTTCCTCTACTATCTTGTGTCGCTTTTGTCCTCCCTATGATCTCCCTATGGAAATACCCTCCACTTTCAAACCCAAAAATCCGAAACACAATATCGGCTCTCAAATACACAGTGAATCCATGCATGTTCATTAAGTAATACTTCAATGAGAGTCAACTTGGAATCGGTGGTGTGATTTAGAGAGCTAATGACAATCGAGAAAAAAAGAAGAGGAGAAGGTCAATTTTGAGGGTGTTTTGCATTGGAAGGTGAGAAGTGACCTTAAAAGAAAATAGAAAGCTTGAAAGGGTGACGATAACCTTCCATATGAGGACAAGCTTGATTGGTTTAAAATAAAGCCTCATGCACAAAAAGAAATTCTCGATGAATCCATCTTTCAAGACAAATGCATCTCAATTTCAACTCAAGACTCATGCATAATTCATGCATTTCAAGTCATAGTTTGCATACATTTTCATCCATGCATTCCACTTCATAACTAGAAGCATACATCTATGTTCAAGACTTTGTAAATAAAGTAATAAAAACCATCCAAAGCAGGTGTGCATTTCATGCTCTAAACTTTGTGCTATCGGTTCACCGACACATTCTTTCATGCTATCGGTTCGACTCACGGCATTTGTCTTTTAAATTTTGTGCTAATCTGTTCACCACAGCATCTGTCTTTTAATTTTCCATGCTAACGGTTCACACAGCACTTCTTTACTTTTCATGCTAACGGTTCACCGCATTGTCTTTTAAATTTCATGCTAACGGTTCACCGACGACACTTGCTTTTTACTTTCATGCTAACGGTTCGACCACGGCATTTGTCTTTTAAATTTTGTGCTAACAGTTCACCACAGCATCTGTCTTTTAATTTTCCATGCTAACGGTTCACCGACGACAATCGTCTTTTAATTTTCCATGCTAACGGTTCACCGCATCTCGTCTTTTAATTTTCGTGCTATCGGTCTTGCCACACTCGCTTCCTTTCTGACAAGTGATCGATCTTGCTCCGCTTTGTGTTTTATTTTCCCCGCCATCGGTCTTGCCACAGGCGTTGCTTTTATTTTGTGCTATCGGTCTTGCCACGCATTGTTTCTGACATCTTGACCGATCTTGCTCGGCATTTGTCTTTTTATTTTTCCCGCTTCTCGGTGCGCCACAGCGTTGATTTTATTTCGTGCTATCGGTCTTGCCACACCGCTGTTTCCACATCTTGGCCGATCTTGCTCGGCATTGTCTTTTTAGTTTTCCGCTATCGGTCTTGCCACAGCGTTGCTTTTATTTCGTCTTTATCGGTCTTGCCACGCCTTTGTTTCTGACATCTTGACCGATCTTGCTCCGGCATTGTCTTTTAATTTTCCTGCTATCGGTTCCGCCACAGCATTGTCTTTAAATTTTCTTGCTATCGGTTCGCCGGCATTGTCTTTTAATTTTCCATGCTAACGGTTCACTACAGCACTCGTCTTTTAATTTTCCATGCTAACGGTTCGACCGCATCTGTCTTTTAATTTTCGTGCTATCGGTCTTGCCACGACCTTTGTTTTTACGACAAGTGATCGATCTTGCTCGACTTTGTCTTTTATTTTCCCGCTATCTCGGTCTTGCCACAGGCGTTGCTTTTATTTCGTGCTATCGGTCTTGCCTAGCACCGCTGTTTCTGACATCTTGGCCGATCTTGCTCGGCATTGTCTTTTATTTTCCGCCATCGGTGCGCCCTAGCATCGCTTTTATTTACGTGCTATCGGTCTCGCCTACGACAATTGCTTTCGACATGCTAATCGCTTTCTACTTCGTGATACTAATTTAACTCGACGATCGTTTTGTAATATAACCCTAACACTGCACCTTCAACATCGCCGCTAAAAATTGAGGTTCATATACGTGCTTCATTTCTTACTTTAATAACACAAAAAAATATGTACGTTTTTGTATTATATCGTAAGAAAATGAGCGCGAGAGCAGAATTGTGAACACTCAATTTTTTCCAGGTGTTTTTCACTTTTTCCAAAAATCACAAAAATAGTCGTTTTTGGTGTATTTTCGAATTTTAGTGTTAAATCTGTCGTTTTGCTCGCGTTTGTCACTTTTACGTTGTTTTTACTATTTTCAGTTAAACAAAAATAAAATAAAATAAAATATATCATTCAAAAATTACAAAAAAATAGCAATTTTATTTAATTGTTTAGTTACAATGTTTAATCCAAAAATAATAATAATAATAATAATAATAATAATAATAAATACTAAATTAATAAATAAAACAGTTTCAGCAGATTTAGGGGTCAGCAAACAATAGGAATTGATTTGGGTCCGGTCCAGAGCTCAAACCTGCAAACACTAGTCAAGGACCAGTCAAACTGTAGTTAATGCAAAAACCTAAAATTTTAGTATATAAGCAGAGTCTAAACACAGTCCAAAGGGGGAGAGGCAACGGCGAAAATCACAGCAATCTAGTCACCAAATGACAGTCAGATCGGTCAAAACAAAATAGAGAAGAGAAGGGGGAAACCACCCTCGTCACCACCAAATCACCTCCAATCAACCCCAAACCATCCCCTTCCCCTCACAGTCGCGGCCACCAGCCCTCTCCCTCGTCCCATCGTGAATGCCAACGGCCCCAACCGTCACCCTGCCACCGTTTCTCACTCCACCATAACCACCCTACTCCAGTCGCCTCTCTCTCCCCGAGACCGTGCCTCCTCTCTCTCAAAACCTTCGTTTCCTCACACTCTCACGGAAGTTCCTTTCTCTTTCCTGAAATGAGAGGTTGTGGAGCAGCATGAAGTAGAAGAAGAGGATGGGATTTCGGATCCCATAATCTGTTAATTAAGGCCCCTTTTGTTTGTTTATTGTTATTATTTTTTCTCACGTGCACTCCCATAGATCTGTTGTCCTTATTTATCATATATTAGTATTTTATAATGTTTATCAACAATTATTTTATGTTGGGAAAAGTGGTACCTGACACCACTTGGAAACGTGGGAGTCTCAGGTTGTGACTTGCGCATCCCCTCCCATGTTCTCATCTATATCTATTACTAACCTTATTTGTTATATAAATACTTATATTTTTATTAGTTCTTTTATTCTAAATAAACAATAATTGTCCTTTTTTTCTTTTAGAAAAGGTTGAACTGACTGACTGCTCAAAATTTTAGAGACCAGCGCTTCCACATGAGCCTTTGGATTCTCTCTTATTTATTTTTATTATTATTATTATTTTTCACTTTAGGTTATCTTATTTGTTTGACTTATTTCAAATTAAATTTATGATTCTCTTTTGCTCATTGTAACATAATAAAAAGGATTTGATCGAGACGTACGTCTTATCAAATCTATTGCACCGCTTTAGAGAGGCGAGGAGTTAACTGCTTTCTAAACCACTTTTTAAAATTAAAATCCGAACGACGTGTTTTTTCCAAAAACCCCTAATTAGTTTATTATTATATAGCACCTATCTTTCAAAAATAGCAATAAAAATGGGTTTGATCGAGATGTACATCTTATCAATCCACAACACCTGCTTTAAGATACTCGAGTTGTACAACTTAGGTCTTAAACCCCTTCAAAATTAAAATCAATCAACCAACAAATTTTCAGGAAGAACTACGTGACTTTTGAGTCTCTCATCGCACCAAAGAGTACGTAGGCGCGGGGTCTCCCTGTCAAAGTCAAAACTAAATTTTCTTAATTTAGTCCCTATCTTGTTTTCTCGTAAATAATAATGTTTCGAATATTATTTTGGGGTAAACAAAAAAATAAGTAATTATTATTGCGCAATCAAATTTAGGGTAACTGTCTTAGGACAGATGTGTTAGGGGTGCAGTGAAACTAGGGTTTCACCCCTTCCCTACGCATAACCGACTCCCAAATCCGACTTAGTTAACGCAGACCAAATAACTTGAAAATTAGGTTTTTCTCAATTTTCCTATTACTAATCAATTGGGTGGCGACTCCTCGAATATCTATATTTGAGCCGTCCGCGTCGAGACCCCGGTCACGACAGTGGACATGAATGATGGGCTTGCCTTCTTCAAATCATACCCTCTCTCGGGTAGTAGATGCATGTTCCAGAGATGAACATTGTCATCGGTTCTGATTGTTGATTCTTTGGCTTTGCCTTTCCTTGTTGATGATGATCCTGCATGCATGACTTTCTTTTCCTTCTGAGGAGTTTTGGCCTGCTTGTCTGATGATTTCTGTGCTGATTGTTTCTTCACCATTGTAATTGCTTTGAATTTCTAGGTTTTTGATTGCTTGTGTGATTAAGAAAATTTGGAGATGAGAATGTGAAGGGTGGTTTGTGTTTCAGATGAGAGAAATTTGTGAGATTGCGAATGAAAGAGGTAATTTGGTAACAAACTTAAGGCTTTATGTTTCGTAGAAGAAGGAAGTTAGTGGGTGTATTAGGTAGCCGTTAGCATTGCGTCTTTGCACATGCATCTTGCCATGTGTCTTGCTTTGGCTACCAATGTGTCATTAATCTTGCTTAACCTCCCTTTGATCTTCCCGAAGCCTTATGATTCACACTTAACCAATTTTCTTCAAGTTTTTAAATTTCTAATGCAGGCACATTTTCCTTCAATGCAGTGCATTTGATGCAAGCTGCATTAGTTTCTGCATTTACTGCAAAACAACTAAAAACATAAAATTGCACAAAAACAATTAAAAACAATGGGTTGCCTCCCATTAAGCGCTTGTTTTAAGAGTCTTGTCGGCTGACTACCTCTTTTCACTTAGAGATTTTGCAAATGGGTGGTGATTTTGTCTCTCACCACATGTTCACCATAGTACATTTTAATTCTCGACCATTCACCTTGAAGACAGATGTTTGGGGATTTATCAAATAAGTCTCTTCGCTCCATGTGGATAAACCTTTATCAACTTATATGGTCCCGACCACCTTGATCTAAGTTTTCCAGAAATAGCTTCAATCTAGAGTTATATAGCGTAACTAGTCCTCCTTCTTTCAATTCTCTTACATTAATTTTCTTGTCATGCCATTTTTAGTCTTAGCTTTGTAGATTTCAGCATTCTCATAAGAGGTTTGCCTAATTTCTTCTAACTCATCAAGCTCTAACATTCTCTTTTACCCGCTTGTTAAGGTTGAAATTGAGTTTCTTGATAGCCCAATAGGACTTGTTTTCCAATTCCACAATAAATGACATGCTTTTCCATAGACTAATTTGTAGGGACATTCCTAAGGGTGTTTTGAATCTTTGTTCTATATGCCCATAAAGCATCATCCAAATGTAAAGACCAATCTTTTCTATTTGGACTTACCATTTTTCTAGCATTCTCTTAATTTCCTATTGGATAATGCCTTGTCCACTAGTTTGAGGATGGTAGGTTGTAGCTATCTTATGTTTAACTCCATACTTAGCTAGAAGGTTTTCTATGATCTTATTGCAAAAGTGGGAACCTTCATCATTAATGATAGCTCTAGGAGTTCCAAATCTAGTGAATATATTTCTTTGCGAAACTTACTCACTTGATTTAGCATCATTATTAGGTAATGCTACTGCCTCTACCCATTTGGATACATAATCAACAGCTACTAAGATATATAATTGCTAAAAGAGGGTGGAAAAGGTCCCATAAAATCCATGCCCCAAACATCAAATAATTCAATTTCTAAAATATTTGTTCTAGGCATTTCATGCTTATCAGAGATATTTCCTACTTTTTGACATTTATCACAATATTTGACCAAAAAATATGAATCTTTAAATAAAGTAGGCCAAAAATAATCAGACTGTAATACCTTAGCTGTTGTTCTAGTGCTTACAAAGTGTCCTCCATAAGGTGCGTAATGGCAATGCGTAAGCCTTTGCTTGTTGCTCCTCTTCGGTATGCATTTCCTCATTAATTGATCAGGGCACATCTTGTAAAGGAATGGATCATCCCAATAGTATTGCTTGACTATGTGGAAGAATCTTCTCCTTTGTTGATATGTCATATTCATTGGTACTACTTTGCTTGCAAAGAAATTTACAATATCAACAAACCATGGTGCAGATGCATTTGATGCTCCTGCATTGCTTATAGCAAATGCAGTTTCATGTTTTGCATTGACTGTGATTGCCAATAGTTTCTCATCTGGAAAACTCTCCTTGATTTCTTCTCCTTGTGTACCAAGTGATTCTCCTTCAATCCTTGATAAATGGTCTGCTACTTGATTTGCTACTCCTTTCTTGTCTCTAATTTCTACATCAAATTCTTGTAGGAGTAAAATCCACCTTATCAACCTTGGCTTTGCATCCTTCTTTGAAATTAGATACTTAATGGCAGAGTGATCAGTATAGACAATAATCTTAGTGCCAACTAAGTATGATCTGAATTTTTCAAATGCAAATACCACGACTAATAATTCCTTTTACGAATCGTGTAGTTCACTTGAGCTTCAATTAATGTCTTGCTAGCATAATAAATGGAATGAAAAACCTTGTCATACCTTTGTCCTAGGATCGCTCCTACCGCAAAGTCACTAGCATCACACATTAATTCAAATGGCCTACTCCAACTGAGTTACTATAATTGGTGCGATCCACCAATGCCCTTTTAAGCTTGTCAAAAGCTTCTATACAAAAGTTATCAAAGATAAATTCTACATCATGTTGCAAAAGCATCTTGATCGTGCCCTTGACCAATGAAGAGTTGAAGTGTTTGTTGCTTCGTCTAATGGGCGGTCGTTGAGAGGGTTGAAAGGACCGGTCCCGGCTTCACGCGTTGAGCACCTCGGGTGGTACACGCAAAGACACTCAGACGATCTAGTGAGAGGTCGCTCGCGGCGGATAGCACAAGGTTAGAGAACGTGCACGATGCCATGTGCGAATGGAGTATATATCTTCGTGGGTCCGACCGTTATGCGAAGATTTCGGCCGGCGAGAATTGCGCTCAAGCGGCGTGTATGGGCCGACGAGATGGGCCGGGCGCGAGTCCAATTCTTTGTTGGCGATCCTCGTATTTGCTAATACACACCGAGAACGTTGCCCCCCAAGCCTAGGTCGCTTAAGAGCGGGTGAGGCTTGAATCGATGCCCCCGGGTGAAGTTCCCTTGATGAAACGGACGCGCCGTTTGCTTTTTCCACGGGGCGGTGTCGACCGCTCGTCGACCATCGGCCGGGCCGCGGCGGTTGGTCTTTCTTTCGACATTTTAAGGCGTGGCGTTTGGTGTTTCCGAGGTTGTGCGAGACAACCATTGGTGAGAAGACGGCGTTGTGACTCTTCGTATCCGGTCCCTTCGCGCCAGAGATCCATGCTATAAATAGCCCTTCTGCGAGTTCATTTCTCACACTTTCAAGATTTGCTCGCCAACGACCAGGCTCGTCTGCTGCCGAGCTTGCATTCAAGTCGTTTACGTCTATCTGCGGCCGATCTTCAACCTCTGCTTAAGGTACGAATCGATCGCTCCTCTCGCTCTTTTAAACTTGGGTTTTTATTTTTGAAAGTACTTCGTGCTTTTCCACGCCTCGTGATAGGGGTGTCGGTCGAGGATGGCCACTTCGCCCCTCTCATGAGTGCTTTGCTCGATCGACCGACTCGATCCCTTTATCACAGTGTTTGTGTATGCCACGGACAAAGTTAATCGCCTCGTATTCCCTAAAACCACCGCAATCCTTTGCTACCTATATGTCGAGGCCCGGCGAGCCCAATTCCCAAGAGGCGAGTCTAAGTCGTCTTCGAGCGACAAAAGCTCGACTCTTCAAGCGATTCTTCGAGCGGCACGGGCTCGAGTTCTCATTCTTCCGGTCGAGGATCGGCCACCCCAAGAGCCACGATTCCAGATCGTCCCATTCTGCCGAAGCGCCGAAGCAACTCTCCACCGCCCGAGGATGTTGTATCCCGAGTGGAGGAGAAGAGGAAGACGCCGACGTGATTATCATTGATGATGATGAGGCGCAAAGTGCCGTCCGGTGCGTGGGCGAGGAGATGGTGGAGGCCGAAGGGGCGGTGCCGAGACGTCCCAGAGAAGAGGTGGCCCGGCCGAAGTCAATATTTACGGTTTGGAGGCCAACATCGGGGTCGAGCGAAGGGTCGGCGAGGTTCAAGGCGAGGTCGAAGTCCAAGCCGACGTGCTTTCGGGAGGTGTCGACATGTCTTGGGTGTCGGAGACTCTTCGCTCTAACAGGAGCATTCTTACGGTCGGTCCACGATGCCTTGCCCGATCTACGGAGCCGTCTTGAAGACTCACCGGGCTGGAGGATAAGAGGCATGAAGGAGGGCGAAGATATCGCGACTTACTCTTCCAACTTCAAGTTCACGATGTATCGGCTCGTGTTCGAGAAGATGAAGATTACCCCTCCTTTCACCGAATTCGGTAGCGGCGTCTTGCGCCATATTGGGTCGCCTTCATTCACGAACTTTCATCCAAACGCATGGGCGTTTTAAAGACCTTTGAGTCTTCTGGCGACCAAGCCGGGTCGGCCCGGTATCGATGATGCTTTTCTTTGCTATCTTCGGTGGAAATGCTGGCTCGCAGAGAAGGCCAACAAGGAGAAAAGGAGCAAGTCTCCTTCAAGATGCGTAAGACCCATCACCGATTTTTCAAAGCGTTCGAGAGTCGTTAGGAGCGGCCTGAAAAAGCCGTGCTTTTGGATCGTTCCAATCAAGAGAAGCGGCAGGCCGTTTGTGAGTTCACCGGACGGGATCTTTGGGTCCCCTTACTTCCCTATCATGTGGAATGAGGCTCATTTCTGCAGCGGCCGAGAGATTACATCTATACAAAGGAAAGATCGGGAGAGGCCGACACGAGACTTTGGAGATGATAAAGTCGCTTGGCGGGCATGATGCGTCCCAGATCCTAAGGGCGACATACCTTGCCGCCACTTTGTCTTGTCTGAAGGCTATGAACCGGAGGCCGAGATTGGTTCGCTTTTGAACTTTTTCGTCCTTATATTCTCGTTGTTGACTTTCTCTTTTCCTTCTAACTTATGACTCGTTATTTCGCGAGAAAGGATGGCCGGCAAAAGTTGGGAATTGCTCGCCTGGATCCCGAAGCTGAAGGAGGGCTAAGGGACTGGCGCTTCTCGGTCGGGGGTAATCCCGAACCTTCCTCCAAAGTCCTCATACCCCTAAGAGCCAAGTGAAGAAGCCGGTCGGCGGGCCTGGTCGCCTCCTCCCGGTCTTGATCGCTCACCCAAGCGGGCTGGCGTGATTGTCGGTCTCGGCCCTACAAACGGAGGAGATTCCCATCATTCACTCGAAAGCTTGGGTGCGCCGATCCGGAGGCAATGCTGAAGAAAACCCATGGTGCTCTGCGCTTCTCTCTCATGGGGTCGAGAAGTCATGGCCGAGCCGGGTGGCCGAATCGATGGTAACTTTACTTTCTTAGTCTTGTCATCTTTATCTTACCTTTGTTCGACCGACTAACCAAACTTCGACTGAATTTCGCAGGAAGGGCAAGGCTTTGGTCGGCGCGCAGCAGAATATGACAAGCTCCTCCATCGAAGAAGGAGGCCCTCAAACGGGGAGGAAGACCGGGCGGTATCACAAAGAGAACAAGGAGCTTGCGGCCAGTGAAACGATCTGGCCGACCTTGAATCCGTCGAGAAAGAGAAGGCGGATTGAGGCCGTAACGCCGAGCTGCGATCGAAGATCCAAATGGTGGCCAAGGCGTCGGTCGGGAGGCTGCAATCGAGCAATTTTACAACGCTCTTGGCGGTAGCGCGGTGTTGAATACCGATCTGCAGATCAATTTCGATGACAAGATGATCAAGCCCGCGCGATTATGTCGAAAATAACAAGATCATGTTGCTGCGAGAATATGACGAGCGGGCGTGGCAACGCGTCATTCGCCACCACCATTCTCTTTTGAAGCCCGCTGCGAAGCGGTGTAATTTTGTAATTTTAACTTGCCTTGCCCGACAATTTTCTCCGCTTTGCGCGATTCTTTTCAATCGTGGGCGCTCGGCCACAAGGCGGGCCCCATATTTGTAATGACAATCTTTGTTTGCTTTCAATTACGCCATTTCGCATTTATATTGCTATGTCTGCGTATTTCTTGCTTTTATTCGCCTTACTCGTTTTGAACTTGTGGGCCGCTCGGCGGCCGTTTCGTGCTACTACGATAGCGCTCGTTTTTGGTCGCTTTTCTTTGCGCGCCTTGTATGTTTATTTTTCTCTAAGTCTTTGAACTTTAAGGCCGTTCGGTCGTCATTCGCGCTTATTTCGGAAGCATCCATTCTTTGATGGCATTTAAGTAGGATCGCTCGGCGACCTTCAATCAGGCCCTTTCGATGGCATTTAAGTAGATCGTTTTCGACGGCCTGCCGCGATGGGTTATTACTTAACCTTTGGGCCATTTTCGATGGCACTCGATGTAGATCGTTTCGACGACCTAGCGTTGTTGGGCCATTTTCGATGGCTCTCGGTTGGGACCGTTTCGACGGTCGCTCGATTCAGATCGTTTCGACGATCTAAGTTTTCGAGTTTTAACCCTTGGGCCATTTCGATGGCACTTTCGGTTGGGACCGCTTCGGCGGTCGCTCGATTCAGATCGTTTGACGATCTCAAGAACTTTGATAAGTCTTGATCGCTCCTTTGCCACGGGCAATCTTGAGCGGCGGTCATACATTCTTGCGAGAAAGTAAAGAACACCATGTTTTTAAGGTCGAGGCCTCTGTAAAAAACCCAGTGGGAAAAAGAGCGCCTGCCTGCTTTCATTAATAGATCGGTCGTTATTACATTCAAATCCTTGGTTACATTCAAACGTAATACTTCCTAAGTTTTTCTGCATTCCATGTTCTGGGGATAGTCGCCCCATTCATGGTTTGCAGCTCGTATGCCCCCTTGCCAGTCTTCGTGATGACTCGATACGGACCTTCCCAATTTGGCGCCACTTCCCTTGGCGTGCATTTTTGTTTCCCACGTCGGCCGTCTTAGAACGAGTGGCCGACCGAGAATTCCTCTTTTGAACTCGGCGTTGTACACGGCTGCGACCTTCTGTTTGATCAATTGCTCTCTTAGCGAAGCTTGGGTGCGCAGTTCTTCAATTAAGTCCAGCTCTTCTCGGATAGCCCGGTCGTTGTCAACCACTGTAGGGGGGTTTGAAGTCCTCCAATTCAACTCGCCCATTTCTATGGGTATCACAAAGATCGATTCCGTAGACCAATCGAAGGCGACTCCGGTCCGATGAATGAGGGGTCGTCCTGTAGGCCCACAGAACGGACTGCAGCTCTTCGACCCAGTTCCCTTTCGCTTCATCCAGTCTTCGCTTTAAACCACGTAAGATAACTCTGTTGGCCGCTTCAGCTTGGCCGTTAGTCTGAGGGTGCTCGACCGAGGTGAAACGCTGTTTGACCCCTAAGCCGACCAACATTTCTCTGAATCTCTTGTCTGTGAACTGGGTGCCGTTTATGCATTATCAATTCTTTGGGAATCCCAAAACGGGCTAGCACACACCGTCCAAGAACTTCACGACTTTGGCCGATGTGATTGTTGCAAGCGGCTCGGCCTCGATCCACTTAGTAAAGTAATCTCATCGCCACGATCAAGAACTTGAACTGGCCTGGAGCAGGTGGAAACGGGCCTAGAAGATCCATGCCCCACCAGGCGAACGGCCAAGGTGAGACAAGACTTTGTAATTCTGAGGAAGGTGCGATGTGGACATCAGCATGTACCTGGCATTTCTTGCACTTCTGAACGAGCTTCTTGGCATCCTCGTCCATGGTCGGCCAATAGTAGCCGGCCACGAGCCTTCTTAGCTATGGAGCGGCGCCACGGTGACTCCCACAAACACCTTCATGAATGTCCTCAACACATGGTCGGGCCGGACCGACGTAAGACACCTTAACAATGGAGAGGAGAATCCTCTTCTGTACAATTTTCCTTCAATAACCGAGTATTTGGTCGCTCTGAGTCTGACCAACTTAGCTTGCTTTGGATCGTTCGGCTCCTCTCCTTCAACAATGTACCTTAGGATAGGGGCGATCCATCGAATGCGTCTTGAGCACACGTAACGACCAACGATTGACTTGGCTTGGTCGAAGCGCTTGGCGATTTAATGTTTCTTGAATCACACTTCTATGATTGCCTGGAGTCTTGGTACTTGCCAGCTTTGATAGAATATCTGCTCGAATATTTTCGGTTCGAGGCACATGCACCACTTCAGCTCGGTCGAACTGTTTGAGCAGTTCTCTCACTCTTGCTAGATAACTTTTCAGCACGTCGTCTTTAGCATCATATAATTCTTTGATCTGCGAGACTACGAGTAGGGAATCTGATCTGAGTTCAACTCGGTCAACATTGAAGTCTCTGGCGAGCTGCAGGCCGGCTATACACGCCTCATATTCGGCCTGGTTGTTTGAGGTGTGGAACGCAAAGGTTAAAGAGACTTCCACAGCAAGGCCTTCTGAATTCTCTAGTATTAGGCCGGCCCCACTCCCCTTGCTATTAGACGACCCATCTACGTGCAAGATCCGGTCGTTCGGCTTGATCTTACGGGTAGGAGTCATTTCTGCTATAAAGTCGGCCAACACCTGCGCTTTTGCGGCCGATCTAGATTCGAATTTGATGCCAAACTCACTGAGTTCTACCGCCCACTTTATCATTCGTCCCGCCAGGTCTGGCCGATGAAGGACTTGCCTGATAGGCTGGTCGGTCCTTACCACGACCTGGTGGGCCACAAAGTAGGGTCTCAACCTTCTAGCAGCTATTAGGAGTGCAAGGGCAAACTTCTCTATCTTCGGTATCTCACTTTCGGGCCGCGAGTACTTTGCTTATGAAATAGATCGGATTACGCTTTGGCTCGTTCTCTCTCTAACTAGCACAAAGCGCGAGAACTTCTTCGTGATGGCCAAATCTGGATATAACGTCTCGCCCCAGAACGGCTTTGGTCATGATCGGCGGGCTAACCAAGGCTTGCTTTAATTCGTCCAATGCTCATTTGGCATTGCTCGGTCCACTCAAAATCCACTTCTTTTCTTGGCCAGCCTAAACGATGGAAGGCGACTTGCGGTCGCTTTGGGGATGAACACGGATAGAGCGCCACCATACCATTGGTATTGTTGTATTTCTTTTTTCGATGTGGGCGGCCTCATATCGGCGACAGCCTCTACACTTTTCGGGTTTGCTTATCCTCTTTCGGTCGGTGAAAACCCAAGAATCTGCCGGCCTCACCCCAAAGGTACACTTTTCGATTAAGTCTAAGCGAGTTCCTCCTAGCTTCTTCAAATATTTCTCTGAGGTCGCTTCACGTGATCCGGGTCGGTTACACTTTTAATGATCATGTCGTCCGGATACACCTCCGAGATCGACCGATCCGTCTTTTAAAAATCTTGTTCATCATCCGCCGGTAGAGTCGCTCCAGTTTTCTTGACAAAGAAGGCATCACCTTATCTTGAAAGTTTCCGATCGGTCATGAAGGTCACGTCTTGTGCCGATCGGGCGGATACATCGTGATCTGATTGTATCGAGTAAGCATCCGAAAAAGACATGAGTTTGTAGCGAAGCCCCATCGACCCGGCTTGTCAATGTTAGGTGCGGGAAGGCATCCTTCGGGCACACATCCTCCATTTTCCATTCTTCTTCTTAACCAAAGACGACATTGGGCAAATGTGTCGTGTGCTTGATCTCTTCTATAAAATTGGCCTTTATGAGGTCCTCAACGGCCTTGCAATGGCTTGAGATTTTCCTCGCTCGAGATCGTCTTCTTTGAGCGACGGCCAAACGACCTCTTCATCGATCAAAGTTGATGGCGGGCTACTTCGATAGGAATCTCGGGCATGTCGGATGCCCGCCATGCGAAACAGTCGGCGATAGTCTCTCGAGCATTGCACAAGGTCTTGCTTCACTTGCTCGGTAGATCGTTCACCGAGGCTTCACCGTTTTGGATGGGTCGTCACCCAATTGAACATCTACCAACTCTCCATGAGGCTCGGGTCTTATCGGCTGTTTTTGGTTCTCGAGCCAAAACGTCATCATCGTCCTCTGGGTCGCTGTATGCGGATCATACCGGCGTCCAAATCGACATTGACTTGATGGCCTTCACTAGTGCTCACGAGCGTTCGGGCCACGATCTACCTCGTCACATATTTCTTGGTATAGAGCGTGGCTTCTTCTTGCGATTCAAGGTCGGCGCGGGGTAACTACTTGGTCGATCCTTGCTATAGAATTTCATTTTTAGATGCACCGTCGATGTAACGGCCTCTAGCTTACCCAAAGTCGGCCTACCAATAATACATTGATAGCGAGGATTTGAGGGGAGTACAAGGAGCGTCGTCTGGCCCGTCTGTGCAGATCTTGTCCCCGGTGTCGTCACCAAACGTGACCAAAGACTCGATCGTTCCCAGCGGATAGTCGTCACCCCATTGAAACTCGTTAGAGGAGTAGGCTCGGCACGGGGAATTATCTCGCTTGATCAACCTTTATTTTGTCGATCAAGCCTTCAAACATGATATCGGTAGAGCTACCTTGATCGACTAGGATTCTCTGCGCATACGTGTTTGCCATAATGCGACTCACGATTACCAATGGAACATAGCTATTAGGCTTGCCGTCGTATAGGTCGCTATCATCGAACGAGATGGGAGGTCTGCTCGAGACCGGTGGTGGTGCTGAGGTGGATGCGACCATTAACAATTCGTCCCACTTTCTCTTAGTGACTTTATTAGATTCCTGCGATCCGGGGTTTCCACCATGAATAACCATCGCAACATTACGGCCTGCGATCGCCGAAAGTGTCACGATCTTCAGATCGATCCTTGTTTTGGGTGCCCTCTATGGCCAGAGGCCCCTTTCCTCTGTCTGGATCGGTTTCTTTCTGTTTCTCCTGAGGTCGGTCGCCTTCCTCCGGCCTCACATACTTTCCTAGCTTGCCTTTTTGAATAAGCTCTTCAATATCATCCTTGAGGGCCATGCAGTCGTTAGTATCATGACCCTTGCTCTTGTGGTAACGGCAATATCTTTTGGTCGGTCGTGCCCCCTTCTTGAGCACGAGTGGTTCGAGCCGCTTAACTCCCACAAACTCATTATTCTGACACTCGCTGTAAATCTGCGCAATGGAGGTGTTGAGTCGAGTGCGATGATCAAACTTTTTGTCTCGAAAGTCAGGCCGATTGTCGCGGCGACCTTCATGCCCTTTGGCCGGCTTGCTGTTTTCTTCTTTAGGTCGTGCGCGGACGGCCTTTCTTCTTCGCCCGAGTTTCCTCATCTGCATGTGGGCGTTAGCCCTTGTTAGGAAGTGGTGAGATCTTGGTAATGATTTAATGTAAACTCTTGACGAACCGGTGGTCGGTCGAATGCCACGCTTGAGATATTTCAACTTGTCCTTGTCGACAAGTCACGAGCAGAACTTCGACCTCGATGTTAAACCGGTCGATGTCTTGTCTCAACGTCTCATTATCTCCTTGAACAACGAGTCCAAGTATTCTTCATACCGGTATTGGCGGCGGTTTGCGATGTAGTGAGACAGAATATTCTAATCAGTCGTCCCACGAGGAGATGGTATTGGGCGCAAAGGCTCCCACCATTCCAATGCTCGGCCGTCCAACGGCCGGGGAAAAAGCACGCATTTCATGGTCACCCCAATTCCTGTAGCGGCCGGTAGTTATTGAAGTAACGGAGATGCTTGTGCGGATCTCCTCGGCCGTCAAACTTGTTGAGATTGGGCGGCTTGCGGAGATCCCTCGGAATCTTGTAACGCCTGATCTCCCTGGAGAACGGGCCATGTTCATTCTGAATGCCGTTCGACCCAAAGGGTTGCATTGCGAGGCATGCCTCGCGTTGCCGCATTCCATAGAATCCTCCGATGGGCGATTGGTGGAAGGCGAGGAGGCCTTCTACGGGTCGCTTCGCTTTGGCCTCTCCTAGGCGGTGCGAAACGTCCCTAATTCTCCCATTTCGTAATCTTCCAGCTCTTCACGAGAATCCCAAGACCTACTTCTCGACCGACGTGACCCGGACGACTCATTAGAGGAGTATCTGGTGGGCGAGCGGCCGGTGTCGGGGCGGTAGCTAGAATCTTCATAGTCATCGGACATCGAGCGGCGTCTGGCGCGCGTTCTGCTCGGCGCGACCTATGCGCCTACGCTTCTTCCGCCGGAGAACGATGAGTAGTGCTCTCTGCGCGTGAAATGCTCCTTCGAGGAGGAGCGGTGTCTTCGTGCGGTCGGCGACGAGCTGAAGGTTCTCCGTCTTCGCGACGCGAGCGGCGGAATCGAACCCCTTTCATGCTTGGGAGATGAGTGCATCTCGATGCGATCACTGATTCTTGTTTTGCAAGATCTGCAAAACGCTTGAGTAACATGGTGCAGCGAGAGGTTCTGGATGCCCGCTTCAATCGGCTCGGCGGCAAGTCTCCGAGAGCGGACGGATGGATCTCGCTGGATGGCCGGTCCACGGCCGTTGTGCACCGAGGCTCTTGTGCGTGGAAGTCCTTGAGATTCGTGGGATCAGATGCCCGCCCTCGGGTCTCTGCTGGTTCGCCGGAGGATTGAGTCGGCGGCCGCGTGCGGGGCGGTCGCGTGGAGCCATAAGAGAGGTAGGATAGCGCCGCGGGCCTCCCATCGTGGTCGCCAATTGATCGTACCTTGACCAATGAAGAGTTGAAGTGTTTGTTGCTTCGTCTAATGGGCGGTCGTTGAGAGGGTTGAAAGGACCGGGCCCGGCTTCACGCAGCGTTGAGCACCTCGGGTGGTACACGCAAAGACACTCCGACGATCTAGTGAGAGGTCGCCGGCGGATAGCACAAGGTTAGAGAACGTGCTGATGCCATGTGCGAATGGCGTATATATACCGTGTGAGTCCGACCGTTATCACGAAGATTTCGGCGGCGAGAATGCGCTCAAGCGGCGTGTATGGGCGATCGAGATGGGCTGGGCCGCAGGTCCAATTGCTGTTGGCAGTCCTCGTATTTGCTAATACACCCAGGAACACATGCATAATGGTTTTGAGATTTTTGAAAAGTCTTTGATAAACCTTCTATAGAAACCAGCATGACCTAAGAAGCTCCTGATACCTTTAATTGTATTTGGTGGTGGTAGATTCTCAATGACATCAACTTTAGCTTTGTCTACCTCTAGACCTTTCTTTGAAATTCTATGTCCTAGCACTATGCCCTCTTGTACCATGAAATGGCACTTTTCCCAGTTTAAGACTAAATTTGTTTCTTCACATCTCTTGAGAATTTGTTCCAAGTTTGTTAAGCAAACTTGAAATGTTTCTCCAAAGATAGAGAAATCATCCATGAATACTTCCATTGATTGCTCAATGAAATCTGAGAATATAGACATCATGCATCTTTGGAATGTAGCAGGTGCATTACATAAGCCAAATGACATTCTTCTAAAAGCAAAAGTACCATAAGGGCATGTAAAGGTGGTTTTGTGTTGATCCTTAGGCTCAATGGCTATTTGATTATAGCCTGAATAGCCATCTAGGAAACAATAAAATTCTTTCCCTGCTAATCTATCTAGCATTTGGTCTATGAATGGTAAAGGAAAGTGATCCCTTTTGGTAGCTTTGTTGAGTTTTCTGTAATCCATACAGATTCTCCACCCTGTGACAGTTCTAGTTGGTATCAACTCATTCTTTTCATTGGCTATCACTGTCACACCCCCTTTCTTTGGTACACATTGGACAGGAATTACCCAAGCATTGTCTGATATGGGGTATATGATTCCAGCATCTAGCCACTTAATGATTTCCTTTTTCACAACCTCTTTCATAATAGGATTTAGTCTTCTTTGACTCTCTATGTTGTTTTTGGAATTTTCTTCCAAAATGACTCAGTGCATGCATATAGAAGGACTAATTCCTTTGATATCTGCCATTTGCCAACCTATAGCTTTGGTATGCTTCTTAAGAGTACTAATGAGATCACTCTCCTGTTTTGACGTTAAATCAGAAGCAATGACAACAGGTAAAGTCTCATTTGTTCCTAAGAAAGCATACTTAAGGTGTTCAGGCAGTATCTTCAATTCTAACTTAGGAGGTTGTTCAGGCAGGTAAAATTGTTTTTCTACCAATTGATCTAGAGATAATAAGGATGAACACTCTTCTGTATCCTCTGCAGGATACTTCATAGCATTCATTACATTGAATTTTATCTCTTGATCATTCACTCTCATAGTGAGTTCACCTTTCAGACATCAATTATGGTTTTACCATTGCTAAAAATGGTCTACCTAGGATAATAGGCACTTCCTTATCCGCATCAAAATCAAGGATAACAAAATCTACGGGAAATACAAACTTATCTACCTTGACTAGGATGTCTTCTATGATACCTTCGAGGATAGGCTATTGATCTATCCGCTAATTGAAGTGTCACACGATGGTTGGTTTTGCATTTCTTATTTCTAATCAAGTCAAAAATAGATTTAGGCATCAAGTTGATGCTTGCACCTAAATCACATAAAGCTTTACCAGTATAGGATTTTCCTATAGAAAATGGAATTGTAAAACTACCCGGATCCTTCAATTTCCTAGGAATCTTATTTTGCATAAGCAAACTACAATCTTCTGTCATGGCAACTATTTCAAACTCTCCTAATCTTCTTCTTTTAGTAAGCACATCCTTCATGAATTTTGCATAGTTTGGCATTTGTTGGAGTGCTTCTACTAAGGGAACATTGATGTGTAATTGTTTTAGTACCTCTAAAAATTTACCAAACTGCTTCTCCTCATGTGCTTTTTTCAGTCTTTGAGGATAAGGAGGAGGAGGGTATTCAGGTACTAACTTAGGTAGTGGACTTTGAACTTCTTGTGATGCAGGAGCACTAGATGCTTCTGCATTGGTTTCTTTTTGATTTTTTGCTTTTTCTCCCTTTTCTACACTTTCCTTCTCAGTTAACTCTACCAGATCCTTACCACTTCTTAATGAAATAGCCTTAACCTGCTCTTTTCCTTTGTTTTGAGAAGGAGTAGCTTCTGTATTTGAAGGTAAGGCACCTTGTGGCCTTTGATCAGAAGTGTGGCTAATTGACCAACTTGATTCTCTAAGTTCTTAATGGAAGCATCTTGAGTTTGTCTAGCAGTTCTAGATTCACCTATAAATGCTTTAAGCATGGTTTCTAGAGAATTCTCAGTGGTAGGTTGAGAGTTTCTTTGATTATTTTGAGCTGGAAATCCTGGTGGGTTGGTTGGTGTAGTTGGAGCGGTTCTAGGTGCAGTGCACTATTGTTGCTCCATCTAAAATTTGGGTGATCTTTCCAACCGAGGATTATAAGTGTTGGAATAAGGGTTGTTATTCCTATTATAACCTACATAATTTACTGAGAGATAGGGTTGCTAGAACACTCCTCATACAAGTGACCTCCTCCACAAGTACACACAACTAGGTGTGCCTGAGGTACTTGTTCTCTCACAGCATGCTTTGCTACGGTGATGCAGTTGCATTAGATGCAATAGCATTGCGTAAGTAAAGTTTTTCATCAAATTAGCTAGAGTGGCTACTTGAGCGAGATAGAGCGGATATATCATTGATTTCATGTACCCACGATGGTTTCTTTTGGGCACTTACCCTCTCGATGAGGTCAACTAGAGCTATTAGTCGCTATTCTATCAATTAATTCACATGCTTCATTGTATGACGATTTAATAACACTCCACCGGATGATGCATCAAGCATTATTCGGTTTGAGGTTCTAAACCATTATAAAATGTTTCCATTTGAATAATAACAGTAAACCATGATGAGGACATTTTCTTAAAAGTTCCTTCCATCTTTCCCATGCTTCAAATAAAGACTCAAACTCTTTTTGTCTAAAAGATGTAATATCATTTCTAACTCGACATTTTTGATAGGTGGGAAATATTTTCCTAAAAATTTTTCAGCCATTTCATTCCATGAATGGATAGAGTTAGGCTACAAAGAATTTAGCCAAGCCTTAGCTCTATCTTTCAAAGAATATGGAAATAACCTTAATCTAAATGCATTTTCACTAACACCGGTATAATAAAATTACTACATACTTCTAGAAATTGCCTTAAATGCAAATGAGGATCTTCATGAGGAGATCCTCCAAATTGACCAATAGTTTGAAGCATTTGAAACATCATAGGCTTAAATTCAAAATGCATGGCATCAATATGAGGTCTATTTATACTAGTTTGCATGTTTTGATGATCAAATGAGAGCATAATCCTCATAGGTCTATCTCTATCATTAATCATACCTATGTGATCCATGTGGATGAGATTTTCTCTATGAACTTCTTCTTCATGAGCATCTTTGTGAACTGGGCCTCCTCTCACCGAGAGTGGCCTTGAGCTTTGTTCTTCATCCGAATGACATGTTGCTAGCTTGTTGATTCTGCTTTACGGAGTCTTAGCAAATCTCACGAATTTTCTTTCTATTTCTCGGATCTAAACTATATTACGGTGTTCTGCTTCAGTTACGTACATATACTAAGTACCATGTACTTTTGTTGTGAAACTTTAAATACTGTAATTTATATACAACACTAAATTACTATATATCGAATTTTAAAAAGAATTTACTTCAATCCCCGGCAACGGCGCCAAAAACTTGGTGCATGGAAATCACATACACTTGTGTGCAAGTATACACTGTCCAAAAACAAGTAGTAAAAATGTTGATTGTGTAAAAGAGAAAAGCTAGTTGGTGTGCAAGTATACACTGTCCAAAAGCAAGTATACAACGGCGCCAAAAACTTGGTGATGATCACAACTAAGTTAGATAGAAAGCAAAGTAAAAATGTTGATAGTGTAAAAGAGAAAAGCTAGTTGGAATGTCTTCATCAAGTAATTTACTTATAAGTGTATGATGCAATATGTGATGCAATTTATCTTTTGAATGTTGTTGCATTAGCTATGTGCCTTTCGGTCACTTTCTTCAGAGTATCATTACCAGCTCTTATGATCCTTGTTCTATGCAGTAAAGAAAGGGGTGTCAATGCCAATCTTGCCTCCTAACTGTAACACCCCAAAATAATTCAATTAATTAACTTAGTAGAGTTATTAAGGGTTTGCAACATTTTACTCTTAAGTCAAGTAATTCATTAAGTAAAAGCTAAGCATGTGTTACTATTTTAGGGAAATGTCAAAGTAGGTAAAGAGTGTGGGTAGTAGCAAGCCCACGGCCTAAATAAGGCCAAGGCCCATTTAAGTCCATTGGGACATATTAAATGGTACCTTCGAAGGAGACATCCCATTCAGTTCAAAAATATAGTTAAGTTTCTAAATTGAGGGAAGTAGAGAGAGAAGTGAGAACCGAAGAGAGAAGGAAGAGAACTTGAGTGTGGAGAGTTCAAGCTAGGAGAGGAGAGGAGAGCTTGTTGCTGTGGTTTGTTGGAGAGTGAAGGTTTCTCATCTCTTCTCGAATCATTAAGGTTAGGGGGTCTTTTAATCCTTGTAATATTCGGTGTTTGATAGTGTTTTGGTGTGAGTGGTTATTGATCACCTTGCATGTGTGTTTTATGTGTTGTTCATGATGTATCTTTGCTGTGTTTTGCTCCTTGCTGAGATTTGTGGTGAGATACGATGGTGATCGGTTGGGAAAGAGAGAGGAGTGTAACTCTCTCTGCATTACGTGTGGTGCAGTGAGCTTTGCATGGTGAGGCATCAAAGTGTAAATCGGTGTAGTGGGAAGAAATGAGCTTGCATGTAGAGTTAAGGAGAGGATCGGAGCAAATGGAGTGAGTATCCGAGTGAGCATGCGTGAAGTGAGTGGAAATGAGCTTGCATGTTGAGTTTAAGTGAAGAAACAGAGTAAAAGAAGTATAAAGGGAGTTAAGCGCCTTATTACGCGTGTGGCAAATACCTTGAGCCTAGAGTGAGAGAAACCGAAGCTTGAGGGAAGTCAACGCTTAGAGTGTCTTAGTGTTGAGGGTGCATTGGTGAGTTTGAGGGAGAGTATGTGTCTAAACACCATTAACGAGGGGTAGGGACGCATAAACCGAAGTGTAGGTGTCTCGCCTTAGGTTACCGAGGTGTAGAGGTCCTCGGTAGAGGTAGCGTCATCGAGGTGAACGCCCAAGTGCCTAAGAGTAGGTGAACCGAACCATGGGATACCGAGGAGTGAATTTCCCATGACTTAGATGATTTTGGTGTAAGGAGTGTGTAATCGTGGCGCGCACGAAGTGAGGGTTTAGGTGTGGTTAGCCGAGGTACACACATAGTGTCTTGAGGTGATGTTGCGTGGTTAGCCGAGGTACACATATAGTGTGCCGAGGTGAGGTTAAGCGCCAATGTTATCTAACACATTGTGGGACGCTCTCGAGTGCTACTTTAGCACCAATGTGCATAAGTAAGGGAGCGATTAAGTCCATTTTGGTCCTTAGGTGACATTTTGGTCCCTAAGTGTCGTTGTGGTCCTCGGTGTGACAAGTAGTCCACCATGGATTGCCGAGGTGACCGAGAAGTCGGTTGTAGGTCCTAAGGTGATTATCTGGGTGTTGTAGGTCGACGCCTTAGCACCGTGATGATGTCTAGGTGGTGTAGGCGTCGGTGTGAGCGACGAATGAGTAACGGACTTTGAGCAGTAACGACGAATAACGACGGTGAAACGACGGTGTAAACATTCACATACGTTATGATTGATTTGTGTGTGATTGTATTTGTCATGAAGTCACATGTTCATGTGCATATTACGACGGAGGAGGTCTCGGCCTCGGATATGGTAGGACTTCTGGTCTCCATATCAAATAACGACAGCAGTTAACGACGGAGATGCCGACGCGGGCTAAATAACGACGGTGGAGGTACCTCATTGCATAATGCCACTGTGGATGGGTTGCATACATGCATACATTACATGAATTGTTGTGTTTGAGTGGTTGATAATTGTTGTGTTTATGTGGACTTGGTGAGTGGATCGTAATTCTTTGACCGAGGTGTTTTTAGTGCTATCTCTATCCTTAAGCTTTCTTCACATTATATTACTTGTGTTAAGAGACTCACCCTAATCGCTTATTGTTGCTCGCTCTCGTGGCAACTTGCGCAGTACTCATGAGTGATAGTGTGCCTAGTTGATGTTGGTTGAGTGCTGCTCACAGTCGTGTAACACCGGGTTGGGGCCGAGTAGATTATTTTGTACTCTTTATACCGATCTTGTGTATATTTTGCTAGATAGTCTTTTGGAACTAAAACTATCATATTTGTGTAACTATTACTATGTAATATGACTTGTTGTGTTCTTGGCCGAGGTGCCTTATATGATGAAATTTGAGACCCTTTTTGCCGTGGTGATGCGCATGACCGCATGCTTGTATAATCTTTGTGGCTATTTTTGAACTTAATTGATTTTCTGTTTTCCTTTTAATCACCAAATGTAGCACTCCTTTGAGTGGAATTTTGAAACTCGATTTTAATTTAGTAGACCGAATTGATTGAGATAAGGGGTGTTACATTGTTGGTATCGAGCATAAGTTCGGTCTTGTCCGACCACGTAGTTGAGTCTAAGTGTCTTAAGCCTCGAGTCTTAGGCTCGTTCTAAACCAGCTTCTTGATTGTGTGACCAAAGTGAAGTAGAAATGGTGGAAGAAATTTGGAAGAAATGATCTTTGCTATAGGCTAAGGCGTTGGAGCGATGGCAAATGCTATGGGGAATCGACCTCAACAGAATGCCGAGGATCTTTGGAGCTCGTAGACTTGCTACTTTCCGGAGGAGAATCCTCCTACCTTGAGGAGAGTATGATCCTGATGGGGCTCTAGTATGGTTGAAAGAGATAAAGAGAATTTTTAGAGTGATGGATTGCACCGATGAGCAAAAGGTGAGGTTTGGGACTCACATGCTCATTGAGGAAGCCGACGATCGTGGCTTGAATCTCTTCAAAGGTTGGAAGTGCAGAGAAGGGATCACATGGGATATTTTCAAGAGGGAGTTGATAACTCATATTTATATGAGTTATTTATACCTCTAATCATTAAATTAAGTAAGTGCTCAAGTAATATTAGTATAGTATTTATTGCATTTCTATTAATATTAGGATAAGATAGGCTAAACAACTTTGCTTTGCTATGAAATTGGCACATTTGGTGCCCTTTGTGATTATTTTGATGTATCTTGTGAAGTAGTGCGGTGTTTAGCGCTATAGCGTCTAACGCTATAACGTCAAGAGGCGTGCTTTGAGCATCTAAAGGAAAAGTGAAATTTTGGCGCCAAGCTCATTAATCCATGTTCCATATATTGTGTCCACGATTACCTAGGCGACATGTGCGGATTTTATTGGATTTGTGTGGACACTTGTCATTGCATGAGTAAAGGAATAGTGGAGTTGGTGAAAAAGTGAACATCACCTTTCTTGACTTTTGGAAGAGGAGTTGTACCCAATGCTAGATATACTAGAGATGCTTTGATCTCCTCTCCCATACCTTAGACTTCCCAACGAAGATAGAGAGAGTATTGGTAGAGAGAGAAAGTGTGACACTTCTTCTTCTCCATTGATACACATTTGAAGCTTTTGCTATTTTACTTTCTTCTTTGTATTTTTACTCGTAATTTTTCTCATGGTGTAAGGTGATGATGAGCCATCTTAGCGTGGATGATTAGGGAACTCAAGCTTGTATCTTTTGCACTTGTAATCTCCTTCTTACCTACTGTCAGAATACAAGTAGTTTTATTTGTGTTATTTTGATGTTGCTCAACATGAGCTAAACTCTTTGAGTTGGGTTGCTATAGCTTGTAATGAACCATTAATGCTTCAGATATAATTTCTCACGTTTTGTGTTTTAATCCTTGTGTGATAACTCTTCCAAACTTGTTTTATATTTGGCCACGTAAAACTAGTACCTTTGTGGATTCGGACATGAACCATAGAGAGAACTCAAGGATTAATATAAATGATAAGGTTGGTTGAAGACATTTAATCAATTTTTGCTTCCTCTGAGACATAGAAGTTGCAATAGTTTATAAAGCATGAGTGTGGGATCTTGATTATACAGGGGTGAACCTATTTAGAACCTAGACATAGACATCTTGTAGTGAAACCCTGGCGCTAGTGACTGAAAGGCACAAAATATTTGCAACAGCGCTTAACGCTATAGCGTGAGACGTTATAGCGTCGTGTTTCTGGGAATTTACATAGTGAAAGCAATCCAACTTATTTCTCTTATATTTTAACTCACCGTTAGCTTGTTACTTTTCAACCTTTGTAAACTGAACTTTGTTACTCAACCTATTTGCTACTTGTTCCTCTAAAGTGTAATTCCTTTTTAAACTCTAAAATTAATACCAATCCCTGTGGAGACGAATTCTACTTATCATTATATTACTTGTTGCGATTGTGTACACTTGCACATCACCTTTTCGCACAACAGGAGTTTATGAGGAAGTACTACCCCGAAGACGTGAAAGGAAAGAAGGAGATGGAATTCTTGGAGCTCAAACAAGGTAACATGACCGTGTCGGAGTATGCTGCCAAGTTTTCCGAAATGGGCGGTTCTATCCCCATTACACCGAGAGCTCTTCGCTGAGTTCTCCAAGTGTATCAAGTTTGAAGCGGTTTGAAGCACGAGATCAAGCGAGCCATTGGGTATCAAAGGATAAGGGTGTATTCTGAGTTGGTGGACTGCTGCAGAATTTATGAAGAAGATAGTATGGCTACTAGCCGAGCTGGGAAGGATAAGAAGACCTTCCAACCTCAGAACCGTTGGAAGCCTTATGACCATTCTGGTGGTAGAGGAAAAGGGAACTCTGCAGGGAGAGGAAAGCCTAGTAGGGAGAGCGCTCTGCTATTCTGACTTGTTACAAGTGTGGATTGCCTGGGCACAAGGCGAAGGAGTGCAAGGTGAGGTGAAGAGGTGTTATAGATGTGGCAAGGAGGGCCACCTATCTGCTGAGTGTGGGAGAAAGGAGATAGTCCTGTTTCAATTGTGGAGAGATGGGGCATATCAGTCCCAAGTGTCCTAAGCCAAAGCAAGAGAAAGGCGTGGGGAAAGTGTTTGCACTAGCTGGGTCCGAGGTGGTGAACGAAATCAAAGGTACGTGTTATATCAACGGTGTTCCTCTAGTTGCAATTATAGATATCTTTGGTGCAACTCATTCATTCATTTCGCCATGTGTGCTAATGAGATGAATTTAGTGTTGTCTTCATTGGGAAGGAGATGGTCATTGACACTCCGGCCATGGGTTCAGTGACTACCTCTCTGGTATGTTCGAAGTGCCCACTGACTGTATTCGGCAGGGACTTCTCTGTTAATTTAATTTGTTTACCACTAGAGGGAATGGACGTCATCCTTGGTATGGACTGGTTAGTAGACAACCATGTTCATATCCATTCTTACCGAGATCGGTTAGTTTTCCCCGCTACCGAGGTGGAATCGGCTCTACTTCTGCTAGGCAAGTGCGCAAGTTGTTGGGAGAAGGGGTTACTCTGTTTGCATTATGGGCGTCATTGACAGTAGAGAATCAAGTCAAGATTGAAGATGTGCCAGTGGTTAGAGAGTTTGCCGAGGTGTTTCCAGAAGAAATACCTGACGTGCCACCTGAGAGAGAGATTGAGTTCACTATAGAATTGATTCCTGGAACAAGACCGGTGTCTATGGCACCTTATAGGATGTCTGCATCCGAGCTGTCCGAGCTGAAGAAACAGTTGGAAGAATTGCTAGAAAGGAAATTCGTGAGACCAAGCGTGTCACCGTGGGGAGCACCTGTGTTGCTCGTGAAGAAGAAAGATGGAAGCATGAGGTTGTGCGTGGACTACAGACAGTTGAATAAGGTTACAATTAAGAACAACCAGAGAGAAGATTCAGAAGGCTAAGACGCCAACAAAGACTACAACAACTCAGACCAACTATGTCTGAGCACTCTAATCCTACTGCTAGAGGTTCAATGGGTGGAAGAACACCCTCTCAAATAGGAAGAAGAGGCCAAAGAGGTGGAAGGCAAGGTCCTTTTACCCATATCTTGAAACCGAGGATGAATACGGTATAGAGAAAGGTTTTGAACCAAGCTCCAAATCAAATGGTGAATGACAGAGACAGGCCAATGAGAGATTATGTCAGATTTGATCCACAGTCCATGGAGACAAGTATCACTAGGCCTGTTGTGACTGCTACTCATTTTGAGTTCAAGCCTATGATGTTCCAAATGCTCCAAACAACTGGACAATTTGGAGGTTCCACTCAAGAAGATCCTTTTGCTCACCTGAGAAACTTTCTAGAAGTGTGCAGCAATTTCATCATTCCAAAGTGAGTGAGGATGCTTTCAGTCAAATCTGCTTTCCTTATTCTTTAAAAGATAGAGCAAAGGCTTGGTTGAATTCCTTGGAGTCCAATTCTATCACAACTTGGGAAGATATGACAAAGAAGTTTCTGGAGAAATATTTCCCACCAAACAAGAATGCTAGGATGAGGAATGACATCACATCCTTTAAGCAAAAAGAAGGTGAATCATTGCATGAGGCTTGGGAGAGATGGAAAGAATTGCTTAGGAAATGTCCACATCATGGAATTCCTATAGTAATTCAAATGGAGACCTTCTACAATGGACTAGAGGCACCTACAAGGTCTATGCTGGATGCCTCATCTGGAGGTGTGATCCTTAATTCATCATACAATGAAGCTTGTGAGCTTATAGAGCGCATTGCCATAAACAGTTCTTCATGGCCTCTTGAAGGCTAAATTCTACAAGGAAAGTAGCTGGGGGGTTCATGAAGTGAGTGAGGTTTCTGCTCTCTCACCCTGTGGCTACTCGACAAATATGATTAAGGAGTTGAATCGCCAACGCTATAGCGTCCGATGCTATAAGCGCTGAAAGGTCAATCGCTGCAAAGCAATTGAACAAGCTCCTCCCGGAGAAGCAAGTTGTGTTTCTTGTGGAGGAGCTCATTTGTATGAAGATTGCACAACTAATCCTCGCTTACATCAACTATGTGGGGGTACAACAAGGGCAACAACCCTTATTCCAATACATACAACCACTCGGTTGGAGAAACCATCCTAATTTTAGGTGGGGAGGAAATAATGCTAATACAAGCACAAATGCTCCTGCTATTCCCCGTGTTTTCCAAGACAACAACAACAAAGAACCTTCAAGACATGAATGTTCCTGCTCCCGCTATGGATAATTCAATGGAGTCTCTCGCTAAGGTCATTCATCGGTGATTGTAAAACAACAATGCGGACTCATGAAGCATCAATCAAGACTCGGAGAATCAAGTGGGACAGATTGCATCCGCTCTCACACGAGGCAAAATGGTGGACTTCCTTCCACTCATCAACCATCTTCATCTCATGCACCGGGCAAGGAGCATGTGAAAGCAATAACCACCGTAAGTGGTAAAGAGGTAACTTCGCACCCAAGAATTTAGAGTCAAGTGTTCTTTGGAAATGAAAAAATTTCAGACGTTATAGCACTGACGCTATAGCGTCAAATGCAAGCAGAACACCCGAACCTAAATTGGTGCCTCGAATATCCCGCCCCCCTTCCCTCAAAGGTTAAAAAGGCACATGAGGACAAACAATTTAATAAATTTCTTGAGGTGTTAAAACAATTGCACATTAATGTTCCTCTAGTTGAGGCATTACAACAAATGCCCAACTATGCCAAATTTATGAAAGATGTTTTGACAAAGAAAAGAAGGTTGGGAGAATTTGAAATCGTGGCAATGATCGGGAATGCAAAGCATGTTGATGCAAAATAAACTCCCCAGAAAATTAAAGGACCCTGGTAGCTTCACAATACCCTGTTCCATTGGAAATTTTTATTCTGGTCGTGCTTTATGTGACTTAGGGGCAAGTATTAACTTAATGCCTAAGTCCATTTACACACAATTGGGTATAGGAACTGCCAGGCCTACTTCTGTAAGCCTCCAGTTAGCTGATAGGTCACTTGCCTATCCTGAAGGAATCTTGGAGGATGTTTTAATTAAGGTAGATAAATTTGTTTTTCCCCGTTGACTTTGTTATTCTAGATTTTGAAGCGGATGCAGAGAGGTACCTATCATTTTAGGTAGACCCTTCTTGGCTACAGGGAAGACACTCATAGATGTTCAAAAAGGAGAATTGACAATGAGGGTTAATGACCAAGAAGTGAAGATCAATGTTCTGAATGCTTTAAAACTTCCAGATGTCAATACTGAAGAATGTTCCTTTGTGGTTTCTCTTGACCAAGTGGTTCAAAAACATTTTCAAAAATCTAACAACCACTTGGGAAAGGTGCTAAACAATACTGAGGAACATGAATTGTTGAAAGAAGAAGAATTTCAAGAAGGCAAGCAAGCTGTGAATGAGGTTTGGACTAGGAGATATGAGTCACTAGAGCAAGAAAATTCAAACCTCAAGAAGAGTGTTCCTTCTATTGTTCAACCACCTGATCTAGAGTTGAAAGAATTACCCAAGCACCTGAAATATGCATATCTGGGGGACAATGAGACTCTACCTGTCATCATTTCTGCTAGTTTGAACCAAAACCAAGAGGTGGAGCTCATTACAACTCTCAAGAGGCACAAAAGGCAATAGGTTGGCAAATGTCCGATATACATGGGATAAGTCCTACAATCTGCATGCACAGAGTTGTGTTAGAGGAAAATGCTAAACATAGCATTGAAGGTCAAAGAAGGCTTAATCCCATAATGAAGGAAGTGGTGAAGAAGGAAATCCTCAAGTGGTTAGATGCGCAGGGATTGTGTATCCTATTTCGGACAAAGGTGCATGGGTTAGCCTGCAATGCAATGTGTTCCCAAAAGGGTGGTGTCACTTTGTCATCACAAATGACAAAAATGAGTTGATTCCCACAAGAATGCAGTGGATCGGTTGGAGAATTTGCATGGACTACGGGAAATTGAACAAGGCCACAAAGAAAGACCATTTCCTCTTCCCTTTATTGACCAAATGTTGGGCGGACTTCTTGCTGGTAAGGACTATTACTGCTTTCTTGATGGCTATTCTGGCTATAACCAAATAGCAATAGTTCCTGAAGACCAGCAAAAGACCACATTCACATGTCCTTATGGCACATTTGCTTTTAGGAGAATGCCCTTTGGACTGTGTAATGCCCCTGCAACTTTCCAGAGATGTATGATGTCCATATTCTCTGACTTCATTGAAAAATCTATGGAGGTGTTTATGGATGACTTCTCTGTATTTGGGGATAGCTTTCAGAAGTGTTTGGATAACTTGGAAGAGATACTAATAAGATGTGAAGAAACAAATCTTGTGCTCAATTGGGAGAAATGTCACTTCATGGTGCAAGAAGGAATTGTACTAGGGCATAGGATCTCCAAGAAAGGTTTAGAGGTGGATAGGGCCAAGATTGAAGTCATTGAAAAATTGCCACCCCCCTCAAGTGTCAAAGGCATCAGAAGCTTCCTTGGGCATGCCGGGTTTCTACAGAGATTCATTAAAGACTTCTCAAAGATCTCAAAACCTCTATGTCAACTCCTCCAAAGATGACACCACTTTCAACTTTGATGATGCATGCCTTGAAGCCTTCCGGAGAGTTAAAGAAAGCTCGACATCGCACCTATCATTGTTGCCCCTGATTGGAGTAAACCATTCGAGCTCATGTGTGATGCAAGTGACTATGCTGTGGGAGCTGTGCTTGGGCAAAGGTATGATAAAATCTTTCATTCCATTTACTATGCAAGCAAAACACTTATTGAAGCACAGTTAAATTACACATTCTTCGAAAAAGAGCTATTAGTGTGGTTTTTGCCTTTGATAAATTTAGATCATACTTGGTTGGCACAAAAGTAATTGTTTTTACAGCACTATTCGGCCCATCAAGTATTTGATCTCTAAAAAGATGCAAAACCAAGGCTAATAAGATGGGTTCTCCTCCTCCAAGAATTTGACTTGGAAATTCATGATAAAAAGGGGGTGAGAACCAAGTTCACACCATTTGTCTAGACTTGAAGGAGACAATGCAGTACGAATGCAGGAGAGATTAAAGAAATCTTCCCGATGAGAAGTTGTTGGCGATGCTTGATAAAAACATGTAACGCTATAAGCGGTTGCCGCTATAACGTCGACGCTATAGCGTCCAAGACACCGCTCCATGGTTTCACGATATCGTGAATAACTTGGTTAGCGTAATTGTGCTCGCAGATCTGAATTATCAACAAAGAAAAGGTTTTTCCATGTAGTGAAAGATTATTATTGGGATGAACCTTTTCTCTACAAGAAATGCCAAGACCAAGTGATAAGAAGGTGCCTTGCGGAGGAAGAACAACCTCAAGTGTTAGAGCATTGTCATGCTTCACCATGTGGAGGACACTTTGGAGGAACTAGAACAAATGCAAAAGGTACCGCAATGTGGGTATTATCGCCCACATTATTCAAGGATGCTCAAGAATGGGTAAAGAACTCGCAAGGTGTCAAAGGATTGGGAACATTTCAAACAAGCATGAAATGCCCTTAACCAACATCTTAGAGATTGAACTCTTTGATGTATGGGGCATGGATTTTATGGGTCCCTTTCCTCCTTCTCATGGTAATTTGTATATACTGGTGGCTGTGGATTATGTTTCCAAATGGGTTGAAGCTGTGGCTCTTCCCAACAATGATGCCAAGTCAGTCAGCAAGTTTCTGCAGAAGAACATATTCACCAGATATGGCACACCAAGAGCAATTATCAGTGATGAGGGTTCTCACTTTTGTAACAAGTTGATTGAGTCTCTATTGGGAAAATATGGAGTGAGGCACAAAATTGCCACTGCATACCACCCACAAACAAATGGGCAAGCTGAATTGTCCAATAGAGAAATCAAAAGGATGCTTGAAAAAATGGTGGGACCTTCAAGAAAGGACTGGTCAATTCATCTGGATGATGCTTTATGGGCTTACAGGACAGCCTTCAAGACACCTCTGGGAATGTCTCCATACAGACTTGTGTTTGGGAAAGCATGTCACCTCCCTATTGAGTTGCAACACAAAGCTCATTGGGCCATAAAAAAGCTCAACTTTGATTGTGATAGAGGCGGTAAGGCTAGGCTACTGCAATTAAATGAACTTGATGAAATTAGGCATGTCGCCTATGAGAGTTCAACCATTTACAAAGAAAAAACAAAGATGTGGCATGACAGGAAGATACAGAACAGAGAGCTGATTGAAGGAGGCCAAGTGCTCCTTTTCAATTCTAGATTAAAATTGTTTCCTGGCAAGCTTAAATCAAGGTGGTCTGGCCCTTTTAAATTAGTCAAGGTCTACCCTTATGGTGCAGTGGATTTATTTGATCAAGCAACCAACACCACTTTCAAGGTGAATGGGCAAAGGGTAAAACAATACCATGGTGACACTGTAATGAGGGACAAGACCTCAATTGATCTTCAAGATCCCTAACATCAAATGAAGAAGTCAGGCTGATGACTCTTAAAACAAGCGCTCTTGGGAGGCACCCCAAGGTTTTTAATTAACAGTTCTGTTGTTTTTATTTTATTTTGTTTTGCAGGAGGGAAAATTTTTGTGTTGAGGAATTTGGGAATTTGAAGGCCTGAAGTGTGATATGGACGCTATAGCGTCAAGAGGAGGTAGCTGGCAAGAAGAATCAATTTTTATTTCTAAGTATGGGATGCTTATAATGACGTGGCAAGCGCCTGCGTGCACTTCAATCTGCAAGGTCCTATGCGCCCACGTGGATCGCCTAGTCACTTGATCACTCCACCCATCAACAACGGTCAAATCATTCAATTCCCATAACCTCTCACTCAACCACTCCTTCTCTTTTTCTCCCTTTCTAACCGTTGAATCTCTTTCTCTTTCCCTAACCCCAATTCTTCCATAACTTCATTCCTTAATCTCTGCAACCGATCTCACATTTTCAGTTCACAAATTAGCAAATCTCTTTCAAATCTTCAAACATCTCAAAATGGTGAAGAAACATTCGATTGAAAAGCCCTAAAAAGGCCGGGACCATCGAACCCAGTTCTCAAGAGCCATAGACCCAAAGGACGATCTGCGCGCTCATCGGAAGATGAACTTCATCGCAGAAAGGGGTTTCAAAACTGAAAAAGCTCCTGACGTGTTCACATCCACTGTTATAGCGTTAGGGTGGCGTAGAATTTATCAAGCACGAGAGGAATTTGTGGTTCCTCTGGTGAGAGAGTTTTACAAGGGAATTCCTCCTCCAAAAGGTGGAAAGCCCCAAACCTATTCTATGGTTAGGGGTGAAATGGTGGATTTTAGCCCAAGTGCTATCAATGACCACTTCAAGTTGGGTTATTCTGGAAAGGCTCTGGACAAGAAGCTTGATACGTGGGGATGTGATGAAATGGAGGAAGTTAAGAAGAGGATCTGTGTGGAGGAAACAACATGGGAGAGGTTTGGCTCAGAGTTTAAAGTCAAGAAGGCATTTCTGGTTGATGAGGCTGCAATGTGGTTTACCTTCATCAGGCATTCACTCATGCCTACTTCCCACACAACAAATGTGGAGAAGGACAGGTTGATAGTGCTTGATGCCATTCTGGAAGGTGAAAGCATAGACGTGGGAAAAATCATTGCAAGAGAAATTGAGAAAAGCAGGCTAAAAACTGACGGTAATCTCTACTTTCCCTGTTTAATTACTGAATTATGCAAGCAGGCTGAAGTTGAAATTGAAATCCGTGATGAGAGGAGGACTCCTCAAGGAGATATTCCTGCTGTTTTTAAACCCAGACAGAGAAGTGCTAGCGCTATAGCGTCTGATGCTATAGCGCTGTCGCTTGAAAAGAATCAAAGAAACACTGTGTAAGTTTGTCAAGGCTAAGTTTGAATGGGAGAAGGCTGTGCTGGAAAAATTGTCAAGGGGCAAGGAGTTAATGGAACCCCCTGTGTTCCCAGAGTGGCTAATTGAAGATGAGGGTGTGAAGGAGCCACCCCAACCAAAAGAAAAGGCGAGTAAGAAGGCTGCTGCAGATCCAAGCAAGAAGAGAGCCAGGAGCCCTGCCTTGAAAAAGGTAAAGAGCCCTACTAAGAAGAAAGCAAAGGTGAGTAGTGAAGAGTCCCTCAACACTGAGGATTTAGAAGAGCTGAGTGAAGAAGATGAAGAGGAGACAAGGAGGGTGATGAAAGAAGTCAATGATTCTGAGGAGGAAGAGGATTCTGAGAGTGAAGAGAAGTCTGGTGAAGAGAGCCCAGAGAAGGAGGAAGAATCTGAAAGTGAAGATGAAGAAGTAACTGCTGATCCAACACCAAGCCCCACAAGACTACCCTCACCACAAATACCCTCACCACAAGCCCAAGAACAGACCATTCCTGAAACCCCACAATCTGAACCTACCATACCTCCACCAGAACCAGCAAAAGAGAACTCACCCTCACCTGCTCAACAAACACCAAACCTAAATGAACCACCACAACCAGAACCATCAATCCAATCCCCAATTCCCACAAAAGAACAAAGTCCACCACCTGTTTCACCACATCATTCTGTTTCCCAAAATCCTGCTGAGGCCCTGCTTAGTGCTATAAATGTGTCGAGGCTATAGCGCTGCAGCCCAGTCAAGCCCTGTTTCATCTGTGTCAAGTGCAACGAGGTCTCCTAGGCTTAAACAAAGAGCCCAAAGGAGCCCTCAATCAAAAACTAACATTATTGCAGGATCTGAAGAAGAAGCCCAAGCTATGGCCGAGAGTCCTCCAGGAAGTAGCCCGAGGCCCCCGGCTGCCATCGGCACTCCAAGCGTAAAGTCAAGGAGAAGCATGTGGCGGCAAAAAAAGGCCAACGTATGTATCTGCAAGGAGGAGTCCAGAGCCAAGCTAATCGTGATTGAGGAAGTTGATGAAGAAAGAGTGCGTGCAAGAAGCACAAATGCAGGAAGGAAGTGTCGACCAGAGAAGGAGAGGTCGCTAGCAAGCTAGCGAGAAATGAAGGCGGAAAAGAGAAGGCGCTCTGGTGGAAGCGCTATAGCGTCTGAGGCTATAGCGCCTGAGGGAGAGCAAAAGGAAGAGAAAAAGAAGAAAAAGGCTGTAAAGCCTCCTCAGCCATCCCGTGTTAGCTCAAGAACCAGGTCTGGTCTGGTTAAGAAGTGAATTTAATTTTCTGTTGTATAAGTTTAATGTTTTGTGAACAAAGAATAAATTGTGAAGCGCTATAGCGTCTGTCTTGCGCTTCACAAATGTTTTAAGACTTGAATTACTTTGTTTGTGTGTTAAGTTCAGGCCTCTCCCTAGTTCTTTAAAGAGCAGTGAGGACACTGCTCACTTTTGTTGTGGGGGGAGGACCTAAAGTTGTTAATGTTTTTGTTAATGTTTTTCAAAATGTTCTGTTTCAAGTGCCTCAATTTTAAGTATAGTCATTGAATGCGTTCCCCTTGGGCTGATTATAATGATAATGGTGTGAGTGAGTAAGAGAGCCGTGCTTTTTGATGAAATCTTTGCTTATTATTGCTCTCACACGTAAATCTCTGTGCTTAAGAAGAAACTTAGCTAGCCAAGGACTATCTGAGGTTTAGGCTAGTCTGAGTTAACCAAGGTGAGATCAAGGCTTGAATAAAAACTTGAAGAGTTGTTGAAGCATAAGTTTGGGGGTGTTGGGCTATATAAAGGTTAGGTACAAAGGTCTTAGGGTGGTCAAGTGACTTAAAAGTTTAATGTAAATATGTTGTAAAAGTCAGTAGTTACCCAAAACAAAAGCTAGAAAAGTCATCCCTAAAGGCAAAGAAAGAGGCAAAGCCTCATGTTAAAAAAAATATATATATATATATATATATATAATAATTGCTGAGGAGCCAAGTAATGAGGGGGCTACAGCTAGTAAATCTGTTATCTTTGTTCAAGCGCTATAGCGTCAAACGCTATAGCGTGAGCTGTTTAGATTCAATAAGTTAGGAACACTCGACCATAGACTTGAAGTGCCTAGTTAAACCCTTTGTCATGCCTGAAAATCCCCATTCCTGTGTGAAAATGTTAATCTAGTCATTGTTTTGAAAGAGTTCTTGATTTTACCAAAAGAAGACCATTCTTTCCAAGGCTAAAGAGAAATCCAAATCTAGCTAGGAATTGAGATGAGTCAAGAGATCACACACACACTATTGAGCGATAATAAGCTTAGAAGTTGAATAAATGCATTGGTGTGTTGGTGTGAGTGTGAATCTGAATCATTAGCCCATTGAGAAAATGTTTGAGTGAGTATGCTTAGAAATGAAGTGTTGATCGAGCATGTGTGTTGTAAATAGTGTCGGTTTGTTTGTCTTTGCAAGTGTCATTACTTGAGGACAAGCAATGGTTTAAGTTTGGGGTGTGATAACTCATATTTATATGAGTTATTTATACCTCTAATCATTAAATTAAGTAAGTGCTCAAGTAATATTAGTATAGTATTTATTGCATTTCTATTAATATTAGGATAAGATAGGCTAAACACTGCTTTGCTATGAAATTGGCACATTTGGTGCCCTTGTGATTATTTTGATGTATCTTGTGAAGTAGTGCGGTGTTTAGCGCTATAGCGTCTAACGCTATAACGTCAAGAGGCGTATGATTGAGCATCTAAAGGAAAAGTGAAATTTTGGCGCCAAGCTCATTAATCCATGTTCCATATATTGTGTCCACAGTACCTAGCTGACATGTGCGGATTTTATTGGATTTGTGTGGACACTTGTCATTGCATGAGTAAAGGAATAGTGGAGTTGGTGAAAAAGTGAACATCACCTTTCTTGACTTTTGGAAGAGGAGTTGTACCCAATGCTAGATATACTAGAGATGCTGATCTCCTCTCCCATACCTTAGACTTCCCAACGAAGATAGAGAGAGTATTGGTAGAGAGAGAAAGTGTGACACTTCTTCTTCTCCATTGATACACATTTGAAGCTTTTGCTATTTTACTTTCTTCTTTGTATTTTTCTGTAATTTTTCTCATGGTGTAAGGCTGATGATGAGCCATCTTAGCGTGGATGATTAGGGAACTCAAGCTTGTATCTTTTGCACTTGTAATCTCCTTCTTACCTACGGTAATACAAGTAGTTTTATTTGTGTTATTTTGATGTTGCTCAACATGAGCTAAACTCTTTGAGTTGGGTTGCTATAGCTTGTAATGAACCATTAATGCTTCGTATATAATTTCTCACGTTTTGTGTTTTAATCCTTGTGTGATAACTCTTCCAAACTTGTTTTATATTTGGCCACGTAAAACTAGTACCTTTGTGGATTCAGACATGAACCATAGAGAGAACTCAAGGATTAATATAAATGATAAGGTTGGTTGAAGACATTTAATCAATTTTTGCTTCCTCTAGACATAGAAGTTGCAATAGTTTATAAAGCATGAGCTGTGGGATCTTGATTATACAGGGGTGAACCTATTTAGAACCTAGACATAGGCATCTTGTAGTGAAACCCTGGCGCTAGTGACTGAAAGGCACAAAATATTTGCAACAGCGCTTAACGCTATAGCGTGAGACGTTATAGCGTCGTGTTTCTGGGAATTTACATAGTGAAAGCAATCCAACTTATTTCTCTTATATTTTAACTCACCGTTAGCTTGTTACTTTTCAACCTTTGTAAACTGAACTTTGTTACTCAACCTATTTGCTACTTGTTCCTCTAAAGTGTAATTCCTTTTAAAACTCTAAAATTAATACCAATCCTCGTGGAGACGAATTCTACTTATCATTATATTACTTGTTGCGATTGTGTACACTTGCACATCACCTTTTCGCACAACAGGAGTTTATGAGGAAGTACTACCACGAAGACGTGAAAGGAAAGAAGGAGATGGAATTCTTGGAGCTCAAACAAGGTAACATGACCGTGTCGAGTATCTTTGCCAAGTTTTCCGAAATGGCGAAGTTCTATCCCCATTACACCGAGCTACCGCTGAGTTCTCCAAGTGTATCAAGTTTGAGAACGGTTTGAAGCCCGAGATCAAGCGGGCCCATTGGGTATCAAAGGATAAGGGTGTATTCGAGTTGGTGGATCGCCGCGGAATTTATGAAGAAGATAGTATGGCTACTAGCCGAGCCGGGAAGGATAAGAAGACCTTCCAACCTCGAACAGTTGGAAGCCTTATGACCATTCTCGGTGGTAGAGGAAAAGGGAACTCTGCAGGAGAGGAAAGCCTAGTAGGGGAGACGCCTCCCGCTATTCGACTTGTTACAAGTGTGGATTGCCCGGGCACAAGGCGAAGGAGTGCAAGGTGAGGTGAAGAGGTGTTATAGATGTGGCAAGGAGGGCCACCTATCTGCCGAGTGTGGGAGAAAGGAGATAGTCTGTTTCAATTGTGGAGAGATGGGGCATATCGGTCCCAAGTGTCCTAAGCCAAAGCAAGAGAAAGGCGTGGGGAAAGTGTTTGCACTAGCCGGGTCCGAGGTGGTGAACGAAATCAAAGGTACGTGTTATATCAACGGTGTTCCTCTAGTTGCAATTATAGATATCGTGCAACTCATTCATTCATTTCGCGCCATGTGTGCTAATAGATCGAATTTAGTGTTGTCTTCATTGGGAAGGAGATGGTCATTGACACTCCGGCCATGGGTTCGATGACTACCTCTCGGTATGTTCGGTGCCCACCGATCGTATTCGGCAGGGGACCTCTCATAATTTAATTTGTTTATCACTGAGGGAATGGACGTCATCCTTGGTATGGACTGGTTAGTAGACAACCATGTTCATATCCATTGCGCTGAGAGATCGGTTAGTTTTCCTGCTACCGAGGTGGAATCGGCTCTACTTCCTGCTAGGCAAGTGCGCAAGTTGTTGGGAGAAGGGGTTACTCTGTTTGCATTATGGGCGTCATTGACGGTAGAGAATCAAGTCAAGATTGAAGATGTGCCAGTGGTTAGAGAGTTTGCCGAGGTGTTTCCAGAAGAAATACCGACGTGCCACCCGAGAGAGAGAATTTGAGTTCACTTAGAATTGATTCCTGGAACAAGACCGGTGTCTATGGCACCTTATAGGATGTCTGCATCCGAGCCGTCCGAAATGAAGAAACAGATTGGAAGAATTGCTAGAAAGGAAATTCGTGAGACCAAGCGTGTCACCGTGGGGAGCACATGTGTTGCTCGTGAAGAAGAAAGATGGAAGCATGAGGTTGTCGTGGACTACGAGCATACTTGAATAAGGTTACAATTAAGAACAAGTATCCACTACCAAGAATTGACGATTTGATGGATCAATTAGTGGGTGCTCAAGTATTTTCAAAGATTGATTTGAGGTCGCTACCATCAAATCAAAGTGAAGGACGAAAGACGTACCAAAGACGGCTTTTAGAACTCCGGTATGGACACTACGAGTACTTAGTAATGCCATTCGGTGTCACTAACGCTCGGGGAGTATTCATGGAGTATATGAATCGTATCTTCCATGAGTACTTAGATCGGTTTGTGGTAGTGTTCATAGACGATATTTTGGTCTACTCCAAGTCGGCAGAAGAGCATGCCGAGCACTTAAGGATAGTCTTTGGAGGTTCCGAAGGAGAAGAAGTTATATCGCGAAGCTATCCAGTGTGAGTTTTGGTTGAGGAAGTGAGTTTCCTAGGCCATGTGATTTCCAAAGCAGAGGGATTTTCAAAGATTGAAGTCGTGTTGAAGTGGGAGGCACCCAAGTCGGCCACCGGTGAGTGAGGAGCTTCTTGGGGCTGGCCTAGCATTGCCTGAAGATTCATTGAGGTTTCTCCAAATTGGCGTTGCCATTAACCCAATTGACATGTAAAGATAGGGCTTTCGTATGGGATGGCCGATGTGAAGAGAGCTTCCAAGAGTTGAAGAGAGATTGACGACGTCGCCAATCTTGGCGTTGCCTAATCCAGAGGATCCTTTTGTGATTTATTGTGATGCATCTAAGTTAGGTTTGGGCCGTGTGTCTTTGATGCAAGAAGGTAAAGTAGTGGCGTATGCTTGAAGGCAATCAAGACTCATGAGAAGAATTACCCCACTCATGATTTAGAGCTAGGCTGCCGTAGTGTTTGCATTGAAGATATGGAGGCATTACCTTTATGGATCAAGGTTCGAGGTGTTTAGTGATCACAAGAGTTTGCAGATTTGTTTGATCGTAAGGAACCGAATATGAGGCGAGAGAGATGGTTGGAGTTATTGAAGGACTATGACTTCGGTCCGAACTATCACCCGGGAAGGCCAATGTTGTAGCCGATGCTACCGAGTAGGAAATCTCTGCATGTGTCATCAATGATGGTAAAGGAGCTGGAACCGATTGAGCAGTTTAGAGATTTGAGCCTAGTATATGAAGTAACACCTCGGAGTGTTAAGTTGAGGATCTTTGAAGATCACCAATGAGTTCATGGTTAGTATAAGGGGAAGCACGAGAAGGTTGATGTGAAGTTGGTTGATGTGTTTGTAAGTGTTGGCGAGCCGATAATAAAGATTTTGAGTTGGATGCGCAAGGTTTGTTGAGGTTCGGAGGATCGGATATGTGTACTGATGATGAAGAGATCAACAAGGCTATTCGGGAAGAGTGTCACGCGAAGTCGGTTGAGTATCCATCCGGGGGCTACGAAGATGTATCAAGACTTGAAGAAATTATTCGTGGCAAGGAATGAAGAAGGATGTAGCTCGTTTCGTCTATGCTTGTTTGACTTGCCGTAAGTCAAAAGTGGAGCACCGTGGCCAAGCGGGTTGATGCAACCGCTGCATATTCTGAATGGAAGTGGGGCAAAGATTTCCATGGACTTTGTAATCGGGTTGCCGAGGACAACAAGAGGGTTTGATACCATTTGGGTGATTGTTGATAGGTGACAAAGTCATCACACTTTATTCCTATTAACATCACATACCCCAGTGCCAAGGTTAGCAGAAATTTATATCAATGTCATTGTGAAGCTTCATGGAATCCCTTTGAGTATTGTTTCGACATGAGATCCAAGGTTTACCTCGGAATTTTGGAAGAGCTTGCAAGAGGCGTTGGGTTCCAAGTTGAGTTTGAGCTCGGCATACCATCCTCGGGTGATCGATGGTCAATCCGAGAGGACTATCCAATCCTTAGAAGACTTATTGAGAGCTTGTGTGCTTGAGCAAGGAGGTGCGTGGGATACGTATCTACCATCGATAGAATTCACTTACAACAACAGTCATCATTCAAGTATTGGAATGGCCGTAGGTGTAGGACTCCACTATGTTGGCATGAAACAGGGAGAGAGGTTGTGTTGGGACCCGAGTTGGTTAGAGAGACTACCGAGAAGGTTAAGATGATCGAGAGAGAAGATGAGGCGCCACAAAGCGCATGTAAGAGTTACCATGACAAGAGAAGGAAGGATTTAGAATTTCAAGCCTACGACCATGTATTCCTTAGAGTCACCCCCAGTGACTAGAGTTGACGAGCTCTCGAGGTCCAAGAAACTATCACCTCGTTTCATTGGACCCTATCAAATCTTGGAGAGAGTTGGGAAGGTGGCATACCGAATTGCATTGCCACCCAATCACAAATTTGCACGATGTGTTCCATGTATCTCACCGAGGAAGTATGTTCTGACCCGTCCCATGTCATTCAAATGGATGATGTGCAAGTGAGAGACGACCTCTGTGGAGACAATGCCAATCGAATTGAAGACCGAGAAGTAAAGACTCTTGGGAAAGGAAATCAAGTTAGTGAAGGTGGTTTGGGTAGGAGGCTGCTGGGTGAGCATGCTACTTGGGAGCTAGAGAGCAAGATGAATGAGGCCTATTTCGAGTTTGTTTGATTAAGGTAAGATTCCGAGGACGTAATCTCCTAAGTAGGGAGAGTTGTAACACCCCAAAATAATTCAATTAATTAACTTAGTTGAGTTATTAAGGGTTTGCAACATTTTACTCTTAAGTCAAGTAATTCATTAAGTAAAAGCTAAGCATGTGTTACTATTTTAGGGAAATGTCAAAGTAGGTAAAGAGTGTGGGTAGTAGCAAGCCCACGGCCTAAATAAGGCCAAGGCCCATTTAAGTCCATTGGGACATATTAAATGGTACCTTCGAAGGAGACATCCCATTCAGTTCAAAAATATAGTTAAGTTTCTAAATTGAGGGAAGTAGAGAGAGAGTGAGAACCAGAAGAGAGAAGGAAGAGAACTTGAGTGTGGAGAGTTCAAGCTAGGAGAGAGAGAGGAGAGCTTGTTCTTTGTGGTTTGTTGGAGAGTGAAGGTTTCTCATCTCTTCTCGAATCATTAAGGTTAGGGGTCTTTTAATCCTTGTAATATTCGGTGTTTGATAGTGTTTTGGTGTGAGTGGTTATTGATCACCTTGCATGTGTGTTTTATGTGTTGTTCATGATGTATCTTTCTTTGTGTTTTGCTCCTTGCGAGATTTGTGGTGAGATACGATGGTGATCGGTTGGGAAAGAGAGAGGAGTGTAACTCTCTGCATTGCAGTGTGGTACGAAGTGAGCTTTGCATGGTGAGGCATCAAAGTGTAAATCGATGTAGTGGGAAGAAATGAGCTTGCATGTAGAGTTAATGAGAGGATCGGAGCAAATGGAGTGAGTATCCGAGTGAGCATGCGTGAAGTGAGTGGAAATGAGCTTGCATGTTGAGTTTAAGTGAAGAAGCAGTAAAAAGAAGTATAAAGGGGAGTTAAGCGCCTTATTACGCGCGTGAAACCAAATACCTTGAGCCTAGAGTGAGAGAAACCGAAGCTTGAGGAAGTCAACGCTTAGAGTGTCTTAGTGTTGAGGGTCCATTGGTGAGTTTGAGGGAGAGTATGTGTCTAAACACCATTAACGCAGGGTAGGGGACGCATAAACCGAAGTGTAGGTGTCTCGCCTTAGGTTACCGAGGTGTGTGAGGTCCTCGGTAGAGGTAGCGTCATCGAGGTGAACGCCCAGTGCCTAAGAGTAGGTGAACCGAACCATGGGATCGAGGAGTGAATTTCCCATGACTTAGATGATTTTGGTGTAAGTGCGTGCGTGAATCGTGGCGCGCGTTCGAGGTGAGGGTTTAGGTGTGGTTAGCCGAGGTACACACATAGTGTCTTAGAGGTGATGTTGCGTGGTTAGCCGAGGTACACATATAGTGTGCCGAGGTGAGGTTAAGCGCCAATGTTATCTAACACATTGTGGGGCGCTCTCGAGTGCTACTTTAGCACCAATGTGCATAAGTAAGGGAGCGATTAAGTCCATTTTGGTCCTTAGGTGACATTTTGGTCCCTAAGTGTGTCGTTGTGGTCCTCGGTGTGACAAGTAGTCCACCATGGATTGCCGAGGTGACCGAGAAGTCGGTTGTAGGTCCTAAGGTGATTCTCACCTGTTGTAGGGTCGACCTTAGCACCGTGATGATGTCTAGGTGGTGTAGACGTCGGTGTGCGCGACGAGTAACGACGAGTAGAACGACGAGTAACGACGAACGAACGACGGTGTAAACATTCACATACGTTATGATTGATTTGTGTGTGATTGTATTTGTCATGAAGTCACATGTTCATGTGCATATTACGACGGAGGAGGTCTCGGCCTCGGATATGGTAGGACTTCGGTCTCCATATCAAATAACGACAGCCAGAGTTAACGACGGAGATGCCGACGAGCTAAATAACGACGGTGGAGGTACCTCATTGCATAATGCCCTCGTGGATGGGTTGCATACATGCATACATTACATGAATTGTTGTGTTTGAGCCGGTTGATAATTGTTGTGTTTATGTGGACTATCGGTGAGTGATCGTGTAATTCTTTGACCCGAGGTGTTTTTAGTGCTATCTCTATCCTTAAGCTTTCTTCACATTATATTACTTGTGTTAAGAGACTCACCCTAGCCGCTTATTGTTGCTGCTCTCGTGGCAACTTGCGTGTACTCATGAGTGATAGGCGTGCCTAGTTGATGTTGGTTGAGTGCTGCTCTGGTCGTGTAACACTGGGTTGGGGCCGAGTAGATTATTTTGTACTCTTTATACTGATCTTGTGTATATTTTGCTAGATAGTCTTTTGGAACTAAAACTATCATATTTGTGTAACTATTACTATGTAATATGACTTGTTGTGTTACTGGCCGAGGTGCCTTATATGATGGGCTGAGATCCTTTTGCCGTGGTGATGCGCATGATTTGCATGCTTGTATAATCTTTGTGAAACCGCTTTTGAACTTAATTGATTTTCTGTTTTCCTTTTAATCACCAAATGTAGCACTCCTTTGAGTGGAATTTTGAAACTCTGATTTTAATTTAGTAGACCGAATTGATTGAGATAAGGGGGTGTTACACTAACAATTATCCAAGTTGCTAAAATAAATTCACTCTTGTATTTTAAGTACCCACAATTATCCTATGGACTATACTATCCTATCTCTAGGACTTAGCATGGTTTTCACAAAGTTTTCTTTATGTAAAACACTCACCCATATTAGTTCTTCTTGAGTTCTTAATTGTAAGCCATCTCTGGTCATTTACAATTCTTACTTATTCTAAGTGATCAAGTTCAAAATAAGTAATGAAAATATTATCAAGCAAGAACTAAAGTACAAACATACATACATGCAACATACTTACTTAAAAGCTCATTAAATGATTAGAACATTCCAACTAAGAAAGGTTTAGCTAACAAGAGACATTGCAAGATATATATAAACCGAATAGACCATGTTTATATAATAGAAATCACAAAAGAGAAACAACAAAAGTAAAGTTACAAATGTTGAAAACCTTTGTATGAAATCTTCTAGCAATGCACTAGCATTACTCCTTAGCACTATACAAGCACTATGAAAATGAGTTAAGGAGGATTTGTCAATTCCTTCCTCTTCCTCTAAAAATATAAAAACTAACTATGTATATTGAAATTTTGATCTAACTTATGGATTGTGATATATTTCCAAATGAAGATGTGAGGTCCTTTTATAGCCTTCTGCTGAGGTGCTTCCTTTCTTCATGTTGAAGTAATCTTGAGTGGATCATAGTCGTAGTTGCTTTTCGTAGGTTTATCCAAGTTGAAATCTTTGACTAATGACATAGGGCGGTTCATTGATGTGTGAACATGTGTCCCTATGTTGGTGACTCTTCAAAGCTATGCCTATAGCTATGTGTGAATGGTAGCGCCTACTATACAAGGTGGGATGGCATCGAGAACCAGCAGAGGTCATCACTTGCAAGTGGATGCATATGAAACAGTGCCGCTTATTCACCAAGTAGTGCAGATTTGATGCGGGATCGGTCACGAGAGCATTGATGCGCTTAGCATTGAAACCGCACCGAACAAAAACATCAAACATACCACAATATATCCAAAATGGCCTAATAATAACTATAACCATTCAAATCACTCAAGTTATCATATATCACATAAAATACTATATAAACTCTTTATTATTACTTAAAAGAGAGCAAATACTAAGTTTAAACATATGAAATACTCTATATAAAATAGAGTTATCACTAACTTATATAGCAGATGAGCCATTGTTAAGTGTTAGGCAATGGTAGCTTATAACGTTTTTAAATAGCTTATAGCGTTTTTTTGAAACGCTACTTGAAGTAGCGTCTGAGCTTATATGATTTCATTTTTTCTCTCATTTTTACTCGTGCTACTTAATTAAATTCCTCATTTATCATTCATTAAGTGAATATTCTCTACATTAATTACAAATACCTATTTATATCATTTTATTTTTATAAGCTTGTTCAACTGCTAATTTTTGCCACACACACAGACAAAGTGTAAAAGGGATATTTTGTGTGGGGTTACAATGCAATATTAATTTAAAATTTAAAAGCAGAGGTAAACACCACAATTTGAAACTGAAAGTGCCATTTATTAGAAATTAGACAAACGACAATAGATAGACAAATAAACAGTTTTGTTTGAAAAAGTCTAGAGGTGGTTGTAGAGTTCTTGTCAAATTTTATCAAAAATTTGATTATAAAAAAAAAAATGAAAATTGAATCTAATTTATTTATTTATTCAACAATTTGCAAATGAAGCGAGTAGTATAGTCAACGGAGAGGTAAGTGAGACTGCGTCAAAAAAAAAAAAAAAAACGAGAGGTAAGTGAGATAAGTATTCATTCACAGTTTCACACAACACACGTAACGGAACACACCGCGTCTTCTCACGCGCCGTGGAGTCAGCAGTGTGACCGTATTAATTAGAGAGCAATACAACACATCAAGCTAAACTAACACAAAATTCTCTCTTGACTTTCTCATATATCCCTTTCTTCTTCTTCTTCTTCTTCTTCTTCTTCATCATCATCTTCTCTATTTGAAGGCGGTTTAATTCATTCGCGCTTCACTTCAACGGATTTCTAAGGTTTGTTGAACAATGTTTAGCTTCTTTTTCTTTTTCTTTCGAAGTCATCGTTCAGTTATTCATGTATCTTCCATTTTCATTTCTCTGTCTTTCTCTGCTATATGCAATTTTTGTTGTTGCTATTTATAGATGACTTGCGAGTATTGTTCTTCCGTAGCTACTAATAATCTTTTGATTTTATGTTTTTTGATTTCGTCTGCTATGAATTTTGTGGTTAGGCTTCTGGTTTTCCCCTATTTTCAATTCCTGATGAAATTCAACTCACATTTGATTTTTCAATCTTCTTTGAACTGTGAAAACAACACAAACTGAACTAGTATGAAGATATTGACGACTATACTTAGAGCTTGATTGAATTGGTTTAGTTGAGGTTATCTATTGCCATAAGCACTTTTGAGATTGTTTATGGAAACAATTTATGATATGTCCATAGATTGTTGCTTATTTCCATAAGCTCTTTAGGATAGTTCATTGAAAACAACTTATAGCTTATAGAAAAATAGCTCATAGAAGTTGCTTATACATATGCACTAATATGGTAAGCGCCTAAGTTATAAAGCTTAATATAGTTGTTTATTTAAACAAAAATTCATAGAGGCTGATAGTAATAATTCAGTTGAAAAGAATGAGTTTCTTTTCAAATTATGCTCTTTCAAGCAATAACAATAATGCTTGTTAAAATTCTTAAGTCAGAGGTTGAGATATAGTTAACTAATTTTTTATTGAAGAATTGAAACTTGAATGGCACTGCCATTAGTTTCTTTTTGGTGTTATGGTTTTAGGAACAATCAAATACACTCATTTTTGGGTTATAGTCAGTCTGTAACATTGCGTAGAATTTTGGTGACCCTCTTTTGACATAATTGGAATATTGGTGAAAAGCTTGGAGCTATGATATATTTTAATGCTTTTTGTATGTTTCATCTGATATAGAAGAATGCCGCAAATGTAGTTTTTCTGCTCTTGTGAGACCTGAAGTTTTTGCCTTATTGTTATCATGTTCTTTTTAATTGGTGTTCCACTTTATTATCCTTCAAAAGGTTAACATTAATACTTTATACGGTTCAGCCAGGTGACCTTGGAAGTGGTTTCTTTCAAAGATACTGATTCCATTTGACACCAACGGCTGCATTCGAATACTTCATACTGCCATGACTTGTTTTTCTTTCTTATTTGGTAAGAAGGTCTCTTCTGATATAAGACGAGATCCTGAAATCGATGAAGGTAACTTAACTACATTTGATTAACTTGTAGGAACATGGTTGCATTCTGGAATTTAGATACCTAAGTTATAATGCATAAACAAATACATACTCACAATGCTTGTTTTTAATTGAATATACTTGTGAACAGGACTTTCAGGCATTCGAATAAAGGTCTTTACCTACAAGGAGTTGAAAGTTGCCTCTGACAATTTCAGTGTGTCTAATAAAATCGGGGAGGGTGGTTTTGGTCCTGTTTATAAGGTGATAAAACAACTTTCATGTATTGCTTTCATCTCCATATCAATTGTTATTTTTTCCTTGCTTCCTTAGTTCCTTTATCAATGAAACCTCAACATTATTATGATTGATGATCAGGGATTTCTGAAAGATGGGAAAGTAGCTGCTATAAAAGTTCTCTCAACTGAGTCAAGACAGGGGGTGAGGGAATTCTTGACAGAGATTAATACAATCTCTGAAATTAAGCATGAAAATTTGGTTAAACTATATGGTTGTTGTGTGGAAGGAGATAACCGAATATTAGTCTACAATTACCTTGAGAACAACAGCCTTGCACAAACCCTTTTAGGTAAATGCATTATAATTTTTTGAAGTTTTCTGGGGAAGTTTGAGAACAAGAACTTTTATGTCATCATGATTTCATGGACTTGTTATATTAACAAGTCTTTGACTCTCAACCTTACCCTACTTCTCTTTAAATAAATTACTGTTTCTGTACTTGCAGCTGGAGGTCACAGTAATCTCTACTTCGATTGGCAAACACGAACTAAAATATGCATTGGGGTTGCACGTGGACTTGCCTTTCTTCATGAGGAAGTACAACCACATATTGTTCACAGGGATATAAAAGCAAGTAATATTCTCCTTGACAAAGACCTTACACCTAAGATTTCTGATTTTGGTCTTGCAAAGCTTATTCCATCATACATGACTCATGTCAGCACACGTGTCGCAGGAACAATGTAAGTTTTAGTTTACAGTCAGTATATAATTTGGAAGAATTTATTTTGTTATGCTTTGATGAAAGAGCTGGGTTGGCTTCCCATTTGGTCCCTCCACTTATGTATCACCATTTTAAACTCTCAATTTCCAACTATACATGGACCATATTGCTACTGTAATATCTTGATAGTCATAGTTATATGTTTTGCAACAACAAAGGTGTTTTCACACTAGTGAGTTGACTACATAGATCAAATGATGTCACAATGTCCTCTCTTAAATCTGTTTTGGTGACAAGTGTTTTAAACTAAATTCTTTTTAATGGTCTGGCGGCCCATAGTTTTGACTACGCTTCTCTCTAACTTTAAATCTAGCAGCCCATGGTTTCTTTATGTCTTCTTCACACACCCAAACGAGAACATGGTTGACTATATTGATTTTATTGCAAATTCATTTTTGTGCCAGTAGGTGACTTTGAAATTTATATTCATATTCATATTATTCTATATCATAAGATTCACTTGATTTTAATGCTGACATAAGAGATTCATTTGGTTGATCCAGTGCTGTGCATAGATTTGTTGTTTGATAAATGCAACATACACTTGTTCTGGCTGATATTAAATCCACATGTCAACTGTAACCGTGATCTCATTAACGTTTCTGCACATATGTTTACACCCAAAAGAAGCGGCACTTATGTATCAACGAAAGCAGGGATTTTTTCTTCAGGATGCTATTGTTTATTATGTGCATTCATTCATCACCTTGTCACTTAAATGAGAATGACGATATCAACTCTTTTTCTATTTGCATTGTTATCTCTTTTCTATACCAAATATATATATGAGGAATTCAATGCTGTTTGTTTTATTTCAGAGGTTATTTGGCGCCAGAGTATGCAATAAGGGGTCAGCTGACACGCAAAGCAGATATTTATAGTTTTGGAGTCCTCCTTGTGGAGATAGTCAGTGGGAGATCTAACACAAATACAAGATTACCAATACAAGATCAATATATTCTAGAAAAGGTATGTGTGTCCTATGTACTCCGTTGTGTTTAAGTATCCTTCAATTTTAAGAAACAAATAGTAAGAGGGGTAACATGAGTTAGTTTCTTGTTCTCATCGCCCTATTAATAAACAAATTTCTGGGCATAATACAAAATTAAATGTTAAGTTACTTTAACTGCTATAGTTTTGACCTTAAAAAACATAACCTTCTTTCCTGTGCTTCAAGTCGCATGGAATAACTATGAAACAGTTGGAGTCAAATATTTGTTTAGTTGGGGTCAGTCTCAAAGATGCATTAAAATTAGTGTTCTACTTTCACTTTGAAGATATCTAAACTCACAGCAGTGTTTTGTGTCTTTAACAAACTTAATTTTAATGCATTTGACTAGCTTTTCGATACCCGAATCAAAACATTATTCCTGTTCTTGGTTTCCTGCATGTATATGTTTGAGTTTATATACAGAGGATGGCACCTTCAACAATGAAGTGAATGCAAACTTCGAACAATAAATTTGAAGCCAGTTTTATGAATCTTGCCTCAATATGTATTTTCTTTACTGAACAAAGTTATATTTTCCAGTAATGTTTTTTTGTTATGGAACTTCACTGATCTATACTCATATATTATACTAGATAATTCTTCGTACTATTCAGCTCTATTGTTTGCTCATCGTACCTATCAAAACCTATTGGTTGATTCTCTCTGAGCACTGATTCTCTCTGGGCACAGATTCAGTCCATATCTTAATTTTTTTGTGCTTTTTGTATTCGCAGTCGTAGCATTCAATTTTCAACCATTATATCTAGAAAAACAACATGACTAATTTTACGTTCACTTTGAACTGGTGAACCGACATGCCAAAACATAATTCTTAGTTTTATACCATCAGTTCTGACAACCAAGTTGTTTCTTCAATCTTCATCTTTTCTAATATCTAACTAAGCTAAGATTCTAAAGAATATTCAGTTTTAATCGCTTACCCGAAATCCCTCGTATTAAAATACATCTGCTGGTTCTCTCTGTATAATTTAAACTCCAATGATTTGAACTTTCTACAACAAAAATATCATTTGCAAAAGCAGATAACCAGTAGGACCATTTAACTTTCCTTTTGTTCCTGAAGCTTGGACATGTAGAAATTATTAGAATTATTTTTTAAATTAAATTGGAAAACATTGAACCTTTGTAAAATACCAGCTGTTAAATGCTGCATCTATCTTAAATTGTATGAGTTTAAGGACCATGCACTACAGTACAATGAAATCTGTTTTTTGACATATTTTAGGAAGTAATATAACAAAGTCAAATTATAGTGAAATCCATGGTTATTAGCATCTTACAGTACATACGATTTGTATCTCGATTTGACATAAAATCAAACAAAATTGATAGGTATCTTAATGTGAATCTCTTTTGCACATGAATCTCATCATGAATCCCGATTCACTCTGTTGAATTTCACGATTCATGAATCTTGCTGAATCATACAATACGAATTCACACTGCTAAAATGCTCGCTCAAGGTGTCTTTTTGAAATTTTTTCTTCAATGGGATATAATAAGCCAAGAACAACCCTTTTAATACCCCAAGTCAGATTGACTAACAAACATCCATAGTTGTTGTCAAAAAAAAACAAACAAACATCCCTAGCACACTATTTTTGGTCTACACTCCCTCTTAACATGCTGTTTTTTTAAACTTTATGCCTACATAGTGCTTCAGGCCCTCCCTTTTCCTTTGTTATTCGGTGTTTTTCTCTTCAATTTATGATTTGAATATATTGAATTGTTTTAAAGTCCATGGATGATATATTTTGTTTTTTACGTTTTAGCTTAGTTCTCTTGTTTTTACTAACAAATGTCATATTTTTATTAATAATGTGTCTAACGATTCATAAAAAAATACGATTCACGATTCGGAAAATAGGTATTCCGATTCACGATACATATCTCGATTTGATAACCATGGTGATATCTAACTGGATGATGATGTAAAATTTTTTTACACTGTCGCAGCATAATCTTTAAACTCAAATTGATTTGTTAAACACATTAAAATTTCTTACAAAAGTTTCAAAGAATTGTATCCGTCTCTCTTGTTAGGAAGAAAGTCATGTGAACGCTTTGACGTTTCGTTGCCTTAACAACAATCATATTCTACTGCATTATGATATTTTAGACCAGTTATAATATTAACTTATGTCCTTACAGACATGGGAACTTTTTGAGCAAAAGGCATTGGTACAGTTGGTAGACATATCACTAAACGGGGGATTCGATGCCGAGGAGGCTTGCAAGTTTCTGAAAATTGGCCTTCTTTGCACTCAGGATACTCCTAAGCTCCGGCCAAACATGTCTTCTGTGGTCAAAATGCTCACTGGAGAAATGGATTTTGATGAAAACAAGATAACAAAACCAGGTTTGATTTCAGATGTTATGGACCTTAAAATTAGACAACCAAACAAGAATATTGAGAAGGAAACTTCATCTTCATACAATGCTTCCTCTTCCTCAGACAGCCAGGGTACTACCATGTCATTGGCCGCTTCCAGTTCTGCAGCTTCAACCTTCACTCTTAAGTATAATCAAAACAATTAAACATCAGTCGTCAATGATTTTCTTCTTGATTTAAAATTATTTTATTTCATATTTTTTCTGAGGGATGTTATCTCATGTAAATTTGTTGACGATTCCTTAGTTGTTTGTAATTTGATTTTGCCAAATGCCACTAGGAAGTTTTGTCAATTGCCAAATGAACTATTTGTAAATATGGGTCATGGTTAAATAATTATTTGAATATCCCGTCATATTTCTTTGTAGTGTCTTGTTTTGGTGGAAACATCCGAGAACATATTATGCAAGGAGAAATTATTTTTATACATCAAATTGGGACATCTGAGCGATACCAATTTAAATTATTAACGCAGTTCAAATATGTGGTTAATTATATTCAGCAAATGGTTAATGAAACATAGCAGGCGTTGAAACTCATTAACCACCACTATATCTTCATTAATTGCAAATTTGAACGGGAACCAAAACCCTTCTAAGATAAGCACTTTATTTTGAACCAAATCCCTTTCAAGATAAGCACTTTATTTTGATAGCTTCGACCCAGCAACTTGAGCACCGGTTTCATACTTTCCTTTGCTAGTATTTATATTTAGTTGTTGCTTCATTTTCTTTCTTTGAGATTTTGAGATGACGTCTTAAAACCCTCACCTCTGGTTGTGGAAGAGTCTCCCTCATTACAATCCTCATCATGTTGAGCTCTCCAAAATGTTGACGAGATTCGCATATCATGTTGAACATATGTTGGAGCTTCATTATCCTCGTTATTGTTGGTTTTGCCTTAATACAAAATACTCTAATGCGGCAAATGCAATGTGATACCTTGCTGCGGAATACCCATCGGTGGAGATACACATAGCAAAACACCCTGGAGCAGAGAATGACACTATTGCGAAGGATCACCCTGTTGAGAGATACCCTTGATAAGATTGAGGCACATAATCATTCTTATTCAAAGAAATCACATTCTCTGTTGAATAATTTTCACAACACGCTTCAATAGTGTCCATTACCTGAGCTGAGCAGAAGAGGAATGATGTGCACTACTAGCTGAAGGATGAAGAACTGGTTAAGCTGAACTGCACGGGGTATTATGACCCGATGAGTGTGAATCATGATTCATAACCAGTCTTGAAATACTATTTCGACCAACAAACACATCCCCTAGAAACGATTTTTTAGGATCAACACCCTCAGAGATAACATTGTCCAATCTTCACTAACCCTCAACATTAGTTTTTTTAGGGGTTACCACATTATCCGAATGTGGTTCCCCAAATTATACTTTATCTCATTCATGCAACAAATCAAACTTTTAGTACAATTACATATGATAGAAGTCGGTGTTTTGTTATTTTGTTGCGCAGTCTTGCAAAAAATAATGTGAGGTAATATAAATACAAAGGGAAATAATGGTTATTACGAAGGAAGATGTCCGAAACCTACAAATAATGCAGCCCAATAGATAATTGGGCTGGCCCAACCCTACTCACTTTTTCACTTAGGCCCATATTGAGCCAAATTGAGCCGGGTTGGGCCGCCCAATTTGACATCATCTTATAACTTCATGGTATTGTAAAAGTGATGTATTTGAATTGCAGTAGGTCTCATGGAAAACACTGTATTGTATCTCTTGTATGAAAATAGTAGAGATAATATTGTAATATTTTTTAGTAATAGTAGAATATTTTTTGAAGTTTGTCATGTGGTTATTTCTTCAACATTAGAGGATTTTCCACATTAAATATTGATATTCAATTTTTTTTATTGTTATTGCTGTGCTGCAGGCTGCAAGATCCACTTTTATTGATTTTTCAAATATTTGATTTACACTCTCAAATTACGCTGGATCCCAACAAAAACTAAATTACATTAGAGAGGAGAGAATTGTAGAGTGAATATTGTATTGTGATGTCCTAATATCTATCTCTATGATATTCTCACTTATCCTTAGTCTTCCATATTTCTGAAAATTGTAGCATTCTTTCCAACTCTAGGAAGCTTAATTAGAACTTCAATTATTAATCATTAAAACATTACAAACTCACATACCTCAACTTCGTCCAACCCATTGCATGCACTATAGTATTAATTAACTGCATGCCTCTACACAACACTTGTTGACATAACAACAAAAACATAAAAGAGGCGGAGATTATAAAGCCATGCTATGCATGATACAATACAAGTTTGATTTTAATTGTATTCATAAAACTATATATTCCGTTGATGCGAATTCTTTAACCATTAACGAACAACGAATTCAGTTTATTCGGTTATTGACTTACTACCACGCGCGTAAATTGCTTTCTTTATTCATCGTTCTCTTCAAGTCACACTGACACAACACGCCTTCTCTTCTTTCTCCAATTCCATTCCATTTCAGAATGTCAATTCAAGATTTAATTTACAAAGAGCAATCCACACAAGAAACCTGTAAATCACTGTAAGTTCTTCATTCTCCTCTAACTATTTCTTTATTTCTTGGAACCAACCAGTAAAATTGATTGATTCGAAACAATGGTGGAGAATTAATATTGCAGGGTGATTCGCATCCTACAGTGCAGGTTCTTTCGTTGTGAGCGGAAACAATGTGACAGTGACATAGATGGATTTGATGACGTGGAAGTTCTTGAGCAGATCGGTGACGGTGGTTATGGCAGAGTTTTCCGCTGCCTCACTCTCGGTAACAATAACACTAACCGAATCGTCGCCGTTAAAGATATCGTAATTAAAGGCGTTGAAGAAGGTGTTCCGGGTTTCATCATTAGAGAAGCTTCGCTTCTTAAAGAATTCAACCATCCCAATATTGTTAGGTACTAAAACACAAACTCAAAATATAATAACATATATAGCATTTTCTTTATTGATTTTTTGTTAAATACTTTTATGAGTTAATAATACCCAAATTACTTCCTGGTGAAAAATGAAAATGTGGGTTTAGTTCTTGATAGAAACTAAAATATTTGCAAAAAATTACACTAAAAGGACTAGTTTGCCTGACATTTAAGATTGTTGCGAACCAAATTGGTATTTTTCACTTTTTAAGAACTAAAATGCTCTCCAAAATATTTTGCCTCTATTTTAAAATTTACTAACATACCCCTGTTCTGGTTTAGGTTGTTGAATGTAACAATCAGGGAAAACAAATACGTTAAACTCATTTTTGAACATCTTGATTGTGATCTTCATCGGTACATCAGAGATACGCAGAATTCTCCTATTGATTCCATGACTATAAAGGTAGTTGAGATATTTTTCTATATTTTGTTTGGGGTTAAATATATTTTTTCTCTCTAAAAAATTAGCTAATTTTGTTTTTAGTCTCTATAAAAATTTCACTCATTTTTAGTCGTCACATTATCCTCTACCAATATTTTCAGTCTCTCATTATTATTAATAGTGTTTTTTTTAGGTTCTTTTATAGCACTTATAAGCACTATTAAAAGTGTGGAGGAGTAAAAGTGAATAAACTTTTTTACACAGACTAAAACAAAAGTCGCAACATTTTAAAGAACGAAAAACATGTTTAACCCTCTATTTAATAAGTAGTTTTTAGTTTTTATTTTGTGTTTTAAACTAATGAGTTCTTTTTGTGTGTTCTCGAAGAGTTTTATGTATCAGATACTTTCTGCAGTGGCATACTGTCATTCTCATAAAGTTATCCACAGAGATTTGAAAACAAAGAATCTGCTGGTTGATAAATCTAACAAGATAATCAAGCTTGCTGATTTCGGATTAGCTAGAGAATTTGCAGATCCTGACATGTTATATACTAAAACAGTATGATCTTGAATTTTTTCCCCCCTTAATTTTTCATTTAATCAATAATCTATGCATGCACACTAACTTGGGCATATTTGGATCGATCTATTTGCGTTTATCTACTGAGATAAATACTTATGAAACCGTTGAGAGAGTTTATAGAAATAGCATATGCCCGGGCCACCCAAGCATATAAGGCACCCTAAGTCCTCGCTTTGGGCCTCAAAAAAATAACTTTTTATATGCCTAAAATGGGTCTCTACATTAAGTGTCATATATAAAAAGAGGGCTCTTGCTTTTCCCACACCCCCTCCTACTTCAAACACACCCCATAAGGGTGTGAAAAGACCAAAAGACCAGCCAAAACCTCTTTTTTTTCACGAAATTTCACCTGCTCGAACACGGGCCTTGAACAGTTCGAATGACATCGTTCGTGTGTGTTAAATCTTGACTTCACACCCTCTTGTGCGTAATTTCACCTGTTCGATCGAGGTCATTCGAACAGGTTCGCATGAGGGTGTTCGAACACCTCTATTTTATTACAAAAAATGGACTCTCACACCACATTCACCTTTTTTACCTGTTCGGTTGACCTCAACCGAATAGATTCGGTTGACCATCCCCGAATAGGTGAAAACACGCACTCCACTTAAGGGTATTTTTGGAATATTTGAAGTTAAGGGGTGTGAAAGAGTAGGAGGGGGTGTGGGAAAAGCAACACCCTAAAAAGAGTCCCCTACTTCGTAGAACTTAGTATAACGCAGGTGGCGAAACTTGAACTTTTGCCAATCCAAACGCATGGGTCGCAGGATCGATTCCTGTTACCATCATTTTTTTGAAAATTTAGTTTTGCCTGCATATATTAGTAAAATTAAAAAACAATAACATATCTATCTTTGTGGGGATTTGAACACACGTCCAATACTATTAATTAACCAAAAGCTTACCACTGCATCAAGTTTCAAGTAACAAACATGATGATAGCAATAATATATATATATATATATATATATATATATATATATATATATACTATTTTATAGTTTAAATTTAAAAAGTTATAAATATTGTTCGTATAAATTTATATTTCATTTTTGAATTTTTATAAAGCCTATAATTTCTATTGTACTGTCTCACAGTTTAAAAGGTTTTAATTTCTTTTAGTATTTTTCACTTATATATATATATATATATATATATATATAAATTAATATACTATTTTATAGTTTAAATTTAAAAAGTTATAAATATTGTTCATATAAAATTCTATTTCATTTTTGAATTTTTATAAAGCCTATAATTTCTATTGTACGGTCTCAGTTTAAAATGTTTTAATTTCTTTTAGTATTTTTCACTTTTATATTATTTTTTCCTAAGGGCCTCACGAAAAAGTTCGCTTTAGGGCTCCAAATAAGTTGGGCCGGCCCTGCTTATGGCATGTTCATATTAGCCAATTTCTATAAGCTCCTCCGGATAGCTTATGATTTATAGAAAATAGTTTAACTTTATTTTATTATTTATTATGGAAACACCTTATGCATAAATCTTCTATAATAAACGCTTATGTCATAAGCAATTGATTAAGCTAAACTGTTTATCCAAATAGGCCCCTAATATTTGATGCTTGGTATTTTAAGGTAGCTAGTCGCTGGTATACTGCACCTGAAGTCTTGTTTGGAACTGGACAATATTCAACTCCAATTGATTTATGGGGTGTTGGCTGTATATTTGGAGAGATGATAATTAAAGAACCTATTTTTCGAGGATTTAAATTAAAGGATGAATTAGAGGCGATTTTCAAGTAAGTTTTTATAAACACACAAACTAATTAGCATTCATTTTTCCTTCTTATTAAACCAACACATATTTTCTATTTATATGATGAAGGATGTTAGGAACCCCAACAGAGGAAACGTGGCCAGGAATCACTGAGTTATGTCCTTACCTTCAAATCTATCCCACATACTATCCATTGGTACAATTTTCTCTCACTTTTCTAATAAGAGTTACTTACTTCACTAATTTTCTTGTTATCAAGTTTTGGATAAGTTACAAATTTCTACTAATATTTAGGACTTGTCAAGAATTTTTGCTGATCTTGAACCAGCTGGCATTAATCTTCTATTGGTGAGTTTCATTCACTCTGTTATTGACCTAACTATAAAATGTTAACAATTTTAAATACTCAATATAAACTGTTTTAGTTTAGAAACTTATTTAAAAAATTTCAAATAGTTGATTGACCTATTGAGTTATTCAACATTTTGGATGTCTCTATTTTCATCAATAATTGGTTTCTTAATTATTTTCTTTGCAGAGGATGCTTTGCCTGGACCCAAATAAAAGGATTTCTGCTGAAGCTGCTTTAAACCATGAATACTTTTATGATTTGGATTTGGTATACTATATACCTCTTCTTCTGCTTTCTTAATATGTCCACTGTGGTCGTCTCAGTTGTAAAGGCTATGTTATACTGATAAATATAAAAATAAAAAATAATATTGAGTTATTGAATTATTATTATTATTATTATTATTATTATTATTATTTTTTGTGGTTGAGAGGTTCTTTGGATAACAAATATTGTTATATTTCATGCAGGTGTCAATATTAAAGGAACAGTACTGAAGTTATAGTGACCTCAAAGAACACCGGAAATTCGCTTATCACTTATGCTTTGAAGGAAAAACACTGTTCAATTTCGATTCAATGTTATTACTACATCTTTGTTTCATAATCTTTCCCAATTTACTTTGAATAAAGTTTACTCTGTTAGTTTGTAGTTTAATAAATACCTTCATGACTTTTTGCTTCAAAGAAAAAAAATACTATACATTCAACTAGAGTGGTTACGGGGTTTATAAGTACAATCCAAATACAAAAATGTTATTTGGACAATTTTTTTTTGACAAAAATAGACAAAAACCAACTTACAACACCAATTAACCAAGTTTTTTAGACTATTAGCCAACCTGTTTTTTTCACGATTTTGGCGTTGATTAAAAACTTGGTTAATTGATCACTTGGTTAATTGATCACTTGGCTAATAGTCTAAAAAACTTGGTTAATTGGTGTTGTAAGTTGGCTTTTGTCGATTTTTGTCTAATTTTTTTTTGTTCATATAACATTGTTGATCCAAATAACCCATTGGCCCAATCTCCAAACAAATGTATTTATTTACAACCATAAAATATTAGGTCCTAGGTGAGGGAAAAGTCAGCTGAGCTGAAAGGTTAACAGAATGAGCAACTGAGCTAAGCAACATTTTAGCTGAGGTGAGGTTAACCGATTCAAAGACCTATGTAAATATTTAAATGAGGAATACGTGGATAAATTCAAATGAAGCCAAAACAACGATTAACGAGGATAAATATGCACGTTAATGTTGTGCATTAAGGATGAGGAAACCGTTCCTACAATTTAGGCGAAGTGGATAAGCATGCTTAAGAGAGTTTGTAACTTCTAAGTAATTAGGGGTGAAAAACATGTTATGTGACCTATTAGTGGTCATAGCTAGCCGAATATATAACTGCTAAGTAGTAGCACAACTAGTTGTTAGCCATATGATCGTGACAAATAGAGACTAGGTTATTATTGTATCTATACATACAAAACTTTTAAATATTTTAGACACACATCAATCAGTACACAAGTTATTTTCAAGCAATTTTTACTTATCTTTACCTTTATTTAATTCTTTCCTAGTTCAAGAGAATTAAACTCTTCACACCCCACTTAAAACTCCTTGGAGTAGTTAAGGAACTCATAAGGAATAAATCCTTTTTTTGACAACCATAAGGAATAAATCCTTAAAGTCTTCTTAATCTCCCTGAATGGGCTAAGGATTACATCACTAAACATTTTGTTTAGTGATGGTTACTAAATTAAAGTGAGCCATTGGATGCTCACTATTTTAATTAAAATGAATCCAATGGTTATTAGTTAAAGAGGGTATTTTAGTACTCTTCAATATTCGGCCTATTAATTATATAATAATTAGTAATTAGTAATAACTACCAATGAATCATGTTTCTATTTTTAAGGGACCACATTTATATCACGTTTAATTTTCCTATTAATTCTCTATTCCTTTTTTTTCTCAAAATTCCAACTTCATTCAAGCTGAACGTTCTTTCTTTCTTCTTCGCTCTTTTATTCTTCCTTTCTTCTTCCTTTCACGCACCACTCTTCATTTCTTCCTTTATTCCATTTTTTTAACGTTGAATTTTCTATAAAGAGAATGTTAGTTCATTCTAACCACAAGAATACGGTACTGTGGGTATTGATGCATTAACCATAGTATTGAACAACAATGGTTAGCTTCCGTTGCCTATAAATTCGAAAAGCAGAAAAATACATAAAACTACAAATTTCGAAAAGCCCAAAATACAATGTTTTGATGTAAACAATTACTAAACAACCCTGTGATATGTGTTATACTATAGCTTAGTAGTGTCTAACCATGAAAATAAGGTTCTCTCGGTTAGGTATAAACTAACCACACTTGCTTGAACAACATTGGTAAGGTGATCTTGTGAACGATATCGGTTCGTGAACTTGGTATTTCTCTGGGGCATTTACTCAAACATCTTGAGGGTGTAAGACCTCAAAGAAAAAAAAGGGAATATGCAAAACAATATAAAGCCATTTTGTATTAATTAGCCGTTTTAATTTTCCTTCAATTTAGGGATTGGATGAGCCGTTTTTATTTTTTTTAATTAGTAGCTTTTCTTTTGATTTTCCTATTTTATGTTTTATCAATTGACATTTTACCATGCTAACCTTTAGTTATTGTCACTAAACATATTGTTTAGTGACATAAACTAGACTCCCCTGAATGTAGCCTTCTGCGCATCTATAGCCTTGTCATCCAATTGTGTATATCCAAATAGGGTTTGCATTTGGACACCCTATCTGTCCCTGTTCTTACCATCATGACTCGAAAAATTGCCAACATTTAGGGTCTATAACTCAACTCACTTGTTTTCCAAAGATTGACCCAAGAATCACATTGATTCCTCACACACTCGTGTTTCTCAACACCACAAGAACCACTCTTGCTCTGAATGCAAAATTGATAGAACACAGGAACAAACTTTCCCTAGTGCTCAAGCACTCACTCACGAAGCGTACCACACAATGAGAAGCATAAACACTGCTGTCTTCTGGTCACAACGAAGGGAAAAGGGGACTTGCTCTCTTACTTAATGAAACACACACACAGTGTTAGGACCCCAACTAGCCCATGTGTTTTACCCACAATGTGGAAACTTATATTAGGAAAAAAAACAGAGAAAGAAAAAGGAAATTGCTAATGTGGCAGAGATGAGGGGAAAATGGTGCTATCCGTGTAAGGGAATTTAGTTATATTATATAGGCACTGAATAGAGAGAGAAGGGGATCATTCAACATATTTTCAATTTTAACCTTATAAGGTTTGGGCAGAGAAAAATCTTTCGCTGAAGGAGCATTGCTCTATGCGTAGTTAAGGATCTTCTTCCCTATTGCGTTGTTCTTTTACATCATCAATATTATACAACTGATTTAGTATTTATGCATTTTTTATTCCTTTTTTCTATATTATGTGCATTATAGTTATTCTAGTTTGCAAGAATCTGGTCAGACTTGCCGGATACATATCTTTGAGAAGGGATCAGTGTGAGAAGGAGAAGGATGGGGAGAACCCCACCAAATAACTTGGAAGAAAGGGTGGAAGCTCTAGGGGAAGATATGAACAAGATTAGAACGATTCTAACAATCATAGAGGATTAGGAGAAAAAAAATCATGAGAAATGGGTGGCTATATTAATGGGAAACGATCATTTGCAGTCATCTTTCACTGCATTTCCTGAATTTAGGAAAAAATACTGATTCTCTCTCCGTCTTTTTTTTAATACTCACCTTGTGGTTGTTGCCAAAAAAAGTGTATGCCTAAATTTAGGACCTTGTAGTAACTACAGGGGATTGTGATTCCTATTAACGAGAAGCCTAGACCAAAAGCAAGTAGAAGACAAGAAGGTTATGGAGAGACATGAAGCAACAACATTAGGAGGGAACCAAAAATCATAAAATCGTTTATCATCAGGCAACCCAAATGGTACTTGGTTTGAGCCTTGAGGATTGAATTTACAAGATCTAATCTAGGGATAGAAAAAGGAGCGATGAGACCAACTAATGCGTTGTGTTGCGCGACATATCTCTAAGTAGAAGAAGGTGACAAATGAAATGCAACGACAACCAAAGATGGTTGAGAAAGAAGGAGCTGAAGACTCTTCCTTTGGGTCTCGCAGTAATGGAAAGGAGAAGCGACAGAGAGTTTCGAATACAAAAGAGTTTGGTTGTTCCCCCACCATCACTGGAACCTCCAGAAACTAGTCCACTCGTAGAGGCCACAATTGTGTGTGTTTGCAAATCATAGGAAAACCCGCATCTCAACGCCGCAACACAACACACCTCAGGCTGCAACCGACCGCATCAGGCCACAATACACTTTATAGTTCTCACACAAATTATTTTTGTATCTTGCTCTTTCTTAAAATGGTAGATTTAGAGAGAACTTTAAAGAGTTCAAAATATTTTAAAGTGATAAAGAGTTGTTAATGTTTGAAATATGATAATCTAGAGGTAAAATAGGAGATGTATGATTTTAAAGGTAAGTCATAAGCAATAATATTTTGTTTGAATTTAAAACTAATTCACACCGCAATGAACGCAATGTGAGTCGCAATAGTTGTCGTCGCAACGACCACAACCGCAACTGCAATTTAAAACCATTGTTCCAATGATACACAAAATGAAATAAGGGGTACGGTTAATGTGTCAAGTGTATCCTCAACTAATGATATTAGTCTCTGTTCTGTACCTTGCCTCGGGATGGTCCGAGTTGGCAGTTGGTAGGGCTCCAGCTGAACTCGAGACTTAGAGTCCACTCCGGGTGTGGTACCTGCGAGGCCACTCCGACGCTCAAGTTAGTATGTGAGAATCTCAGAGTGAAGTATAGACATCAGGTCTGCCCTGGTTCATTGAATTGTCTAGGCGCTTCCCTAGATTGTAGGCAAGGACTTGCCTGTTATGTTGAGTTGTTGTAGATCTCAACCCAAGTAGGTTGGCTGATCCAGGACTTGCCTATAATACTGGTTGGGCATTCCAATATTATTTCACCCGCATGTATTGACAAGTTCAAGATATATACATCCCATAACCATAAGATCATCATGTCATCATAATCATCAGTGATACATCTTAGTCCCTTCTACATTGTTCTTTTACATCATATATATACAGCTGTTTCAGTATTTGTGCAATTTTAATTCCTCTTTTCTATATTGTGATTCTAGTTCGGAACACATAGGCAATAATAATAGAATACACACTAAAATTGGTGAAATGATTCTCCTCTTTCATTGATTCATACAACTAATTGAGGTTAATTTGAATTACATCATACAAAATTCTCTACATTTATTTAATAATAATAATAATACTGCCAAACTCAGCCATCAGTAGAGTGTAGTACATTGACCGACTGCACTGGTTTTACTAACCAAAACTTCAGTTATCTTCCTTTACTGACTGACCTCTGAAAATAAAACAAGATTAGTCATCCAAAGAATTTATATATACCAGCAAAACTTAATAATATTCAATAACTTACTGTTGCATTTTATTTTTATTTTTATTTTTATGGGTAGTACATATCCTTCTCCAATTTCATTGAACAAACAAAAACAGAGGAACTAATAAAAGTAAAGGCAGAAGAGAAATATAATATAATATAATATACCAAATCCAAACCATTAAAGTAAGAATGCTTTAGAGCAGCTTCAGCAGTAATCCTTTTACTTGGATCCAGGCAAAGCATTCTCTGCAACAATAATTATGAAATCAGCATCAAAACTGGTAGATACTGGGCACCAATAACACCGTAACAAAACAAAAAAAGTCTCCTAGAAACCTAAATAAGAGAGCAAAATGAAACCCACCAATAGAAGATTAAGGCCAGATGGATTTAGATCAGCAAAAATTGTTGAAAGATCCTACACAGTAGCAGATAAACACACTGAGAAACATTCTATATATAACAAGATATAATTAGTAAAGTAACTAATGTTTGAGAAGTGAGAATATGGTACCAATGGATTAAATTTGGGATAGCTATCAAGGTTAGGATATAACTCAGTGACTCCTGGCCACGTTTCCTCTGTTGGTGTTCCTAACATCCTTCATACATATAGAAAAAAATCTGAGTTAGTGTCAAAACTGCAATAATAGTGTCAAAAAATGTGACTATATTAATAAATTTACCTGAAAATAGCTTCTAACTGATCGTTGCAATTTAAAACTCGGAATATAGGTTGTTTAATTACCATCTCTCCAAATATACAGCCCACACCCCACATATCAATTGCACTTGAATATTTTCCAGTTTCAAACAATATTTCAGGTGCTCTATACCAGTGAGTAGCTACCTGAAAATATAATTATTATGAATATACAGTGTTTTACTAAATATCAAATAATAATAATAAATAAAGAGGAAAATATATATTCACCATCTCAGTATATAACATGTCTGGATCTGCAAATTCTCTAGCCAAACCAAAATCAGCAAGCTTGATTATCATTTCAGATTCATCAATTAACAGATTCTTTGATTTCACATCTCTGTGGATAACTTTATGAGAATGGCAGTAAGCCAATGCTGAGAGTATCTGATACATAAAACTCTTCAAGAAAACCAAAAAAGATAAATCAATAATCCAAAATGCACAAAAAACTATTTCTAAAAGAAATGTTGGGAAGAAGGAAAAAAAAACACCTTTATAGTCACGGGATCATTAGGGAAAAGTTTATCTTTAATATACTTATAAAGATCACAATCAAGATGCTCAAAAACAAGATTCACATATCTTTTGTCCTTGTTCCATACATCCAGCAACCTAATTCAGAATAATACATAACTAAATTTATATTTAAAAACTATAAATCAATAGTGAAAAACACATTAAAACTGATTAAATAATATGGTGACTTGACTTCTATGCGAGGGATCAACTAAGTCCCTCACGAGTGAGTGTACCTGACAATATTTGGATGATCGAGTTCTTTAAGTAGCGAAACTTCTCTGATAATGGAACTTGGAACGCCGTCGTATGTTCCATAAATGTAGATTTGTTTGACGGCTAAAACGCGATTAGTGTTTAGATCACGGCACCGGAAAACTTTGCCGTAGCCACCTTGGCCAAGATGATCAAGAACCTCGACATCAAATCCATCTAAGTTATGATAAATTTGCTTCCGCTTGTTAAGACGGCGACGACCACAGAATCCACACTCTACAATTCGTATTATGCTGCAGCAGGTTGACAACAAAATTGGATGAACGTTTTTTGTTTTTGAAAGGAAAACATAATCATAAGATGAAAGAAGAGGAGTGGAATTAACAGCTTACAGTGAATCGGAAGTGTTTGAATCATAATCTTTTTCTTTGATTGCCATTCGGAAAGAGAAATGCAAAGAATAGAAAGAAACTACTACTAGTTCCTGTGTTGAAAAGAAGGATAAAAGAAATAGGAAGCGGATCTTTGTTGATTGGCATTTCCCGCGCTTATAAACTGATTGAATAAGTAACATCAGCTGCGAATGGAAGCCAGCCACGTGGAAGTTCAGTAACGGCTTAGAAGGAATTAGTTTTGAGTTCAGTTGTTTATGGCGTCTTGTGCTTTTTTGTTCTATTAGCCTGCAGGTGTATTTGGTTGTGGTGCTATTTTAGTTGGTGTGCTCAAGGTGTGTTGGCTGATTTGGTGTACCGGTGTAGCCTATGTTCTGAAGTTTGGATGGCAGTTTTCCTGGCATTGGTAAGGTGTTGAAGGGTTTCTTGGGGTTCATGGTGTAGTCCTCTATTGTGAGGCATGTGTCAAGGTGTTTAAGGAGTTGAAGGGTTTCTTGGCGTTTTTGGTGTAGCCTCTTTTGTGAGGATGTGTCAAGGTGTTTTGGTGTCGAGGAGAGGAGTGGAGTTTTCGTATGGGAACTAGAGCAGTAGTTAAGGTTTGGGAGTGGCATCAATGGCACTGTCAAGAGGTGTTTTGCTGCTATTTGAATGGGATATGATTCGTCTCATGGTATAGCAATCAGGCGTATGCAGTGTCCCTCTTTGGGTTGAGCCAAAGAGGGACACTGCATACGCCTGATTCACTGGGCTCGTTATTCACTCCACATACAACACACATTGAATTACACATACTTACAAGTTACAACACTCTCCTTTAATTCAATGTCTCTAAGCTCACAATTCTCAGCATCTTCCTTAGTTCTTTAAACCCGTCTCCACGCAATGCCTTTGTGAAAGCATCAGCAATCTACAACTCTGTCTTGTAGTATTGCAGCTTCACTTTATCCTTAATGACTTGGTCCCTCAAGAAGTGAAATTTGGTGTCAATATACTTGCTCCTTCCAAGTGTAACTGGAAGTCACTATAGCTATCTTTCTTTTATCCATCTTCTCACAAACTCTTGACCTTCGTTCTTATCTTCTAAGGCATCAACATGCCTTCTTATGATATGAAGCTTCTTGAGGATAGTCTTCTTAACTTGAGAGGTCACTATAGCTTATGCCTTCTCATCTTGGAAGGTTCTTTCTATACCCTACTCTTGTTGAGAGGCTTTTTAAAGATTGTCTTCACATCTGAGAACCCATTATAGCTGTCTTCAATCGTCTATCTTCTTATGACCTCAATACCTTCATACCTTTCTTTTAAGAAAATAATTGTGTCTTGTTATGTGGGGCTTTCTTAGCACTCGCCTTCTTGAGATTTGATTGAACGGTTCGCACTTAGATCACTCAAGAAGATTCATTAGAATACGAATGAATCAGATAACTTAAACACTTGCCAAAAAGGTTTGTTTCCATCAAAACCTATCCAAGGAATTTTGCCTCACTATATATATATATATACTAGTATGTATCACCAAGTGCGTTGCGAGTATACATGTCATCGTAAGTTAAAAATTTTAATTTATTTTGTATGTAGGAGTATGATTTATACGGAGTGCTCTTCATGAAAATTGAAGGCCGACATTCCCTTGTAGGCACGACACTGTAGTACATGTGTGATCCATAACCCTAACCAGACCTACAAACAAAGTAGCATTAAACAGTAGTTCTAACCAATTCTTTCTTGCGTGTTTGAACTGATAAATCCTTATAAAATTGGTATCATTTTATAGCATTTTTTCTCACCAGCTACTTGCAATTAATGGAATCAATGATATGAGCTAGGACAATATAATGTGGATCCTGTAACAAATGATAATTAGCACGTTAGTGGTTACGGTATTTTTAGTATTCTCAAACGTAATCGAAAGTATAATTAGTCCTACATGTAACATAGAAAAGTGTTTGATCAAGAGTTTACATGCATATCGGGACTGTTGATCAACTGTTCTAGATTAGCATTATTGTGAACAGGGACGGATGTACTCTATAGACAGTGGGGTCAAATGCCCCCAGTGATTTTTCGGTTCCTTAGTTACTAACTATATGCAAATAAATCTAGTAGTTATAATATATATTTCTTTTTGCTAAAAAAAATAATATATATTCACTTGTTTGTGTTACCACTTCACAACTGAGGACGGATGTACTCTATAGATAGTGGGGTCAAATATTTGACCCTCAGTGATTTTTCGGTTCCATAGTTACTAACTATATGCAAATACATCTAGTTATAATAATATATTTACTTCTAGTAAAAAATAATATATTCACTTGTTTGTGTTACCCACTATCAACACACTCACTCAAACCCACTCTGACTTTCACCCACACTCACCCGTAAAAAGTTCCCTCTTCTCATATTTCCCCCAAAAAAAATCTCATTTTTCTTCTTTTACTCAAAGGGTATATTTCCATGAAGTTTGTGGAGAGTGGAGACGGAAAAAACACAGGGTATATTTTGTATTAGATAGAAGCCAAAACAAATTTCAAATTTAGAATTATTAGGTGGAATATTTATTATATTTAATGATTCTTAAACCAAAAATAAATCTCTTTTTATTTTATTTTATTTAATGATTAGATATTAATTTATTCAAAGTATAAATTAATTAATGATTCTTAATTAATTTTTATTTTCCATTGATTAGTAATCAAAAGCGAAACAACTATTTTAAAGGTGATTAAAAAACCATGATTGATCATTTTGGTTGTCTCATAACTGACATTGAATTTCCGTTCAATATGCATTTGAATTTCGCATAACTGTCATAGTTGTCGCACTATGAATAAATTTGTTGCTCTTTTTTTTTTTGACAAAAAATTTGTTGCTCTTATAATAACTCACATTGATTTACTCATAAATATCAAATTATTTGGATTTCGTCATAATCATTTTGTACGCCTAGTTTGATGTTTTTGGAATTTTTTTTACAAAGATGTAATAATTTAGTTTAAAAAACTAGAACCTTCCAATAACCAAATATATTGCGATTTCATATTAATATTAAATGAAAAAAAATATCTGACCAGCATAATTCCATATGTTTACTAATTATTAATTTACATTATGTTTTGGAGTGGACTCAAGGCCCAATACAATCCAATAGGCCCAACATGGCCCAATCCTGTAGCTATAAATGCGGCACAAATCCCAAGAATTAGGTATGTCATTCTCACTAGTGGTCCTATTCACTGCTGACTTGGGCGTCGGAGTGTCTTCGCAGGTACAACCCGCGCGGCCAAGATTCAAGGACCTCGGTGCAACCAACGTCCGAGCTGAAAGACTACATCAACACAACCTCTATTGGTCCGATACGATCAATTGGCGACCACGATGGGAGGCGGCGCTATCCTACCTTCATCATGGCACCGAGGAAGCATGCCACGTGGGCTTCATCGCAAGTCAACCCCTCGGGGAGGAACACACTTCCTCAAAGAAACCCTGAGGCGTACCTCGGTTATTCACGAATCACAAGATAATCCTCGCCAAGAGCCATCGCGTCTGGTGGCGGGGACCGATCTTAGAGCGAATCTGGCCGTACTCAACAATAGCGAATGCACGGTCGAGCTAGTTGATGCGAGAATTGATGCATCCTTGCCCGAGCATGTGACTCGGCGTTCTTGCAGATTCTTGGATCCAAAACCAACTCATTGCCGGCGATCGAGATGAGATGATTTCACGCGTTCGAAAAAGGGTCAATTCACATCCGCTAGCGAATGCGGGTAGCGAGAACCTTCACTCAAGCACATCCTTCCCACGGACACTCAACTCCACCTAGAAGGAACGAGCGCCATCGTGGAGGCATATCTTGCCGATCTCCGGTAGCAAGAGTCGTGGCGCGAGATCCCCGCTTTCGTAGGGCGTGCGCAGTCGCCGCTCTCGATCTCATGATCACGGTAACACCGACTACAGTTATCACCCAGAATCGGACCGCTCGCCCACAAGATATTCCTCTTGCGAGTCCTCCGGTTCCCACAGGTCAAGCAGCCAATCGTGGAATTCGTACGACGAGTTAGACAACTATCGTAATGGTGAAATCAAAGACATCTCCCAATCTGTCCAAGCACCACGAACCCGAGCGGCGCAGAAGGCAGTCATCCCAGATCCCACCGTTATATGGGCAGCTGGTCGGCGGAGGATTCTACGGAGTGCCCACCAATGAGGCATGTAACACCCCAAATCTACCTGTTCGTTTTATTAAAATCAGAGTGCGGAAATTTAAAAACTAAGCATGCAATGGAGTGTCACATTCGACATTTAAAATCCAAACAACGTGAAATCAGATAAAACGTGGAATCACTTCGGTTGAGTCTACACCACCAAAATTACCGACGTTTCAAATCCACAACTTCAGGTTCAAATCAAACAATGCAATAAAACAACTAAATAAAATAGTGTTCATCCCCTCCCCGAGTGTTACGTATCAGAGACGACACCGACTCAGCTGGCGAAGGTAGACAAGCCTTCACTCACTATCACCTGCACGTTACCAACATAGGGGTAACATTCCAACAGAAGGGGTGAGATATCAATCAATATAATAGTGTAACACCCCGGAAATATTTAATTGAATTATTAAATTTATTGGAGGCGTGATTAATTTGATTAAAAATGATGGGTGTTGTTCAGGAGGTGGAACGAGTAAAAAGGGTGGTGTTGGCGTGGGAGGCCCAGCGCTTGCTGAGCCCACAGCTTAAACCCTAGGGGTCTAAGCCAAGCTTTTCTCATTTTCACATTTTTGAGAGAAAGAAATCAGAATTGAGAGAGAGGGAGGAGCGCTGCGCTAAAGGAGGGGAAGGAGGGGAATCTTCGCAAGTTTTTCTTCAGGTGAGAGTTCTTAATCCTTCTATGCCGTTTTTCTTCCTTTTCCTTGTGTTGTAGCCTTCAATCCCTAACCTCCATTGTGTTGATTCATCATTGATCAAAGGAGTGAGCGTGGCTACGTTTTCAAAGGAAGAAGGAGAAGCTTCGTTCGTTGTGTTGCTGGGTTTTTGTACGTGACTCCTTCATCGTTGTTTCCGGATCATACAAATTCAAGGTAAGGGTGAGCGTTTCAGTTTGACATGATTGAGTATATAGTGGGGTTTTGTGGGGTTTGTTGGAATTCATATGGTTGCTGAGATTGATGATGTTTGATGATTTTATATTGTTGAAGAGTTTTGATGTTGTTTGATGAAATTGATGTTATTGGAAGAATTTGATGATTCGTTGGAATGAAAATGTGAGAGTGTTCTTGATTAAATTTGATGGTTTATGTTGATGAATTGTTGATTGTTCTTGATGAACCATTAGTGATGATTTGATGATTGATTTGGTGAATAAAACGTGTTTTTGGTGTTGATGATCTGAAATTTCTGCACATTTCACTTTATTCTTTGCTTGTCGCGCGCTCGCTTCGCTACTGCGATCGCGCTCGGCGCAAGCGCTTACTGTTGTGGCATGTTGGTTCTGTCCCAATCGCGCCTCGATCGCGCCCGGCTCGCTTCTCCGAGCGAGTCACTGCTCTCACTTGTTTTCTTCTTTGTTTTCCCCACTTTGTTTTGCGATTTTAAAGGTGATGTTTTCTCCACAAAAATATAATGTTTCTTCCATTAAAAATGTGGTGTTTTCTCAAATTTTAACGGGATGTTTCCTCCATAAAATATGATGTTCCTCCACAAAAATGTGATGTTTCCACTAATAAAAATGTGACGTTTCCCCAACTCAAATGTAGTGTTTCCCAAGCTTGAAAATGTGGTGTCATTTTCCGAATTCAAAATAAGATGTCCTCCAAATTAATATATGATGTTTTATAAATTAAAACGGGATGTTTTTCTAAACTTTAAACGTGATGTTACCTAAATTTCAAAGGTGATGTGTGTGATGATGATGTAACCTGAATTATGATGACTTGTGACGAATATACTCTATGAGTATGATTATAATGATGCTGTAATGTGATTGCGATGAATTGCGATTAATACACTCTATAAGTGTTTTATGACGAATTGCACACGTGTCCATAGAGTCTCATAGCATGTGCATAATGTGGCGAATAGGCTTCGCCTCTTTGCGGCGAATAGGCTTAGGCCTCTTATTGATGACTTGTGTGCCCCTAGTGGCTTATTGTGAGCGAGTATGGTACCATCATGCATATACCCAGGTGTGGGTTGCATTTACATGCATATTCATGACTGTGACTTGTTGCCAAATTGTGGTTTGAGTTGGTGTTTGGCGAAGATGATATGATGTTGATAATGATGTTGCATGATTGTTTGTTTTCATTACTTTACTATGTGCTTGATTATGTTTTGCTGAAATTCTCACCCTTACGCTTGGAATGTTGCTCTTTTGTGGCAACGCTGCTGCAGTAACCGCGAGTGAAGGTCTTGCTTTGCTATACATGTTAGCTATTGGGCTGTGCATGCTGTCGAGTCGCTCTCGATCTTTAGTAACACCTAGGGGCGTAGTTGAAGTTTGTTAGTTATTAATTAAGCTGTTCAATGACTATGTTGAGAATATAAGATGTGTTTGAGGGCTTAGTGAACTATTATTTTATTCCATTTGTGACATGTTGATTTATGAGGTTTAATTTTTATGACGGTGGTTTTACTGCACAAACTTTAATGAGTGCAAATGATGAGTTTTTATGACGAGGTAGCATTTCTTTTCTACGAATTAAATTAATATTTTTGAAAAGGAAATTACCCTGATAATGACGTGTAAATTGAGGGGTAGAAAAGGGGTGTTACATTAGTGGTATCACGCAGTGCATGCTGTCCGTAGGTTGTTGAGTCGTCGAGTTGAGTAGTATTTGAGTTTTGCTACTCGTTTACGATTTCTGTTTTTGTTGCAGTGCTAGAATGGCAGGACGGAACGATGCTTTGCGCTTGCTGGCTTTGCGAGCTATAGTTGGAGTTGTGGGCAACATACCCGATGCTATCGGTGCTGGGACGCGTAGTTTGGCTACGTTCGGTGAGAGAACCCTCCTACTTTTGAAGCGGGTATAATTACGATGGTGCCCTTGAGTGGTGAGTGAGTGGAGAGGATCTTGGCGTCATGGATTATCTGATGCTCGGAAGGTCCGTTATGAGTACGCACATGTTGAAGAAAGAGGCTTATGGTGGTGGATGACGACTAGTCGAGAGGTTGTGATGCATGCGAGGAGATTACTTGGGCCATTGAAATTTATGTCTAAGTTTTATCCGCACTATAACGGAGAAGGTGCGGAGTTCTCCAAATGCATTAAGTTTGAAAGCGGGTTACGTCTTTGATATTAAGAGAGCCATAGGGTATCAAAAGATCCGTGTGTTTCCACTTGTTAGTTAATAGTGCCGGGATTTTCGAGGAGGACAATAATGCCTTCTCCGAGCTATGAAAGAAAAGCGGAAGAACTTCTCAGTCGTGGTAAGCCATATGAGGTGCTGTTGGTAAGGGAAAAGGGAAGTTTGTTGGTAAGTTTGTTGGTGAGTCTAAGCGAAGTGGGAGATCTTTGTGGCGGTGTTACTTGTTACACGTGTGGGAAAGTAGGCCATAAGAGTCCTGGATTGCCCAAATAAGGATAAGAAGAGATGCTACCAGGTGTGGGAAAGAGGGACACATGTCTTCCAACCGTGATAAGAAGGATGTAGTATGCTTCAATTGTGAGGAGAGTGGACACGCGTCGATTACGCGGTCCAAAACCCAAAGGAGGAGAGGTCATATGGAAAGGTATTCGCTCTGATTTGGATCGATGTGGTGAATGAGATTCGAGTGCGTGTTATATCAATGATTTCCTTCTTATTGCTATTGTTGATACGGGTGCTACCCATAGTTTTATTCTTTGCTTGCTTGTGTTGAGAAGCTAAGTCTTACCTTATGCGATATGTTAAGAGAGATGGTTATCGATACTCCACTAAGGGTTTGGTGACCACCTCCATTGTTTGTGCTAAATGTCCTGTATCCATATATGGTAGAGAATTTTTGGTTGACTTTGATTTGTTTGCCATTGAGTGGAATGGATGTCATTACAGGTATGGGTGGTTAGTTGATAACCATGTTCATATCAACTTTAAATGAAAGGTCAGTGAGTTTTGCTTCACGGGAAGAGAAATCGATTTGATATCTGCATGTCAATTTCATAGGAGATGAGGAAGAGGTCCAAATTGTTTTCTCTGTTAGTGTCGTTGTCTGCCGAGAGCCAAGCGAAGATTGATGAGTTGCAGGTAGTGCGAGAGTTTTCTGAGGTGTTTCCTGATGAGATTCCGGATGTGCCACCAGAGAGGGAGGTGGAGTTTACTTTTGACCTAGTTCACGGCACTAAGCTTTGTGTCTATGGCACCATATAGAATGTCTGCGTCGAGTTGGCGGAATTGAAAAAGCAACTTGAGGAATTATTAGCAAAGAAGTTTGTAAGGCCGGAGTGTGTCGCCGTAGGGAGCTCGGTGTTGCTAGTGAAAAAGAAAGATGGAAGTATGAGGTTGTGTGTAGACTACCGTCAATTGAATAAAGTTACAATCAAGAACAAGTATCCGTTGCCAAGAATTGATGACTTGATGGATCAGTTAGTGGGTGCTAAAGTATTTAGCAAGATTGACTTAAGGTCTGGCTATCACCAGATCAAAGTAAAAGATGAAGACGTCCAGAAGACGGCGTTTAGGACAAGATATGGGCACTATGAGTACTCCGTAATGCCTTTCGGTGTGACTAATGCGCCGGGGGTATTCATGGGGTACATGAATCAAATTTTTCGCGAGTATCTGGACAAGTTTGTGGTGGTCTTCATTGATGATATCCTAATTTACTCTAAGTCAGAAGAGGAGCATGCAGGACATCTGAGGTTGGTGTTGGAAATTCTGAGGGATCGAAAGTTATATGCGAAGTTGTCCAAGTGTGAGTTTTGGTTGAAAGAAGTCAGTTTCCTCGGTCATGTGATTTCTAGTGAGGGGATTGCGGTGGATCCTTCTAAAGTTGATGCAGTGTTGCAGTGGGAGTCTCCGAAGTCAGTTACTGAAATAAGGAGTTTTCTGGGATTAGCTGGTTATTATAGAAGATTCATTGAGGGGTTTTCGAAGTTGGCTCTGCCGTTGACCCAATTGACTTGCAAGGGTAAGGCTTTTGTTTGGGACGACCGTTGTGAAGAGAGCTTCAATGAGTTGAAGAGGAGGTTGACTACATCCCCAGTGTTGACCCTACCTAATCCGGTTGAGCCGTTTGTGGTTTATTGCGATGCTTCCAAGATGGGTTTGGGTGGTGTGCTTATGCAGAATGGGAAGGTGGTCGCTTATGCATCAAGACAATTGAGAATTCATGAAAAGAATTACCTACTCATGATTTAGAAGCGGGTTGCGGTAGTATTCGTGTTGAAGATCTGGAGACATTACTTGTATGGATCGAGATTTGAGGTGTTCAGTGATCACAAGAGTCTACGGTATCTGTTCGATCAGAAAGAATTGAATATGAGGCAGCGCCGGTGGTTAGAACTATTGAAAGATTATGATTTTGAATTGAGTTATCACCCGGGTAAGGCTAATGTGGTTGCGGATGCGTTGAGTCGGAAGACTTTGCACATGTCAGCATTGATGACTAGAGAGCTTGAGTTAATTGAGCAATTCAGGGACATGAGTTTAGTTTGTGAAGTTACACCTCAGAGTGTCAGGTTGGGTATGTTGAAAATTGGCAATGATTTTATGGCAGGTATCCGAGAAGCGCAGAGGTTAGATGTAAAATTGGTTGATCTGATGAGTGGGATTGGTCAGTCTGAGAATGAGGACTTCGAGATAGATGCGCAGAATGTGTTGAGATATCGAGGAAGGATTTGTGTTCCCGAAGATGAAGAAATGAGGAAGGCGATTCTCGAGGAAGGCCACAAGAGTAAGTTGAATATCCATCCGGGAGCAACAAAAATGTATCAAGATCTGAAAAAGATTTTCTGGTGGCCTAGATTGAAGCGTGATGTGGCAAAGCTTGTGTATTCGTGTTTGACCTGTCAGAAATCGAAGGCCGAGCATCAGAAGCCTGCAGGGATGATGCAACCGTTAAATGTTCCAGAGTGGAAATGGGATAGTATTTCCATGGATTTCGTGTGAGGGTTACCCAATCTGATGAGAGGACATGATTCAATTTGGGTGGTTGTGGATAGATTGTGAAATCTGCTCATTTCATTCCTATCGGTATTAAGTATCCGGTGTCGAGATTGACAGAGATCTACATTCAGGTGATTGTGAAGCTGCATGGCATTCCCTTGTGCATTGTGTCGGATAGAGACCCAAGGTTCACTTCGGACTTTTGGGGTAGTTTGCAGAAAGAGTTGGGTTCGAGATTGAGGTTGAGTTCAGCTTATCATCCTCAAACTGATGGACAGATAGAGAGGACGATTCAATCGTTGGAGGATCAGTTGAGGTCTTGTGTTCTAGAGCAGGGAGGTGTGTGGGATACTCATCTTCCATTGATCGAGTTTACATACAACAATAGGTATCATTCCAGTATCGGGATGGAGCCGTTTGAGGCGTTGTATGGTCGGAGGTGTAGGACTCCGGTGTGTTGGTATGAGACTGGGGAAAGTTTAGTACTTGGACCTGAGCTAGTCAGAGAAACTACTGAGAAGGTAAAGATGATCCGGGAGAAAATGAAAGCGTCGCAGAGTAGACAGAAGAGCTACCATGATAAGAGGAGGAAGGATTTAGAATTTGAAGCGGGTGACCACGTGTTCCTGAGGGTTACACCTATGACTGGTGTTGGGCGTAATCGAAGAAGTTGACTCCTCGTTTCATTGGGCCGTATCAGATTACGGAAAGAGTTGGAAGTGTTGCATATCGGGTGGCCTTGCCACCTAATCTTTCGAACTTGCACGACGTGTTTCACGTGTCGCAGCTTCGGAAGTATATTGCGGATCCGTCTCACGTGATCCAACCAAATGATGTAGAGGTGTGGGATAATCTCACAGTGGAGACCGTGCACTGCATCACGAATTGAGGATAGGGAAGTGAAGACCGCCGAGGTAAGAAAATCAATGCTGGTGAAGGTTGTTTGGTTTGGGCAGCGGTGGTGAAAGCCCCGACATGGGAGCTGGAAGATAAGATCACGAGAGTCGTATCGAAATTATTTGAATCGGGTTTGTTTTAGGGACGAAAAATCCTAAGTGGGGAGAGTTGTAACACCCCTAAATATTTAATTGAATTATTAAATTTATTGGAGCGTGATTAATTTGATTAAAAATGATGGGTGTTGTTCAGGAGGTGGAACGAGTAAAAAGGGTGGTGTTGGCGTGGGAGGCCCAGCGCTTGCTGAGCCCACAGCTTAAACCCTAGGGGTCTAAGCCAAGCTTCTCTCATTTTCACATTTTTGAGAGAAAGAAATCAGATTTGAGAGAGAGGAGGAGCGGAGCGCTGCGCTAAAGGAGAGGAAGGAGGGGAATCTTCGCAAGTTTTTCTTCAGGTGAGAGTTCTTAATCCTTCTATGCCGTTTTTCTTCCTTTTCCTAATGTTGTAGCCTTCAATCCCTAACCTCCATTGTGTTGATTCATCATTGATCAAAGGAGTGAGCGTGGCTACGTTTTCAAAGGAAGAAGGAGAAGCTTCGTTCGTTGTGTTGCTGGGTTTTTGTACGTGACTCCTTCATCGTTGTTTACGGATCATACAAATTCAAGGTAAGGGTGAGCGTTTCGGTTTGACATGATTGAGTATATAGTGGGGTTTTGTGGGGTTTGTGGGAATTGATATGGTTGCTGAGATTGATGATGTTTGATGATTTTATATTGTTGAAGAGTTTTGATGTTGTTTGATGAAATTGATGTTATTGGAAGAATTTGATGATTCGTTGGAATGAAAATGTGAGAGTGTTCTTGATTAAATTTGATGGTTTATGTTGATGAATTGTTGATTGTTCTTGATGAACCATTAGTGATGATTTGATGATTGATTTGGTGAATAAAACGTGTTTTTGGTGTTGATGATCTGAATTTTCTGCACATTTCACTATTGCTTTGTCAATCGCGCCTCGCTCGCAGCTGCGATCGCGCTCGGCGCAAGCGCAGCTGCTACTGACGTGGCATGTTGGTTACGTCCCAATCGCGCCTCGATTGCGCCCGGCTCGCGCGCGCGCGAGTCACTTTATTCCTCACTTGTTTTCTTCTTTGTTTTCCCACTTTGTTTTTCGCGATTTTTAAAGGTGATGTTTTCTCCACAAAAATATAATGTTTCTTCCATTAAAAATGTGGTGTTTTCTCAAATTTTAACGGGATGTTTCCTCCACAAAAAATATGATGTTCCTCCACAAAAATGTGATGTTTCCACTAATAAAAATGTGACGTTTTGTAACACCCTCTTTCTCTTAATAATTTAATTTATAAAATCGAGTTCGAAAATCGTTTTTCCTTTTTAAAGACACATCCTCGAGGAATGCTACGTTCATCAAACATCACTTTCACTTAGCCAATAATACTTTTCACAAATAAATATAATTGTGTGATACATATACACGACTTAAATGGGCGATCCTCAAATTCTAATACATCATTCTATTACGGTTCAACACTTATCTTAAACAACTAATAGACTACCCGGCTCCCGGTTCGGCGTCACGAGCAGAGCAAGACGCCACAACTAGGCGAGGAAAGAAAGGACCTTCACTCAGGATCACCTGCACGTTGCCGACATAAGAAACAACATAGAAAGTAGTAGGGTGAGTCTCTTTTCATAAATAATAAAATGTATGATAAACATTATGCTAGAGAAAGACAACTAGAAACACTCCGACTCAACCAACCCCACACAACACCAAGTTAAGACACACCAACTCCTAATCATCACTGAGACACCAATGTGCATGAGTGTATGCATGATGCAGACCCAGGCTCTCCGGGCATATGCATGAATGGATCCATTAAGACCAAGTCTTCACTACTCAATAGGACTGAAGTCCTCTGCTCACCACTAGGACTGAAGTCCTTTGCTCACCATTATGCATATGGTTTATGTGACACCATGAACAATGCATCACAACACAACATATACATCATCAATTAAGCAAAATTGCATACTCACCAATAACTAATAGACTCTCAAATACTATTAATTATTTTACCATCACCAATAGGACCGAAGTCCTCTGCTCATCAATAGGACCGAAGTCCTCTGCTCCTCATTTATTTATTTGCCCATTAGGGACTTCATCAATTATCACACCTCTACTCATAACCCTAAGGCTAACATCACTCAGACATCATCACTGCACTAAGGCTGACATCTCTACATCGTCCAATAGCTCTATAGCTAGCATCCAACTCACTGGACACTTTGCCACCAAAAGTAGTGGACTACCACGATCCTTCACGAGAACCACAACGTCACCTAGGACTAAAACGTCACCTGGGGACCAAACTCGACTACCCGTTCAGCCACTTAACGCTTCTCGGCACTAGACAGCACTCACAGTTGCGCCTGGCAGCATCCTATGCTACTCTGGGTCGACCAGAACCTCGGCACTCTCATCACGCACCTCGGCACTCTCACCAAGCACCTCGGCACTCTCGCATCACCTCGGCTACACACACAGGACTGGCGCAGAGGCACGCCACACTTGGCGCCCCACACCGAGACCCACACGGCCTGAGGGCATGCCACACTTGGTGCCCCTCACCGTGACCCACACCAAAACACAAATGCGCTACACACCAAGCACTACGCACACGCCTCATCAAGCCACAACGCGCACACCATACCGAGCATACACTCACTCCACTTCACCTCAACTTCGGTATCCTCTCACTTCACGCCAACACACTCTCGCTTCACTTCGCACACACATACATACCTACATCTCAACTCACTTATAGTTCAACATCCTTAATACCTCTTCACCACCTCGACAATTACATACCTTGATCATAATACACCTCACTTAAATAGCTACCCTTAGGCATACTTAATCTACACCTTGATACTTCCGCTTGACATACTACACCTCATCATCATCTTCCTCGGCTCTACACTTAGGCACACTACACCTAAGCACTCACTTCACCTCGGCCATTACACTTAGGGCACACTACACCTAAGCACTCACTTCACCTCGGCCATTACACTTGGGCACACTACACCTGGCACTCACTTCACCTCGGCCTATTACACTTAGGCACACTACACCTAAGCACTCACTTCACCTCGGCCATTACACTTGGGCACACTACACTAAGCACTCACTTCACCTCGGCCTATTACACTTAGGCACACTACACCTAAGCACTCACTTCACCCTCGGCCTATACTTCACAACGCCTCGGTACACTCTTTTGGCACCTCGGTTCTCTACCTGCTGCGTCACGCTAAGCTTCACTACACTTACTATTCAACGTGCCTAAACCTCGGTACACTCACCTCAGCGGATGCACGCTATAACACAACGCTTTGCACTTCAAAGAACTACGGCAGGTATATATACACTCCACTCCGCCCACTTCACCTCGTTATACATACCCGCACCCCTCGGTAGCTACAAGTCGACACATTACCCCTCGGCTTACACTTCCTTACCCTTCGTCTCCTATACATCATCAACGCGCTCCGTCACCTATATTCAACACTTACGCTTTGGCACACATACGCGTCAAATGAACTATACCTAGACCACCACACTTCGCTCCAAATGGACTACACCTAGACCACTACACTTCGCTAGCACCGGCGCAATACCTCACCTCAACACAGGTGCACCACCTCGACTGATACAAGTCTACACCTACGCTTAGTCTTAGACACACGTACCCTTCGTCACCTAAGCTTCATCACACACCTCGTCACTCCTACGCCCAACACCTACGTTTCAACCCCACTGATACGTCGACTTCCTTGGGCTTCATCACGTTTACATGGATCGACCATCTTAATCTCGGACAACTCAATCTCGGACATGGCCGATATTAATCAATCTCGTCCCTACCTACTATCTAGGATTGACATCTTAAGAATTCCACAAGGCTCGTCACCCACTCTAGCTCACTTGACCGAGAGTTTCTCGGCTCCCATTCCACTCCACACAGTCTCTCGTATGACCAAAACCACAACAACTCAACCTGACTTCACCAAGTGAACTAAAACACAACGTCAAACACATCAAACACACAAAACATACAAGGCGGCTCAAAAATCATTCCTAGAGTCTACTCACGCATAACACACATCATATACTCTATTATAGATGAAAGAGAGCCCTAACCTCAAAAGATTGAAGAAGTAGCACTCTCTCCACCAAGCCTTCCCCGATCCACCAAGAATCACCAACCATCACCAACAATCCAGCTCCTCCTCCTTGGTATTGAGCTCTTCCTGCATGATTCCTCTTCCTCTCTCTAGAAACTATCTCACTACCACTCTCTCCCTCTTACTTTCCACTTTGCCTTTTTCTTAGATTTTGGTTGGAATGCATGTCTCCCTTCGACAACATCCCTTTAAGACATGCAAATGGGCTTAATTCATGGATCATGGGCCTAACTCTCATGGGCCTCTAAGCACACTCCTCCATTACTTGCCTTATACTCCTCTTTTAATTAAATTACCACTCCCTTTTTACTAACCACCACTCCTCATTTAAATCAAATACCTCCTAAATACCATAAACTCCAATTAATCCATTGACTTAACCAAATGTTGTAAGCCTTAAAGAACCCAACTAATAAATAATTGAATTATATTTGGGGCGTTACAACTCTCCCCACTTAGAATATTTTAGTCCTCGAAAATCTCCTCATTACATGAACACACTAGTTCTATCAATCTTATTCTTGCTCCCAACTATCAACAACACCTCCTTGTACACCTAGGACTAGGACATACACACCTCTCTACACCTTTACTTTGTACCAAAACTCTATTCTCGGGTCACCAAAGTCTCACTCGATTATCCAAACACCATTAATTTATCGTTAGTGGAACTACACCATAGCAATCATTTAAAGTACTAATGCTCCTATCTTACGTCAATCTATATCAAAACCACAAACAATGCCTTCCTCATTTCGGCATTCCTATTCTTAAATGCCGAATTCTAATCCTTTAATCATCAAAGTTACACACTATCATCCGGATCCTATATAGGTACTCCTCGACTACCATACTTTTAAGAACAATTTTTCTACCTTAGGCTTTCCAAAAACCATATTTCTAAACTTTTTCCAAAAAGGCATGCTCTATTTTCTTTGCATGAACTTCAAACCCAAAGTGTCAATCCTTTTTACATATCCCTACTATCAACCCCAAATCAAAACTCAAACATCCATAAGGCACCTATTTATCTAAAAATTAATAGTCAATCAAACTTGCACACACCACTCAATCAATCAAGTTGAAATTAGTACATATTCAAAATTTATAATAACTACGAGTTATTGTCACCTCTTTCATTGGGGATGAGTTATTGGGGTGATCAGTCCCTCCTACTCACGCATCCAATTTAGTTAAGGTCACAAAACTACGTCTTTTCAAATTTTCACAACTAAGAGACTTTTAACGCGGTCTAGAGTGCGAAGAGGCGTCGTCCACGACTCCCACTCCTTTGGCGTCGTTAAAACCCTTCTAATCACACATACCTCACTAAAACAACAGTCACAAACAACTACAAGCAATGCTACAATCAACAGCTGCAAACAACCAAACAAAATCTACAACAAAGTCTCTGTTGGAGATCGACAAGGGATCTCTGAGACACTACTGATTTGGACAAACTTGGCGGACAGACGAACAGCGCTCTGATACCACATGTAACACCTCTTTCTCTTAATAATTTAATTTATAAAATCGAGTTTGAAAATCGTTTTCCTTTTTAAAGACACATCCTCGAGGAATGCTACGTTCATCAAACATCACTTTCAACTTAGCCAATAATACTTTTCACAAATAAATATAATTGTGTGATACATAGCACGACTTAAATGGGCGAACACTCAAATTCTAATACATCATTCTATTACGATTCAACACTTATCTTAAACAACTAATAGACTACGGCTCCCCGGTTCGATGTCACGAGCAAGACGCCACAACTAGATCGAGGAAAGAAAGGACCTTCACTCAGGGATCACCACGCACGTTCTTGACATAAGAAACAACATAGAAAGCGGCGGGTGAGTCTCTTTTCATAAATAATAAAATGTATGATAAACATTATGCTGAGAAAGACAACTAGAAACACTCCAGACTCAACCAACCCCACACACACAAGTTAAGACACACTAACTCCTAATCATCACCGGACACCAATGTGCATGAGTGTATGCATGATGCGGACCGACTCTCTCGGGCATATGCATGAATGGATCCATTAAGACCGGGAAGTCTTCCTACTTTCTCAATAGGATCAAGTCCTCTCAAGCCACCACTAGGACCGAAGTCCTCTGCTCACCATTATGCATATGGTTTATGTGACACCATGAACAATGCATCACAACACAACATATACATCATCAATTAAGCAAAATTGCATACTCACCAATAACTAATAGACTCTCAAATACTATTAATTGGACCGAAGTCCTCTGCTCATCAATAGGACCGAAGTCCTTTGCTCCTCATTTATTTATTTGCCCATTAGGGACTTCATCAATTATCACACCTCTACTCATAACCCTAAGGCTAACATCACTCAGACATCATCACTGCACTAAGGCTGACATCTCTACATCGTCCAATAGCTCTATAGCTAGCGTCCAACTCACTGGACACTTTGCCACCAAAAGTAGTGGACTACACAGTCACTACGAGAACCACAACGTCACCTAGGACTAAAACGTCACCTGGGACCAAACTCGACGACACCATTCAGCCACTTAACGTTCTCACTGAAGCGGCAAAGACTTCACAGCTGCGCTGGCGGCATCTGTGCTACTGCAGGTCGACGAACCCCGGACTCTCATCACGCACCTCGGCACTCTCACCAAGCACCTCAAGACTCTCTCGCATCACCTCCGCCACACACACAGGACTGGCGCAGTGGGCACGCCACACTTGGCGCCCCACACCGAGACCCACACGGCACAGGGCATGCCACACTTGGTGCCCTCACCGTGACCCACACCAAAACACAAATGCGCTACACACAAGCACTACGCACACGCCTCATCAAGCACAACGCGCACACCATACCGATCATACACTCACTCCACTTCACCTCAACTCCCAGTATCCTCTCACTTCACGCCAACACACTCTCGCTTCACTTCGCACACACATACATACATACCTACATCTCAACTCACTTATAGTTCAACATCCTTAATACCTCTTCACCTCGACAAGACATACCTTGATCATAATACACCTCACTTAAATAAACTACCCCAGGCATACTTAATCTACACCTCGATACTTCCCTTGAGACAGTACTACACCTCATCATCATCTTCCTCGGCTTCTACCTCGGTTGCCACTTACAGATACACTTAGGAACATCACCTCTTCACTATTCATCTCTGAACTACCTCGTTTCTCCTCGACTATACTCACGAAACTCGGCACCACTCTCAAGACTTCGGCACCCATCGATTCCCTCGGCACACACCCCATCTTCCATCACACCTACACTTCAACACATACACCTCGGTATATACACCCTATACCTCGGCAATACTAAGCTTAGACGTCCATGCACTACACTTCATCAACTACACATGGCTTATTCACACCTCACTTCATCATCTACACTTAGTCACTTCACACCTAACCACACCACTTCACCTTGGCTACTACACTTAGGCACACTACACCTAAGCACTCACTTCACCTCGGCCATTACACTTGGGCACACTACACCTAAGCACTCACTTCACCTCGGCCATTACACTTAGCACACTACACCTAAGACTCACTTCACCTCGGCTCTATTACACTTAGGCACACTACACCTAAGCACTCACTTCACCTCGGCCATTACACTTGGGCTGCACACTACACCTAAGCACTCCACTTCACCTCGGCCTTATTACACTTAGGCACACTACACCTAAGCACTCACTTCACCTCGGCCTATACTTTCACAACACCTCTGGTACACTCTTTTGGCACCTCGGTTCTCTACAACTGCGTCACGCTAAGCTTCACTACACTTACTATTCAACGTGCTCTAAACCTCGGTACACTCACCTCTAGCGGATGCACGCTATAACACAACGCTCGCGCTTCAAAGAACTACGTTTAGGTATATATACACTCCACTTCGGCCACTTCACCTCTGTGATACATACCCCACACCCGGTAGCTACAAGTCGACACATTACCCCTCGGCTTACACTTCCTTACCCTTCGTCTCCTATACATCATCACTTACGCCAAGTCACCTCTATTCAACACTTACGCTTTGGCACACATCGCCTCAAATGAACTATACCTAGACCACCACACTTCGCTCCAAATGACTACACCTGAGACCACTTACACTTCGCTAGCACCGCCAAGCAATACCTCACCTCAACACGGTGCACCACCTCGATCGATACAAGTCTACACCTCGCTTAGTCTTAGACACACGTGCCGCCGTCCACCTAAGCTTCATCACACACCTCGTCACTCCTACGCCCGACACCTGCGCTTCAACCCCACCGATCACGTCGACTTCCTTGGGCTTCATCACGTTACATGGATTGACCATCTTAATCTCGGACAACTCAATCTCGGACATGACCGATATTAATCAATCTCGTCCCTACCTACTATCTAGGATCGACATCTTAAGAATTCCACAAGGCTACGTCACCCACTCTCAGCTCACTCGGTGAGAGTTTCTCGGCTCCCATTCCACTCCCTCGGTCTCTCGTATGACCAAAACCACAAAACTCAACACAACTTCATTGAAGTGAACTAAAACACGACGTCAAACACATCAAACACACAAAACATACAAGGCATTTCAGAAATCATTCTAGAGTCTACTCACGCATAACACACATCATATACTCTATTATAGATGAAAGAGAGCCCCCTAACCTCAAAAGATTGAAGAAGTAGCACTCTCTCCACCAAGCCTTCCCGATCCACAAAGAATCACCAACCATCACCAACAATCCAGCCTCCTCCTCCTTGGTATTGAGCTCTTCCTCGCTGATTCCTCTTCCTCTCTCTAGAAACTATCTCACCCTACCACTCTCTCCTCTTACTTTCCCTTTGCCTTTTTCTTAGATTTTGGTTGGAATGCATGTCTCCCCTTCGACAACATCCCTTTAAGACATGCAAATGGGCTTAATTCATGGATCATGGGCACCAACTCTCATGGGCCTCTAAGCACACTCCCTCCATTACTTGCACTACTCCTCTTTTAATTAAATTACCACTCCTTTTTACTAACCACCACTCCTCATTTAAATCAAATACCTCCTAAATACCATAAACTCCAATTAATCCATTGACTTAACCAAATGTTGTAAGCCTTAAAGAACCCAACTAATAAATAATTGAATTATATTTGAGGCGTTACACGTTCCCAACTCAAATGTAGTGTTTCCTCTGAGCTTGAAAATGTGGTGTCCAAATTAATATGTGATGTTTTATAAATTAAAACGGGATGTTTTTCTAAACTCTAAACGTGTTGTTACCTAAATTTCAAAGGTGAT